>OX493407.1:19270496-19870496 GCA_950371165.1 Lacanobia oleracea | reverse complement strand
AAGTAAATTTGTCTTTAATTATTTTTAATAATATATATTTTTTATTGTTTCAGAGCCCAGCCTCGAGATGGAAATGCCAAACTAAAGTGTCTTCTAAAATTGATTATTACAAAAAATAAAATAATAATGATAAAAAAAAAATTAAAAGCTACCTATTTCTTGAGAAAGACTTACCTGTTCAACATATCCTATGAATTAAGAACTCTTGCCAATATAATAAAAGTTGAGGCTTATTTTAGCGTTATTTTCACAGTTTGTTAAGAAATTCTAGTCAGTAAATTTTAACTATTGTACTAATAAACTGTTTATAAAATATTGTTTAAGCTAAAACTAGATAAAACGTATTTCATCAGAGAGTATTTTAATTTTTTAAACATATTTTATTTTTATTTTCATTCAAAAATAAAAATTATAACTAAAACATGAAATCATACAAGGTCAAAGTTTAAATTTATTTGTTTATAATTATATATCAAATAAATGTTATTATTTTAGAAACACAGTGTTAAGCTCAGGTATCAACCTTGTAACTGACCATAGGTTTACGTTTTCTTATCTTTTTTATTTTTATTTATTGATCTGTCCATGTTATGTTTTAAAAAGTTGTGTTAATTAGTCACGTGGAAAGGCTCTCTAAATATGTTCGATACCTTGGAAGCGATTCTGTTCTCATAAACTACTTTTTTCTAATCATCCTCTTAATATTCCGATATGCGGCCTAATTTTTAACATGTAGGTAGGTATCTGCCAGTCGTAAGTATTTTAATTTTGTATGCTTCCCAAACGTTCTGGCCGTTTTATTATTATTTTTTCATTTCTTGAGAAGAAGAACAGTTTTTGAAGAATCTTGAATCGCTTTCCTTTTTACTATTGTTGAAATATGTTTTATACCTAGTTAAAAATGTATCTTCTGTTAATAAAAAGTTGTAACTCTTTATAAAATAAATACTTAATTAAAACAATCTTATATTTTGATCGATGTCAAATCTGAATATATTTCCTAATAATTGTTAAAAATATAAAAGTTAAATGAAAGTAGATAGCTCACGATGAGTATTTTCAATTATAAATATTAATAAATGTAGATTGTATTTGTAATTGTATTTGATATCACTATAAAACTAAACTTTAGGTTTATAAAATTAAAGTTTTGTTGAATTTCACTGTGACATATATTTTTTATTAGTTTATTTAATTATTTAGAGCAAAACAAAAATATAAATTTGTAATTAAAATTTACAGGTCATCAAGCATTTAATTAAACAGGACTGATTTCCATGCTTTTGTTATTATGATAAGAAACAAAAAATATAATCAACTTAAATAATATTAATATAAACAACCTTTGGAAATAAGTACAACAACGCGAAGTGGGTATAATACGAGTAGGTGTACAAGGCGTCCTATGGCTAAGCCACATGGAGGGAAATTACCTTGAATATTGTAAATGGAACATTTTACTGAAATAAGACTGTATTTTAATTTAAAAAACAATTTAGCTACATTCATAGATTTTTAAATAATAACATGATTGAACCGCGAATCGAACCCGCTACACGAGAATAATAAAATCCTGTGTTTTATCATACCGAACCGTGAATTTTAACATTTGATGTGAAATTTTGTTCAGTAAAATGAAAAGCTGACATTGCCGTATTGCTAATAATTGTACCCACTTGAGAATTACGCATCATTTCCCTATTATAATTTAAGAGCATGATAAAATGATACGCAATTAAGGTACCTGGTTGTATGTAACAAGTCGAGAGTTATCCTGAGCCGAAAGACGCGTAAATTATATTGGTGTTGGTTAATCTGCTAAAGGGACGTTTCGATCATCGCTTACCACAACCGCGGCACCAAATGATAATCACAGACGATGAACTCGACATTTTGATGCAAATCCTAAAAGTTCAGTGAGGGAAGGTTTTTTGAAAAACAAAATACACAGTGTGCTGAAAAAATACAAATTCAAAAGTTCGTTGAAAAATGTTCCACCTACAATATTCTCTTTCCCTCCATGTGGCATAGCCGTGGTACGCCCTGTATACCTATTTTACGAACAGATGTAAAAGATTATTATTTTACTTTCAAATTAAACACAAGGTTTGCAATGAAATCAGCTCCTGTTTTTAGTAGTTTTATGTTTAAAACCAATTTTAGAATTCCTTTAAAAATATACATCTTTAAGTTAACTTAGCTTTTTACAGTTTATTTAATAATTAATAATCTAAATGTTTGTATAAATAAGGTCTTATGTTGGTTACTGTCTTAACATTTTGAAAGGGCTGGCAAAATGTAAAACTGTATTATAACAATAGTGAAATTAATATACGCAGTTGTCAATTTTAATGTTGCTTCATTTTACACCCTGGTCGGGAAGTTAGTTACGACATAGTTTACCGATCGCCTAGCGACCGGATTCGGTAAAATCACCCGTACACCGTCAATCTCGAACGCATTCCACCGTCTAAATTAATGGTATGATCCGTGGATCACGTTTGAAATTTACTGTGTACGCCCGCGGCCTTAGGACTTACTCGTAACGACCGAAATCGGTCGCTACGCGATCATTATCTATGTCGAGACTGCAGGCCCTGTAACACTTAAATGTGGCGATCTTATACAGGAATTATCTTCAACATCCGGGTTTGAGGGTAATTTTACATGCCTCTAAAAATAATTCTAGAATTATAAATTAATCACACGAGCACGCTTTCAGGAGAAAGTGACCACGCGATCGTAGCGCGCTACGAACTACACCGTAGGTTGCTACGCGCCGCCGCCGTAGCTGTGCGTAATGCGTGTGGATTGGTAGAAAAGGAGACGGGCGAATCTGGGCCTAATGTTACACAAATGAAATATTTATCAATATTTTGTTTCAATTTTTTTGTGGTCAATTACAAAATATTAAGCAGTTTTATAATGGGATAAGAAATTAAATATTTTTAATCAAATTAATACTGACTTCCCTTATTTTCATATTAAAACAATGTTGCCATATAATATAGGTAAGTTAATAGATATACAATCGATTATTATTACAAAAATAGAATTAATAATTAATTAATTATTTAAATTATTAATAATTATTCTTTACTACACAAGTTTAAATAAAACACATATATTTTTGAAATAATGGTTTAAATAATGGTCGTAAAAATGAATTCCTTCATAAATCGATTTCACAATCGATTGCCAATGTTTTAATATAAAGGCAACAAAGCGGAACTTATGTCAATGTCAGTGTCAGGTCAAAAACTCAAACGTCAATCACATCATTCGCTTCGTTTGTTGTCTTTGCGGTGGTACGTTAGTGGATATTTTCTGTTGTGTTTTCGTGTGCTGTAATTATTAATATTCGATCAGTGATCTAACGACTTTGGCTACGTATAAAGGATTCTGACGGTTATTGCTTTAACGAACGACACACGCATTTCTTACAACGGACTCAGATTACTTGCCTACTCAACATACCATATTTTCTTTCTCCCATGGAGCAGTCGTAAATAATATAGTTTTTTTTAAATGGTATTAGGGTATAAATAAAATAATGCAATAATTGTTACTGTAACATCAGGCCCAACTTTCTAGGAACTTTCGCCCGTCTCCTTTCATATAAAAAATACAACCGAATCCCAAAAACAAAACACTACAAAATATAAAGTACATAACTTTAATTTCGGAAGACGGTGTCAAAAAACAAAATAACCAAAAACATCGGAATTCGGTTGTATTAAAAAAAAAAAATCTTTTTAATTTTTTACTTTTTAGTGGTGTCTGCATACCACTAAAAAGTCCTGAGATAAGCGCGTTCATGCAAACAAACAAACAAACACTTCAGCTTTTGATATTAGTATAGATATAAAGTATAGATTCAGTTTTTGGACGCTCGGAGGTTAAGACTGTGAGAGCTGCTCAACACTTGAAAATATTGCTTTAGATAATGAGGAACACCAGGATCGATAAAAACAGTGAAGAGCATGCAGAGGGATCTGAGGGATCTTCTTTGACGGGTAGGCAGCCATTTAAGCTGAAAACGGAAGGAAGAAATATGATCACCTCAGATTACGAAGGCCAAAAATGAAACGAATACAGTTGTTAAGAAGGCGATCCATTTTGTTAAGAAAATTTTGGGATAGATCAGAGTAGCAAACATCAGCATAATCAATTATAGGAAGCAAAAGTGATTGGATCAAAGTGGTTTTAGTGCTTGAGGGAAGAAAATGCTTGAATCTATATTGAGATCGCAGTGAGAATGTTACTCTCTGGCTAATTTGAGCAATCTGCTTGTTCCAACTTAACCTGTCGTCAATGTATAGGCCTCAATCTTTAACGTGCGGCGAGAAAAAGAGGACGGTATTGTTAAATGAAAGCGGCTGTAATTGACTGATGTCCAAGGTGCGTAAAAAAATAAGTACTACCAATAAGGATAGCCTGGCATTTACTGACATTGACAGTAATTCCAAATCTGCTTGACCAATCACTGATAGCCATAAGGTCAGCATTCAGCAAAGAGATGCAGTTGTCCAGGTTGTCAATGTCAGTTTGCGCGTAGAGCTGTTGGTCATCAGGTCATCAGCGTACAAAAGAATCATCATATATTCAAATCACCAATGATTTTCAAAAAATATTGGACACGTATTTTTTTCTTTTTGCACGTAAACACGTGACGTCATGTGGCTTGGTAAAATTTTACCAAATTTACCAATTTTCATGGGATCCCATTGTCAGATCCTAACTTATACCTTCCATCATTAGCTCAGCAACATGAGATGATGATTACCATGCACAAATATCTGAATTGCGTGAGAAAGTTAAATTGTAAACTTTGAGGGTTGCCCTCGATATTCATTGGATCCCATCATCAGATTCTGACTTGGTGACAATGGGACCAACTCAGGAGTATAGGCTTTTGAATAAAAAAAGATTTTTTTAAATCGGTCCACAATAATTGGCGGAGAAATCGGCCGAACACAGCCTTTTTGAAGAAGTCGGTTAAAATATTAGCCCACCGGTAGCTTGGACCCTGTTCCCGATACCGGTGGGCTAATGTGTAATTTTTTTTTTTACTATAGATAGGCACGCGTTTGACCATTATCTCACCTGATGGTGAGTGATGATGTGGTCGAAGATGGAGCACGCTTGCCTAGAAAACACCGGTGCTCACGGGCATATAATAAAAGACGCACAGCTCGATCTCCGATGTTAAAGCAAGCCTTGCTGAGGTCAGTCCGCGAATGGGTGACCCTTCATAACCCCTTCTTGTAAAGCATTAATTCGTTGGCCATTTTTACGTCTTTGACTGCTTGACAGTCGTCCGGAATAGTCAAAGCCAGGGAGTCTGAAACCAGTCTTACCAAAGGGTACAAGTTATTGGAATAATTGACACTAATTTGGTTCCTAAATAGTAAGCGACATTTGATTCCAGTAATAGGTAGGAATGGAAAAATCGTAGGTCGCGTAAGGTTGTGTCGGGGGTCATAGAGAGTGATGGCCTCCAACTTGTTGAGTGAGGGCCACCTCTAAGCCCAGACGCTGGATGCGGCTCATCGTTTGCGAGATCGCCGCCGTAGCTAGCAACGCTGCCTCCTTTGCGAGCTCCCCCGAGCTGTGACCAGTGTGTCGTATATAAACACATTAGGTTCACGCCCGGCTGGAGCTCACCTCTCAAAACCCAGTCATGGCCGATGTCCACAGGAGCGGTCCAAGTCCCCGTAGGTGACACAACTTCATGCTAAATATGTCCTGATGACATGGCGGAGGTAGGGAGGCACCGATGATAACGTAGCGCCTCAACTCCAGGGGGGTTACTCTCTAAGCCTGACGTCCGTAGTTTCGGGCTCAGTTGCGGGCGTATTTATCACGAAATATGTCAAGATTTCACCTGTGGGGTTTCGACAAATTTGTCATATGTCGAATTGTCAGCTTTATGAAACAGGGCCCAGGTGGCAGCACTGAGGTGTCAGGTCTAGGCCAAAGAGATTAAAGTTAAAGATACAATAGAGCGGCTATCAGAAGTAATGTCATAGAAAAACTGTGATCCCATGGCTCAGTGACGTCATCTAGCTTTGAATAGCAAACATGTACTAACATTAAATTTTGAATTTCGACTTTTAAATTTATAAATTCACCTATTGTCCGGTAGGTGGCCAGTGTATGCTAGTGATGTTACCAACCATTTAGAGATATCAGCTTTCGATAATAATCCTAGTCTTCATATATTTTTCACATTTGAATAGATTGAAACAAATGCTAAAACAATAGGAAAGTAATAAAATGCAGTAGTTTTAATGTAAATTATTTATTTATACAATTCTTTTTGTATTAAAATTACTAAAATATCATTATTAGGTATGGTCAGTGACCCGTGAAAGTAAACTAAAGCAGACACCGTAGGTAAACAACATTTTTGCGCAACACTGTTATCCAAGGACAGCAAACGTCGTGGTGAACAATGTTCGTGCCTTCTCTGCCTTTGCCCTGCAGCGATACATTAATAAACTGGTATTAATACAATAAGAGACCGACAGTGTGGAGAGTTATTGATCCGAACAATTTTCACATCAATGACTAATGAATTACTAATTAAAATAAAATCTTAGGCACGATCCTACGTCCCCATCTAATTTTGTGAACTTTTGCCTTATTCATTCGTTCTGAACATCTGCACAGGGGTCGAGCATTTGCAAGTATTATATGTATATAGCATATCGTCAGCGTAGCTGATGTTTTTCCCGCAAACACTAAGAGTAAATAATATTAGTAGTTAATATTAATGAAAGTTTTTATTATGGATGGGTTCTCAAACGAGTGCATAATAATGCCTTAAAAATATTTAAGAATACTTTATTTAGGTAGTAAATGCCCTTTGCATCAGCTTTCTGCCAGTTTTCTTTTCTGTGGTGTACCTGTATAAACCGTATCCACTTTTTGCGTTATAGGTACAATATTTACATTCGGAAATCTAAAATACCATAAACCTACTTGAAATAATAGACCTTGTTCCTTTATTGGCATTTAAATTGAATGACATGTTCAATTATTCTCTTACCTTATTAAATGTTATCGAAAACAAAATAGGTAAATCAACAACATTACGTACATCTCTTACCAGGCAGGGTTAAGCTACTCGGGTGGTTGTGTTCGGTTAAGGTTATATAAAGTATATTAAAAAATCTGCAAATTCTAGAATAATTTAATAACATTTTTTAAATTTAAATTAATTACTGCATAATAAAAAATATATTAATATAAAAAAAAAAACGAAGTTACGTCCAGTCGTTCTACCAAAACTAGATTTGCAATAGAATAATGGGCACCTCGGCCATATTTCCTCAGAAAAAATGTTTTTCTTTTGATAGAGCGGGTGAACGGGGAACATGCAGAGCTAGGTGACATACTAGACTGAGCGACTTATGACCACTAGGACATAGGACTATCGGATTACGATTTTGTTCGATATATATATCCTGTCTACTGGGTAGTATAAAAGAGACCATTCATATTGGGCCCATAATCGAAAGTGCCAACGAAAAAAATTATTTTTAATGCGTTCGGAATATCATCCTAAGTATTTAGTACTATGGCACCAAAGCGGTAGACCCATCAGATTAGTACTACATGAGTTCGAAATTATAAACATATATTATCCACGAAGATATAATATGAGATGCAAGGTTACTAATTCTCCTTGGGTGTCAACACTGCGAGAATCACCCGGGGGACACGGTGGAGCATACGGTGGAGGTCTGCCCTGCTTGGGCGGAGCACCGCCGTGTCCTTGTCGAGGCGATCGGCGGCGGCGACCTCTCGCGTCCGGCCCTGGTTCAAGCCATGGTCCGGAGCGAGGAGACATGGGAAGCGGTCACCTCCTTCTGCGAAGCAGTAATGCTAGCAAAGGAGGAAGCCGAACACTTGAGAGAGAGGGAAACCTACTAAAATTCTACTGTCCTCTTCCCAATATTGCATGTGCAACTGCATTTCGACCCTCCAATGTCCTGTGAAAAGCCACATAAACACAATAGCATTTTCCAGTCATGTACCGGGATTGAATTTTCTGTCTAATAAAGACAACATTTTCTACTAGCTCTCTTGCATGCGTCTTCGTCTCATCGTCCCAACACTGAAAAAAAGATATATTATTATTATTTCGTTTATTCATTTTTATTTACATACAAAGTATATTTTTAAATAGGTATATCTCTAAAAAAACATAAAAAAATACATTTAAAAATATAAAAAGTAGTAGTCCGCCGGTGTCGGGAGCAGGGTCCAAGCTACCGGTGGTTAGGGCTCCAGAGAAAGGAACCTCCTAACAATACGAGCCGTATCGAGGAGTACTGCCTTCTGTATCAGGCCCTTTACCCAACCGCGTAACGCCAGCTTTGACAGATGTTCGTCGAAGCTTTTGGCCATCAGGCCATTGGCCGTACTGACTATCGGCACAATGATAGCTGAGTCCACATTCCACATGTCGACAACCTCGTGCGCTAAGTCGAGATACTTGATTTGTTTCTCTTTCTCGGCCTTCACGAGATTCTCGTCATGCGGGATGGTAACATCAATAATTATCATTGTGCGGCGCACTAATCGGTCTATCACCACTATATCAGGCTTATTGGCAACAATAGTCCTATCAGTGATGATAGACCGATCCCAGTACAACGTGACATGGTCATTTTCGAGAACTGGGTCGGGCACATACTTGTAATACGGTACCTCAGAATCCACAAGTTTGTATTTCAGAGCAAGTTGCTGATGGATAATCCTGGCCACTTGGTTGTGCCTGTGCAAGTACTCGCCGTTAGCCAGACGAGAACAACCAGAGATAATATGTCTGATGGACTCACCCGGACGGTGGCATGCCCGACACACGTCCACCGTCCCATCCTTCATAATATGCCTCCGGTAGTTCTTCGTCAAGATAACTTCATCCATAATCGCACAGACAAAACCTTCAGTTTCCCCGAAGAGATCACTGAAACGTAGCCAGGCCACGGACGCTGAAAAATCTACATCAGACCCATGAAGAGCCCGATAGAAGCGCCCGTGAAGCTCCTTGCCTTTCCATACCTCCTTGCGGTCATCCGTGGTAAGTATCACAGGTTTGCGCCAGTTCTCCTTAGCCATGGACAACGGGGTGAGACCCTTGTCCACTGCGACCACATCTCGGTGCATACCCACATCAGCTGTGAGGAAATATTCTCTGAGACTGTATCTCGCGGTTGTGGAGAGTCTTGGCGTTTAAAAAGCCTCGACCTCCACACTTCCGCGGAATGTACAGTCTCATCACCGACGATCGTGGGTGATGCATCCGGTTTGCGGTCAGCAGTGTACGTACTCTCCTATCCAGGGCCTCAAGCTCAGTTTGAGTCCATTTGAGTATGCCGAAAGAGTACATTAATACCGGCATGACCCAACCGTTGAAGGCGTGCACCTTATTTCCGCCCGACAAAAGGCTATTCAAAACCTTTTTCAGGCGGCCAAAGAAGCGTTCCTTCAACGATTGCTTCATGTCAGTAACATTAATGCCCAACGCTTCCGATATACCCAAATACTTATAGGTTTCGGTCGAGCTGAGTGATCTAACCTGTATGGAATCCGAGAGTTGAATTCTCTCAGATTCCATAATCTCCCCTTTCTTTACATGCATGACTGCACATTTGTCCACACCAAATTCCATCCTGATGGCACTACTGAAGGTTTCAGTCAACTTCAGTAGCTCCATCAGTCGCGAATTGTTGGGGGCAAAGAGTTTCAGATCATCTATGTAAAGAATGTGAGATATGGCCTGACCACCTCTTCTCAACCGATAGCCTAGACCTGAACCCTCCAGCAATGTGCTTAGAGGATTCAGAGCTAAGTAAAACCAAAGCGGACTCAAACTGTCGCCCTGAAATATTCCCCGTTTAATCCACACAGGCTCATCGTCCCCCTGAATTGGTCGACATCCTGGATAGCGAAGGACTGTTTTCCATTGCCTCATACATGACTCAAGAAAGGTGCGTAGAGTTGCATCTATTTTGTACAACTCCAACACCCTCATGAGCCATGTATGTGGCACAGAGTCGTAGGCCTTCTTGTAGTCTATCCAACATGTCGACAGATCCTTGCGGGATCGACGAACCTGTTGGCTTATAGCCATGTCTATGAGGAGAAGCTCGTTAGTGCCGCGGGACCCCTTCCTACATCCATTCTGAGAGGTGGACATAATTGAATTAGTCTCAATGTGTTCATTGACCTTCACTCTCAGAATGGATGTAAGAAGTTTATAGACCGTCGACAAACAAGTAATTGGTCTATAGTTCTTAGGTTCCGCGGGACTACCGGTCTTATGGAGCAGGTGGGTAACGCCAGTTGTTAGAAACTGTGGTAGTGACCCAGACTCTAAGGATGACTGGAATTGAGTTGCCAGGAGCGCGTGTGAGCTGCTATACCATTTGAGCCAGAAGTTATGCAGTCCGTCCGGTCCTGGAGATTTCCAGTTCGGTAACGGACGGACTGCTTTGGCTACATCTAATGGGAAGATGTTATTTTTTTCCATTTGTGGCATAGCTTCACACACGCGCTCGACATCGCGCATCCAGCCATCCTCGGTATGACAGACGGGCACCGACCAGATGCTTCGCCAGAATGTATTCGTGGCGATATCATCCGGGCGGCACACATCCGTCACACTTTGTTCAGGTCGCTCCCAAGCTCTATATACCCACCTCTCATCGCTTTGGAACATGCGATTCTGCGAGTATCGATCAACCCGCCGCTTATACCGCCGAATACGATTCGCCCATGCATAAACTTTCTGCTTCAGGAAGTCAATGCGCTCCGTGACACGGGACGTGTAATCTCGAGGGCTGATATCAGTCCCCGAAAACGCCCGTCTCACAAAGCGCATCACGCGTGGTCGTGTGTTACTCTCCCTGAAGCAGTATAGTTTGCCGATGAGTACCCTAGCCTCATCGATCCGCCGCTCGATCCTGCACTGCCAGGCTGGTACAGCAGGTTTTGGTCGAATAGCTTCATCACTAGTATTAAACTTAATATTTGCTAAACGACATGCCGCAACAGCCCCGCAATACAGGATTGAGTGCGTATCAAGGAGGCTCTCGCTGCTTTCAAAGATGTTCTGCAGCAGCGAGTCCAGGGCACATACCAGCGCCCTATTTTTTTTGTGCATGGGTAACCGTGGTATACGGGGCCTAATTATATATTAATTAATTATTATTATTATTTCCTTTATTCATTTTCTTTACTTTTTTATATTATTATTATTCTCCTTTATTCAGTTACATACATATAAATTATATTTTTAAATATTTGAATAAAATAAATACAAAAACATTTAAAAATATAAAAATAGTAGCCCACCGATATCGGGAACAGGGTCCAAGCTACCGGTGGTCAGGGCTCCAGAGAAAGGAACCTCCTGACAATGCGAGCCGTGTCCAGAAGTACCGCTTTCTGAATCAAGCCCTTGATCCAGCTGCCCAACGAGAGCCTCCTAAGGTGTTGGTCGAGGCTCGTGGCTATTAAGCCATTGGCCGACACGACTATCGGTACAATGATTGCGGAGTCCACTTCCCACATGTCGACAACCTCGCGAGCCAAGTCAATATACTTGATTTGTTTGTCTTTCTCGGCTTTCACGAGGTTCTCGTCATGCGGGACGGTTATGTCTACAATCATTGCACGCCTCACAATTCGGTCCACCACCACTATATCAGGCTTATTGGCAACAATAGTCCTGTCAGTGATGATGGACCGATCCCAGTACAATGTGATATTGCCATTATCGAGAACTGGGTCGGGCGCATACCTATAGTATGGCACCTCCGACTCCACAAGAGAGTATTTCAGAGCAAGTTGCTGATGGATAATCCTGGCTACAAGGTTGTGCCTATGCAAGTATTCTCCGTTAGCTAGACGAGAACAACCAGAGACAATGTGGCGAATTGATTCTCCCGGACGGTGACATGCCCGACATATGTCGACCGTGCCGTCTTTCACAATAAATCTCCGGTAGTTATTCGTCATGATAACTTCGTCCATAATTGCACAAACAAAACCTTCAGTTTCTCCAAAAAGATCACCGAAACGCAGCCAGGCTACGGACGCTAGTTGGTCTACGTCGGGCCCATGTAGGGCCCGGAAAAAGCGTCCGTGAAGCTCCTTACTCTGCCATACCGCCCTGCGATCGTTAGTGTCAAGCACCGCAGGTTTGCGCCAGTTCTCATTTGCCAACGAGAGCGGGGTGAGTCCCTTGTCCACCGCCACTACATCTCGATGCATACCCACGTCGACAGCTAGGAAATATTCCCTAAGACTGCATATCTCGCGATTGTGGAGAGTCTTAGCATTTAAAAAGCCTCGACCTCCACACTTTCGCGGGATATACAGTCTCATTACCGACGACCGTGGGTGATGCATTCGATACTCAGTGAGCAGTGTACGGACTCGCCTATCCAGGGCGTCAAGTTCCGTTTGAGTCCATTTGAGTACGCCGAAAGAGTACATCAATACCGGCATGACCCAACCGTTGAAGGCGCGCACCTTGTTTCCGCCCGATAGAAAGCTATTGAATACCTTCTTCAGGCGGCCAAAGAAGCGCTCCTTCAACGATTGCTTCATGTCAGTAACATTGATACCTAACGCTTCCGACATACCCAAATACTTGTAAGTTTCAGTTGGAGAGAGGGATCTCAGGTTTATGGAATCCGAGAGTTGAGTTCCCACGGATTCCATAATCTCTCCACGCTTTACATGCATGACCGCACATTTATCCACACCAAACTCCATCCTGATGGCGTTACTGAATGTTTCAGTTACCTTCAGTAGCTCCATCAGTTGCAGATTAGTGGGGGCAAAGAGTTTCAGATCATCCATGTAAAGGAGGTGAGATATAACCTGACCACCTCTCTTCAACCGATAGCCTAGCCCTGAATTCTCCAGCAGTGTGCTAAGAGGATTCAAGGCTAGACAAAACCAAAGTGGACTCAAACTATCGCCCTGAAATATACCCCGCTCGATCCTTACCGGTTCGCTATTCCTCTGGATATTTCGAGATCCTGGATAGCGAAGGACTGCCCTCCATTGCCCCATACACGACATCAGGAAGGTGCGTAGCGTTGCATCAACTTTATACAATTCTAGCACCCTCATGAGCCATGTATGAGGCACCGAGTCATAGGCCTTCTTATAGTCTATCCAGCATGTCGACAGATCCTTTCGGGAACGCCGAACCTGTTGGCTAATGGCCATATCAATAAGGAGTAGCTCCTTAGTACCGCGGGACCCATTCCTACATCCATTTTGAGAGGCAGACATGATGTTGTTGTTGTTAATATGATTATTAATCTTTGCCCTCAAAATGGATGTAAGAACTTTATAGACCGTCGGTAAACACGTGATCGGTCTATAATTTTTAGGTTCCGCAGTACTACCTGATTTATGGAGCAGGTGGGTTATTCCTGTAGTTAAGAACTGGGGTAGCGACCCAGACTCTAAGGCAGACTGGAATTGAGACGCCAAGCAAGCGTGCGATCTCGTAAACCATTTAATCCAGAAATTGTGCAGCCCGTCCGGCCCTGGAGATTTCCAGTTAGGCAACGGGCGGACTGCACAAGCTACATCTTGGGGGCTGATGGAAATTGCCCCCATTTCTGGTAACGGATCGCACACACACTCGACCTCCCGAGTCCAATCACCCTCAGTATGACTGACAGGAACCGACCAGATGCTGCGCCAGAATGAACACATAGCATCATCATCCGGTAAGCGCGTGTCAGTCACACCTTGGTCCGGTCGCTCCCAATCCCTATATACCCACCTTTCGTTGCTTCGGAATGTGCGATTCTGGGTGTATCGCTCCACTCGCCGCCTGTACCTACGAATACGGCTTGCCCATGCATACACCTTCTGCTTCAGGAAGTCGATGCGCTCTGTGACACGAGATATTTATAATCTCGGGAATTGACATCAGTCCCCGAAAACGCCCGTCTCACAAAGCGCATCACTCGAGGGCGTGTGTTGCCCTCCCTGAAGCAGATCAGTTTGCCGATTAGCGCTCTGGCCTCACCAATACGACGCTCGATCCTGCACTGCCAAGCTGGTACGGCTGGTTTTGGTCGTGTAACTCTGTCATTGGTTATTTTTATCTTGACATGAGCTACACGACATGCCGCTATAGCCGCACAGTACATGATCGAATGTGCATCGGTGAGGTTATCACAATTATCAAAATGGCTTGACAACTGCGAATCCAGAGCAGCCACCAGCGCCCTGTTCTTGTTATGCATGGGCAAACGAGGTAAGCGTGGTCTAAGTTCAGGGGCCATGTAGCGGTATTCCCGAATAGCACACTCCAAAGCACTCCTCAATTCGTCATTGCACTGGGTACTTACGTTTGTAACCCTGTCATTACTCTCCTCGTCAGCAAGGCTGGGCAATTGGGTTGACTGTGCTGGTGCCACAGTCTGCGGCGGAGGAGCAATGACATGGCTACACATTTCAGTGCGGAGGCGATCAAGCACACTATCATCCAACATACGGTTACGCTGGATGACGCGCACCTGATCCGACAGTCGTTGGGCCGATACGCTGACAGCTGGTTCAAGTACCTGAAACAGAGAGAGCATCCGACCACGGTACGCAGTCAGGTTAGTACTCCCCTCTGTAGCCCCAAAGTATGAGCGTATTACATTCTCATTTATGGCTTGAGTCCATTTTATACGCTGCACACTTCCACCGATAGCGGGGACCCTATCAGAGACCGGTGGGCCTCGAGGTCCTAAGCTGGCCGGTGGTCGGCCTCGCCCGCGCCGACGCGCAGGTGGTGGTGTCGTCGGCGGCGAGAAGTATTCGTCGCTCGAGCTCGACGCAACTGCAGCTACCGGAATCTCTGGACTCGCGGCTGGCGCAGGTCCCGGCGGCTGCGAGGCGGAACTGAGCGACGAACCCGAAGATGGTGTTGGTGCTGCTTGTAGTCGTGCCCGGTGACGTGTCAACATTTTATTTCCTTATTTGCAATTTGTTTTTCCATTTAGTGTGTTTTTTTATTTCCATGTGGTGCTATTTTTTTTTTCTTGATGTATTTGTTATAAAATGCATTGTTTCTATGGTTTTTTTTAATTAAAATCAATAAAAATACGGGATGAAAAATTTCTCACGTCAGTTGGCTTGACAGCCGAGCCACAGATTATTATTATTATTATTATAAATGTGCCGTCGGCTTTAATGTACTCAGCGTAATAAACCCTTGCTTGCTTTAATCGATAGGAGTCAAGACTAAACGACGTTAGTTTACTTCTTCTGTCAGCCTTGGTATACCGTTGTGTTCGGGAAGGTCAGCGGAGACGGGTCGGAATATAGTTCTTGTGCGTCTCGCATCCATCGGCTTCCCACAACCTTCACCAAGTCATTGGTCCACCCTGTGGAAGGCCTTCCGTTATGCGGTCGCCACTCCAGAACTTTTCAGCCCCATCGACAATCTGTTCTGCGAGCAATGTGCCCTGCCCACTGCTACTTTAGTTTGACGATCCTTCGGGCTATTTTTTCGTTTCAGTTCAATAAATCATCACTGGCAACACGCACTCGTCATAGACTTTCGTCTTGAAACACTGCGATATGTGGGACGAAAAGATACCACGCAACTGATATCTGCCCAGCCAAGTCGGATTCGACGATTAACCTCTTTCTCGAAGTTAGTAAGTTAGGTCAGATTAATCCGACAAATAGTTATGTGTCCATTCCGTCAGGGTCTTATATTTACGACAGCTCGTTAAGGCCAAAGTTAAGAATTCCATATTATTCGTCTTTGTTGTTGGTGCTTATTTTTAGTTGTTAGGGTTCCGAACGAAAAACTGTACCTAACTGGTCTGTACACGTGCTCGTCTACAACTTCGAGTATAGTCTCCGATCTTGATAGGAGTGGGTGCTACATGGGTATTTACCAAGATGTTGATTTTGTCCTACAGATCGTCGAGTATAGTACCGGAGTCCTTCGTAGTCTCAGCCATGACGACTATATATCGTCGGCAAATCGAAGATGGATGATGTACCTACTCGCGGTTGATGTCCAGTCCAAAACCTTGAAGACCTTCTCCATTGCGGCCGTGAACAGTTTCGGCCAAATGACATCTCCCTGCCTCACACCCTGTTGCAGGATAGGTTTCGAGGTCTGATCTTGAAGTCGGACTGAAATGGTGGCGTTTTTGTACAAACATTTCAGCTCCTCGATGTACCGATAGTCAATCTGGCACCGTTGGAGAGACTGTAGCACAGCCCAGTCTCTTAAGGCTTCCACGTAGCCTACAACGCTGAGAAACGCAGTAGATTATACTCTTCGGTCTTCTGTATAACCACCTACCGGAGCGTATGTATGTGGTCTACGGTGCTGAATCCTTCTTGGAATCCGGCTTGTTTGGGAGGAAAACAGCTTGAAGATATGGCTCAGAAGTGAGATGGGCCTTAAATTCCTAAGCAGGGCATTGTCGCCCTTCAAGAAGAGTACCACCACACCATTGCTCCATGACTGTGGCGTTTTCCCCTCAAGTATAATGGAATTGAACAGTTCCTGAAGAGCCTCCAAGACCGGTTTTCCACCCGCCTTCAGGAGTTCGGCCGTAAGTCCGTCCTCACCCGACGCTTTGTTGTTTTCAAGCTGCTTGGAGACATCTTAATCTCATACAGGCTGAAGTCTGGGATGTTTTCGGTATAATGCCAGGTTAGTTAGCTAAATTTGTAGCGGGATCAGTCATTGACGTGTAGGTATATAGTGTATCCATAGAATGTTTCGATCTCTCTCAGATTAAAAAATATTATTAAAGAGCATGTTTGCCATTGTTTTATTTCCGAGAATCAGTATTCTGCACACTCATAATATAGGCCGAAAAAAAAATGGTACAGGCACATTTACAAAGCAATTACAGACCTGGCAAAAAAGTTGAGAATGACCTAACTGCTGCAATTTATTCACTGAATTAAAGCAAACTTACACAATACTTTCATGGGGACTTAAATGATATGTTTATAATTTCGAACTCATGTAGCATCTGATGGGACTATCGCTTTGATGCCATGGTACCAAATGCTTAGGATGATGTTCCGAACGGATTAGGAACATTTTTTTCCGTTTGCACTTACGATTTTGGGCCCAACTTTGTATGAAACGTGAATGGTGTCTTTGGTCTAGGCAATAGGGAATATGCATGAAAAACATATTTATAATATACAGTTTAATTAAAAATATACAAAAATGTAATATTAACAGTGAAAATAGAATCAAAATTACTCGAAAAACGAAGGAGATATAATTATTTTAAACAAATATATCTGTCCCTCTCGCTAAAACGCTGTTTTCGATAGCAACTGTATAGGCGTCATAGACGATGACGTCAAAGTTTTCATCGGACTTCTCTTTCTAATTGTAATCTTTGAAGCTTTATAACTTGTGGGGATTTTAATATTAATATTTTAGAAATTAATTCAAATAGCAGTAGATTTATAAGCCTTTTTAAATCGTTTAATTTGTCTAATGTGTTGACAGAACCAACTAGGGTAACACCAACTTCTTCAACCTGTATCGATAATGTATTCTGCGATTGTGAATATTTAGATAAAGCCATAGGTAGTTAATTACCTTCCCTCTGATCATAGTGGTCAATTGGTAACATTTAAGTTTAAAGCAGCCTTGGAAAAAAATCATATACATTATAGGCCAATTACAACTGGCAAACTAGCTAAATTCAATGGTACCTTACAAAATAAGTTAAATTTTCTAGGCCATAACATTGAAGATGCTAATAAATTTTATGATAATTTCTTTTCAGTGGTTCTAAAGGAATTCAATGCAACTTTTGAAAAGAAGTCTAAGGATACTTTCCCCAAGTATGTATTTAGTGACTAGGCGACTAAAGGCATTAGGATAAGTAGGGAAAAACTATATGAGCTATATGGCCTTAAGCCTGTCATAAACACTGATTCTTTTAATAAGTTTGTAAACAAATATTCTAAAGTGTTCAGAAATACTTGCAAGGTAGCTAAAGCCCTATATATTAGCAACAAGATCAAATCGTCAGAAAATAAAATAAAGACAGTTTGGAAAGTTATTAATAATGAAACTAATAGAAATAAAGAACGAAACATTGATTATTTACTGGAGACTACACATGGTGCCAAAAGCTCTAATTTAGAAGTAGCTCAAGAATTTGTAAATTTTTTCACCAATATACCAACTAAAACTACGGAATCTTTAAATTCTTCACCTGAGGTATCATATAATTTATTAAAAGCTAACGTTCCAGGTTGTACGGTTGAATTCCAGTTTTAACATATCAACCCTGTGACAGTCATAAAAGCTTTCCGGCAAATCAAAATCAAATTGACCGAAGACATATGGGGAATGTCTTTTAAAGTGTGCACGTCCATGAAACTATAGCACCATACTTGGCTTTAATATTTAATTTATGTGTGGACCAAGGAGTCTTTCTGGATATAATGAAATATAGTAAGGTTATACCACTATTTAAATCGGGCGACAGCAAAGACACCAATAATTATAGACCTGTATCTGTATTGCCGGTTTTTAGCAAAGTGTTTGAAAAAGTAATGCTCAATCAGATGCTCAAACATCAATAAAATCTTACACGATCAACAATATGGTTTTACCAGGGGTCGTTGTACGACTGACGCTGGTGCCACGTTGTTAAAACACATATATTCAGCGTGGGAAGAGGCTCAAGATGCCATAGGAATCTTTTGTGACCTCTTCAAGGCATTTGATTGTGTAAATCACGAAACCTTGCTCCTAAAGCATTACGGACTAGGTAAACTTGCATTCAGTCTAATAAAATCTTACTTAAATGATAGACAGCAGCAAGTTCAAGTAAATGGTGTCAATTCACGGGGTTTAAAAGTCAAAATGGGGGTACCACAAGGCTCTATTTTGGGTCCTTTCCTCTTTCTAGTATATATTATTGATCTACCCCATCTTTTAAAAAATCAACCTCATATGGTATTATTTGCTGACGATACGTCCTTAATTTTCAAGATAGATAGACGTTCCATAAATCTTGACGACGTAACTAACGCCCTACAGCAGGTCATAGTATTGAACAAGGAGAATCTTGAATTCGTCGAAAACGCGGTTTTCCTGGGGATTACGCTTGACTCAAGGCTACAATGGGGTCCTCATTTAACATCTCTTGCGGGACGACTAAGTTCAGCAGCATACGCTGTCAGAAAAATCCGTCAATTTACTGATATAGATGCCGCGAGGCTGGTCTATTTTAGTTACTTTCATAGTATCATGTCTTACGGTATCTTATTATGGGGACGTGCTGCAGACATCGAGTCTATATTTATCCTGCAGAAAAGAGCTATCAGAGCCATTTACAATCTCCGTCGGCTAGATTCCCTAAAGAACTGTTTAAGGATATCAAATCATGACGGTACCTTATCAATACATTTACGAAAATATTATGAATGTTCGGAAAATTCTTCATCTTTTTAGCAAGATTAGTGACAGGCATAATAAATAATACTAGAAATAGGAACAAATTAGATCAACCCCGATTCAGATTGGCCAAAGTACACACTTCTTTTATGGGGTACTGTATTCAATTTTATAATAAAATACCAGTTGATATTCTCGAACTGAATGAGAGAAAATTTAAAGCATACATAAAACGCACACTATGTAGACAAGCGTATTATAAACTGGAAGATTATATCCACGATAAAAACGCTTGGCAATATGCTGGTCCTGCTCCACAGTCACAGCTGCTTAGGTCCACTTTTTAGGTTTTTATATTTGGAAGAGATGCTCGCTCTCTTCTTTTTTTTTTTTTTAAAGGTACTTACATTATTTCGTTTATTTATTCTTATTTACATACAAATTATATTATTATAATTACTTATTTATTCTTTTTGATGAAAGAACTTAATCGTTGTCTTTACTAATTTATTTTTCATTTTTTGGTCATTGACAACCATAGTTTTGTGTAAAGTAGAAGCACATTTTTCAAATTTTGTAAATGTGAGTACCATGAAGCCATTTACATTTTATGTGATTAGTTATAGTTTTACTTGTTGGACATGAACGAGCATGGTGGTTGAGAGCATGTCATGCTCACTCGGTATCTCGCTGATGGCGGCGCGTGGGTTGGATCATTCGGTTCCCTTCGAAATGGTTGAGCTGAAAGGTGGCGATACACGCGTCATGTTCGTGGACGGGCCGTCGGTTGAGACTGCTCATGTCTTAACTTCCATTGGCTCAATTTAATCTTTGTATTTTAAATTCTTATGATAAGCCTTTTTTTTCCTTTGCATTGTCCTCACATGCAGAAGCAACAAGTATATGTAACTTGGAATTTTGTAAAACAGAACATGATTTAAAAGAGTGTCCGTGGAGTTTCTTGCACGTTCTTCTCCATAGAGATCTACGCTTTGGAACGTGCAAATAGCTTCCATGTTTTTGACTGACCGACCTTGACGTTTCAAAAGTGCCTGTGAATGGTTTATTTGAAATAAAATGCTTTGAATTTGACTTCATCGCTGATGAAGCTATTTAAAAAATAATTTCACTATTGTTTACTACAGCTAATAATTATTTCATTTTGCAAATAAAAAAAAATATGCATATTCTCTATTGTCTGAAAGCTGATGATTCTGACATTTATTAAATTGACATAAACGTCAAGTTTGCGTCAGTCACTTTTTCAATGAAGAGGTCCTCTCGCGTATGTGGCGCCTACTGGCGAGGTAAATTTTCCTGGAAACCCTCAATGAACAAGTGTAATGATCTTCTGAACATTCAATCAGTAGTCAAGGCTATAAAAGGTAAGGAGAAAGAAAAAACACAAAATTAACTTCTTTGTATTTATTTTCGTATTAAAATTGTTTCATTTAATAAATCCATGATGTTTATAAACGTAATACCGTAGTTATATAACGCATCGAAGCCATGTCCATCTATGTATGATATTTATTACATTATTATCCTCAACGACTAACAGCACTGATGAATGGACTGCGTTCACTCACACATACACTCACTTGCGCGTGCGCAATGTGACAGGCCGCCATACTTCATTACTAAAGCTACAGATACATACACAGAGTACTTAAAAACCAACAATTTAGTTCAGAAAATGGAAAATAATTTAATAGCACGATTTTTTTCTTCAATAATTACATAACATTTTTTGGACTAGTTTATTTTGGTATGTTAGTCGCGTTCAATGGGGCTTGTATACGCAACTTGGGGCGCTCGTCAACACATTTAAACTTATAATATTAAACAATTATGGAACATGACGATCGAAGTGATATCGTGGGCGACCTGTCACACTGCTTCTTGTAATAAAATATTACAATTATACACAGAAATACTGAGGACAACTTTTCAACTACTCAACACTAAATAGTCTGACAATTTTGCTTTAGTAAATTGCTTCAAAAATCTCAATTTCTTTGATACCACACTTGGCAAGATTTAATTGATTACAAATTTGTCAAACTATTTAGTAGCAAGTTAAAATGTCAACCCAAGTACTCTTCAGGCCAGAATAAGTGGACCATTCAATAAAATTAAATAGGTTCGACAGCTCAAACGAAATCCTGTCTGATGCCGCTGACGCCACAATCTTTGCAAAGATGGCTCACTTATCTTGGCCTCGATTTCATACATATTTGTATAAATATAAAGGCCGTGAGACATCTACATGATTTTCATATAATTTGAACGATTAAGAGTGGATGGATAAGCAAAATAAAACACAATCGTACAAATGTTACCTACAAGCAAAAATCGTATGATAAATTTGTTAAATGACATTCACGACAAATGTCACTTGTCTGTCATTTTGAAGAGCGGACGGGAAATGACATCTGTCGTGTATGTTTGTCTGTTGTGTGTCGAGTGCATTTTGATATTTCCTTTCTCGCATACACAAACGACATACGAAGTAAGTTGATTTGTATAACGGAAGTAAATCTCCCTTATTTCATATATCTTACCACTATCTAACGTTTAAAACCACACAAAAGAATGTCCTCAACACACAACAGATATTAAATTGGAAAAACTACTATTATTATTATGTGAAAGAAAATATTATGGAATAATATACAGACAGGGAAACATATCCCCAAGTCAACCAGTTTTAGTTACATTTTCATAGAAAACCATTATCAAACAGGCAAAGTAAAATTGAAACGCTAATAAGTTTAAAAATCTTAACACATTAATAAAATAGTTAAAACACTTTTGTATGAAAACATAACCATAACTTTTGACTTAAATAATTAATTTATACAATAACTAGTAAACGGTTAGAATCTTAGTTCAGTTGAAAATTAAATTAATGCAACCCATTGTAACCTCGTTTTATGAACCGAAACTGAATCAAGAACTAGATTTTTTTTTTTAAACATTCTATAAAAAAGAAGCTGAATAACATTGAATGCTATCTACCTATCATACAAAAATTTGTATATATTATAACGTGTTAAATAACTTAAATTACATTATTGTAACTTTATTAAGCATAACTTCATTTCAAACCCCAAATATACTGTTCATTTGATTATTTTTCTAAGAACAACTTTAGAAAAAAAAAAATAACGTCGCTTTTAGGTATTTACACTTACATCCGTATACAGAAATGATCCTGTGCGTTTGTTTATTTTTTTAAGCGGGTACGACTTTTAAAATGCGCATTTAAATTCATATACAGTTCGTTTTTTAATTACAGACACTAATTTGACATTTCAAGTGATTGTTCTTTCTTATTTCAATTTGGAGTTTGACATTTGCACCTGTCAAATTAGTCTCTGGGATTAAAAAACGAACTTTAACATCTCATACACCCGCTTGCCTCAATTATCTCCATTTCCTAACTTCTCATAGATAAATCCTATTAATTTCATTAAATTTGAATACGGATATAAGCGCTATTTTCACAAACTGTGTTTGTGAATTGTTTTTCCATGCAGTTGTAATTGCAGATACGGCATTTTATAACTCAAACGATGCCTTAGATATTTTCTAGTGTTTACTTATTACTCTTAAAACAAACCTAGTTAGGTGTTGTTCGGTTTTATTTACGTATGCCTATAGCAGAGCTTATTTCATGATTGGCTAACCAAGAAACCCATCCGGTGTAAACAATGATCAATATGCTGACGTATCGAACCGAGGTAACCAAACCGAAGTAACCGAAGTAACCGACTTCCGACCTTAAACAATTTTCTTAAAGTCTGAAATCGATTACTTCGTTTAGTGTAGATACGTCCTTTTTTCTCGGCAAGATTATAAGTAAGAGCGATATTGCTCAATTTCTTGTCAAAATATTGCAATGGATTGAATTTACTCATTTTCATTTTGCTTAAATGCTCAATTTCATAGTGTCACGTCTTTTAATAATGTTGTTAATAATTAAAAACTTATTTTTTCCATTTCACTTTTCTAATCTCTATTAAATCTATAAGATGATGTTTTCTTGTATCAATGCCAGTTCATTTAATGTTCTTTTCCTCGCATTTAACTCTATTCACACTAATAATCAAATTATTATACAATTAAAAATAAAACTTATTTCAAAATGTATCACACAACACCAATCTTTACGAGACGGAATTTTTAATATTACAACATTTACTAAAGGGAAAAGACAAAAAAAATGATATTCCGTCTATGAATTTTGAAAATGGCGCGAAATTTTTCCTTGACTAAAATTGGTTTGGCGGTAAGTATTATGCATATTCAGTATTACAAAATATGGTCCATTTTGATAAGACCGCTCGTATGCTAGAGATCGATCTTTATGAAATCAATCTGACAGCTACTTTTTTTGTTGACAACTGTCATTTGATGAGCGGTCAACGGACCAAAGAGGTTATAATCATCATAAAATCATTTCTAGCGGCCTGGCATCTAATCACACATCGTCATCGAATAAATAAAAGTTCATATTTATATCTTAACGCTACATATTGGTTATTGAATTATTAAGTTAGGTTTTATGTATTTTATTGGAATCTATAACTGTACAAGAGTCAAAGTACTCTTTCACTTTGACAATCTTGGTAAGTAATTGATTGCAATTAAAATAAAATTTATAGGTTGATGATCATCAGTGGTCGAGGCAAAGATCAACTGAGGAGCTTACAGCCAAGACTCCAATGTAAACGAAGAAATCATATATTTTGACAGCAAAAAACTCGACTTCATTCGATAAACGATATTATTCCACGAATTTCTCGAGTTATAAATAAATACTGCCATTTTCGAGAGCTCTTGATCTTTTAAAAGCCGAATAAATCTTTCGCTTCGCTTCCACTGGACCCCATCACAACAGTATACAAAATAAGCTTATATTTTGCCAATTTAGCAGTTTGTTAGTAAAACCAAAGTAATCACTTGTGATATTTTACAATAAATGCATTAATTATAATAATTTAGTGCCTTCCTGATGTTCTGTCACTCTGTGACTTTCATAATATTGTGAATAAGTATCGGTAATTGGGTATAAGTTGCAATTTTGCTTAGGACCAACCTTAGAGCAACTTAGTCAACTTCATTACTTAAAAATATATTGGTTTAGTATTATACTATATTCCTGCATTTTACTTCTGGTTGCTAGCCTATACTATTTTGGTTACACTACAGTAAAAATGTGACGGATTTACGTTAAATAGCATAAGATACATGGACTCAACCCGTTGACTGCAACAACGCTTAGGTTAATCCTCAGCAAAATAAATTACCTTAGAATATATGAAACATTTTTGCGGATATATAGTAGTCCAGTAAATATTGTTAATTCATAGTTTATGTTTCCATAAACAGCACTGGTTTGAGTGACAGACATAGCATACCCTGTTTTCATGCATACATATTGGCTAAGTAAGAGATCGCCCATTCGACTATAGATTGATTACTACCTACATTTCTTTTGTTTGAAGTTGTTTGGCTTATTAGGGTAATAATAACCTCGGTTAGCATGAAGAAGTTATCGGAATGAGAAGTTTTGGATGGTGAAAAAAATACACTTATCTATGATAATTCATTTATGATTGTTTGCTATTTTATTTTAATCGTCAATTTTCGGGGTTGTCCGACTAGTTTCGGACTCACATGAAGCTTATATTGAAGAATGTATCCGTGAGTCGAATGTTTTATTTCATTATGCTCATTTTAAATATTTAACATTGGACTTTGTCACTATTATTATATTTCATGTAAAAACCCACAATTTTCTATTAAAAATACGTAGGTTTTTATGTGAAATACAGTTTTAAATGCTAAGGCAGTTTGAAACCTATTTCAAGAAGTGCCTCAACTAAGTCTTGGTCACTTTCGTCTAGTTCATTATTTTCACTATTACAAGTCTATCTAAAAACATTTACTAGCACCAACGATGAATAACAAAAACATTGTTTTTAACTTTTTGAGATGCTCTTTGAGATAATGTGTGAACTTATTTAGGAAAGCACCGTGACACACATTTTTTATTGTATTATCATTGAAAAAGGGACAAGCGAAAGTGCTGCCCTCTTTTTTGAGTCGCATCCGTTTATCTTTTTGACCGCCGTGTAGATACCGAAGATGTTTCAACACCTTTTTATTTCGCATATATAGTGCAGTATTTATTAATATAGTATTTCACCTCCAACGACGGCCAGAAAATCCTTGTCAATATAAATAACCCTACCTACCTCCAAGTACTCAATAATAGCGTGCCATATTCACAACCTCACGACCACCAGCCAATATATACGCAATGAAAACCGACTGCATTCAGTTACCAACCTTATCTACACACAATTAGATCGCATTCTGCAATGTCAAGGGGTGGTTGTGAGTGGCCCCATGACCGTTGTGCGTTGTGAAGTCATCGTCGAGTAGTTTGGGCACGTCGGCCATCTTTGTTTGGTTCTCGTTGGACAAACGTTCGGATTGGATGAAGTTGGCGGATATGTGGCCAATGTTGGTAGGCTGGGAATTGCCGTTGTTGGCTTCGGGTGGCGTGTTGGTTATTGGTGCGTTGTCGTTTGTTTGTAGTTTGGGTGTCGTCGTCTGCTCTGCGGTTTTGTCCTCAGTCTGGAACAGAGAACATAATATGGTTACGATGATTACGAGATTAGTACAATAGAAAGTTTTCAGTTTATTTGTTGGGAACAAAACTTCCTCCCCACCCTTTGGGGGAGGCCTATGTCTAGCAGTCGTCTTTTGGCTGTTATGATGATGATGAAAACTTCCTCGTGCTTTAGCAAAAAGGATAGCTTTGGAGGTCCAACAGAAAAACAGCGTGAAGTGAAGAAGTGTTGTATATCTTTTCTTGGGTCATAACGATGAACACGACAGGTTTTTAAGGGTTCATGGTTATCGGGACTTCGGTAAAGATAAATTCTGTGTTATGATGATGTTCGTAATTGAACCCAACACCTATAGGTAGATACAGAACGGTTTTACGGGGTGTAATGTCATCATCTGCCTAGCCTTTTCCCAACTATATTGGGGTCGGCTTCCAGTCAAGCCGGATTTAGCTGAATACCAGTATTTTACGAGGAGCGGCTGCCTACCAGACCTCCAGAACCCATTAACTGGGTAACACGGTACTTCATGGCAAGACTGGAGTCAGATTAACTGGCTTCTGACTATCCGTAACGACTGTCAAAGATCTACAAATGACAGCCGGGACTAACGGCTTAACGTGCTTTCCGAGGCACGGAGGAAACTTGCTATGTGAAGATGGTCACCCATCCACAGACCAACCTTAGCAAGCGTTGCTTAACCTTGAAGATCGACCCGTGCGGCTGTTATTATCTAGCCACGAGCTCCTCACGGGGCGTAATGTAACATGCTACAAATCATTCGCGCAGTCAGTACGTAGAACAGAGCACGAATACGCGAGCAACAAGCGGCTCGTTTCGGGAGCTCCGTCTGCTGTCGGTTTTCAGCGAATCCGTCTACGAATAAGTCAGTACGCCGCGACCAGTCAAACCTCATGATTGAGAGTGTCTTGCGAATCTGGAGCATGGGTGAGCAGAGTTCGAAACGAGCATGTTACTCGGATTTTAGGACACGGCGTAACGTCGTAACATGTTCGCTGCGAATGGTAAATTACGGCCTGTAACACCGGTCACCTTAAGGTACAAGGAACCTTTACGTTTGGCACGCACAGCTGGCGTGATGAGAGTCTCCGCCGAACTGCGGCGGCGGACACGCTTACCTGCTCACCACTCGCTTGCAACGACTCCACCGGGACGGGTAACGTTAAACTATCGTCTATTATAAACAGCCCACTATAATGTCTGTTTTTTAATCTCAGAGACTTATTTGGCAACTTCAAATGTCAAAACTGACTTAACTGCTATTTTAATCTATGTCAGTTTGTAATTTTCACTTGTCAATTTAGTCTCTGAGATTGAAAAACAGACTATAGGGACCGTGCACGGCGTTGACTATGTCATTTAGTGTCACATGTTCGAAGTTTTCAGGGTCAGAATACTTGACATTGACGCTTCTGTGCTGCCACCTGTGGTTCCTGCACGCTCCGTTTAGGAGAACTAGCGCAGCTATTTCGATTTTTATGCTTGAAACATACTTGACATTGTCATGTCTGTGCTTTTTTTTTTAAAGGATGCGAAATCATCAAATGACTTCTTCCGCTCTGGGCGGAGTGGAAGGGAGTGTCAGACTCTTACTGACTAAAACTCATCCGTGTTCCTCTTACTGCCATTTGCGTTCCAGGGTATGGTGCCTCTTTCGAACGGATTCCGCATCTTGGCAGGCACTGCCCCTAGCGGGCTTCGTCTCCCATGCTGACAGTTCTTTGAGGCGCGCGTGGAACACAGCGCGCCGCCGACTCGGGCCTGGTTCTGATCGGACGGCGAGCCACCCAAAGCTCGCTGTTCGCAGGCCCGCGCAGTAGGTGGTTGAAAATCGTCCTGCGACTCCCGACGCCCGGGGCATCTTCTTCTGTTGCAGCGGCTGGGGCGTGAGGCTTCCTTCTCTCTCACACGTTCGGCCTCCTCCTTCGCTAGCATTACTGCTTCGCAGCGCGGAGGTGACCGCTGAACCAGGGTCGGTCGCGAGAGGTCGCCGCCGCCGATCGCCTCAACGAGGACACGGCGGTGCTCCGCCCCGCGCAGGGCAGACCTCCACCGTATGCTCCACCGTGTCCTCCGGGCGATCCTCACAGTGTTGACACCCGGACGCGTCCTCCCGCCGAATCCGAAATAGGTATCTTTCGAAATAACCGTGTCCGGTGAGTACCTGCGTCAGGCGGAAGGTGATGAGGACGCCGTGACGCCGCTCCAGCCACTCCTCAAAGAGGGGACTAATCGTCTGGATTATGTCGCTGGGTTGCGACAGTCGTTGTCTCCACACCTCCACGAGGTCCTGCCGCAGCTCCGCCCGCCGCGCTGCGATGTGCCGCGGCAGAGGAGTGTCGCCCGGCGCAGCGCCTCCACGCGCCACTCGTCAATGAGTGCGAGGGCTCTCGCCTCCACACCACACGGCGGCAGTCCGGCAAGGAGGCTCGCCGCTCGCCAGAGACCGTGCGGTATCGCCGGGCCAGCCGGATGGCCATGACCCTCTGGGACGCGTTGAAGTAACGGGCAGATTGTTTCCTCAAAGTAAGCGATCACACCAGCGCCCCATAAAGAGCCATGGACCGCATGTCTGTGCTGCCACCTATTATTTCTGCACGCTCCCTATTATTTCTGCCATGACCTAACAGTTGCGACTACCTAACAGTTGCGACTTGGTATCGTTAAGAGATGTCGCAGGATCAAAAAGATGGAATGAATGGAGGGGATGCATTTGCCTTGCGTAGAGACTGCACAGACTAGCTATATGCTAATGCTTGGGCTTGTTATTGTTACCGGCGCGGGCGCAGGCTCCACTGCGTTCGGTAGCAGCTCCACGGTTCAGTTTAGATATTAGTTAGTTATGTACTCACAGCGAGTTGTTCGGACAGTCCCAGTAGGTCGGCAGTGACGTTGCCGTTGTTGGGCGTGGCGCGTGTTGCGGCCGCAGGCTCCACTGCGTTCGGTAGCAGCTCCACGGGCTTTGTTTCTTGGGGCTGCAATGACAGGCAAAATATTTGATAATAATAATGATAAAAAAATGCTTATGTGTTATCGATTTCGTATTGCATTGAACAAGCGGGACACAATTATACATCGAACGTATGCGAGTGAATGAGACGTTATTACATGTGCCATCTTGGTCCATGCGCATGCGCTGTTGTATGTTTTTGACAAATTGACCTCCTGCGTAGTCGATTGCAATGTATTTCGAGGAGGTAAACTTGCGTGACGCGAACTGTACCTACTGTTAAGTTGACCTTTATGCTGAGATGACGTTTTTCAGTGTACATAATCAGCCTATAATGTTCCCACTGCTGGGACACAGGCCTCCTCTCGGTGGGAGGGAGTGGGCCGTACCCCACCACGCGGGCCCAGTGCGGGTTGGTAGATGTCACATGTCTTCGAATTTTTGGTTCTAGGACATGCCGGTTTCCTCACGATGTTTTCCTTCACCGTTTTGAGAACAGTGGTGATGAAATAATTTACACAAAGTAAAGCGCCTGCCTGAGTTCGAACCCTACAACTCCTAAATCGCAGCCATTACTACCGGGCCACCACTGCTCTACTACTTTCAGTGTATGTGGTGTCTGATTGTGGATGACAAAATAAATACCTGCGCAAAGTCCAATCCAAGTAAATCAGCAGTGGCATGCGCGTTGCCGTTATCTGACGGGGGCGCTGCAGCCACGGGGGCGGGGGGGTCTTGTGGCGCGGGGGCGGCGCCCGGGCCTTCTGCGGGGGGCGCGGGGGCGGGGGCGGGGGGCGCGGGGGACGGCTCAGCGGCTAGCACGGGCTCGGAAGGCGCAGGAGCTTGCTTGCTCTTGTCTTCTTCCGCTTGCTGTTGGTGAATAAAATGTTTATGTAGTTTAATATCTAAACGTTTTCAAGGGTCATCATATTAGCCGAAAGACGTCCACTGCTAGACCTAATAGGCCTCCCCAAAAACCCCTTTTTGGGGAGGCCTATTATCGTTTGCCATAATCGCCACGCTTAACAGTGTATGGTGTTGCGTTTTACAGAGAACGCTGCTGCCCATTCTCTGGTGCGTCCCTTAGTCACCTCTTACGACACCCACGGGAAGTGATGGGATGGTATTATTCTTTCACGGCACCATGCGGCACCGGCCGACACCATAAAGCGTTTTCAAGGGAAATGTCGCTATTTTTTTTTTTTTTTTCGTAATGGGTTAGCTCTTGACTCTAGTCTATGTCAGAGATGACAGAGACAAAGTCTACGATGGAGCGAGCCTACCTTTATTTATCGAACTACAGCTAATTCATAAGAAAGGAATATAACTATAGCAGTCTATTTATGTAGAATGTGCAGTTGTGCACACGAGGGCAGGTTTATATATGTGAGCAGCAACCTCTATTTTAAGAAAAATTCTATCGACGCTAGCAAAATCAGCTGTGATAAACGGATAGATATTAGTAAGAGGCGACGCGCGGTTAGCGGTATGCAAAAGACCACGTGCACGCATTTATCTATCCCAGCGCATTCGTCCCAGCATGTTTTATGGGACAAGATTCCTACACTATTCCCAACCATTATATTCAATAAAGCTCGAAAAGTCCTAATCTCCCGGTGCAAGGTTTTCGTCCCAAAAACGCTACATGTTCTTATATTCCTAAGGGGAGTCCTGGCCATGATAACCTCGACACCTCTACTTCCTGGCCAACCTCTCCTTCTCTCTGCGCAACTTCTCCGCTTCTCCTGATCATGTTTGTATAAGACCCAATACTAAAACACTTGCTCACCTTCCTAAGCCGAGTCCTGGCCATGATAGCCTCGACCCTCTGCTTCCTGGCCAGCCTCTCCTTCTCCTCTCTCTCCGCCTCCTCTCTGCGCAACTTCTCCGCTTCTTCTGCCGCCTTTCTCTTCTCCTCATCTTCTTTGAGACGCGCCTGCTTCTCTACTTCTTCGCGGACTTTGCGTTCTGCTTCTTCGCGTTCGAGTTGTTGTTGAGCCTGAAAACATGAAAATTAAACTTGAATAAAACCGGTAAGTAAGAATCCGGCTTTCACACGAAAGGTTCCTTACCATAAACCGAAAAGAAACCACGTTTATTGTATGGGATTCCAAACCCGCTTCAATTTTATATTAAATTATTATTTGTTGTTAAAGCGGCAATAGAAATATTTACTGTGAAAATTTCACATGCCTACCTATTACTATTTATTTTTGTATTTGGTGATTGTGTGGATTGATTTTATCAAAATTAAACTGATTAATAATTACGGTTCCTGAAATACAGCCCGCTGACAGACAGACAGACGGACGGACAAACAGCGGAGGCTCAGTTTCCCGCTAGGCGGAACAGAAGGGAGTGTCACTCTTACTGACCTAAACCCATCCTTGTTCCTCCCAATTCTCGCCGTGTTCCACCTTTGCCTTGTTCCACAAGTCTAGGTCAGAAGTTAAAGAGACAAAGTCGACGATGGAGCTACGAGCTTATCCAGAAAAAGCCTGTTCACTCTAACTATGAAGAGATTAGGGGTGAATGTCTGTTTCCCGATAGCTACAACCTGGGAGTATTTAAGTAAAGGGTGAATGGGTTACTTCTAGACAAGCGTGCTCCATCCTCCGACTGCATCATCGCTTAACATAAAATGCGATAAGCCTAACAAGAGTAAAAAAGAAACCAAACAAGTGCGAGTCGGACTCGCGACTTCTGGGTCAACGGGAAGTACCGAAATACCCTATAGGTGCACGGCTTGACTATGCCATCTAGTGTCGCATGTTCGAAGTTTTAAGGTCAGAATACTTGACATTGACGCTTCTGAGCTGCCACCTGTGGTACCTGTGCGCTCAGTTTAGGGGAACGTGCGCGAAGAAGACTGTGCCATCTAGCGTAGCTATTTCGAAGTTTATATTTGAAATATGTTTTAAGTATAAAGTTAGAATTAGCTGCGCTAGCTACGCTTGACAGTGACATTTCTGTGCTGCCACCTATAGTTTCTGCACGCTCCCTATAAATTTTGATTCCCTTGAGAGTGTCGAAACATATCCTCTCGCGCGTTTGTCGTACAGTTCCCGTCACGCAAGCTTGCCTCCGCGTCGTACGCCGCAGTCGGCTGCGCAGGACGTCAATTTGACAACAAACACACAACCGCGCATGCGCGGGTAGTTCGCGCATGCGCGGCGCGCGGGTGTAATGGCATCTCACTCGCTCGTATAAGTTCGATGCATAAGCGTGTCCCGCTTGCTCGATGCAATACGACTGTGGATGTGAAAAGTGTTACAGGTTGTTATTGTTTTTAATGATTTATTTTGGTTATTTCTTACAGTTTGATTCGTGTTCTTATGGTGTATGTGTTTGTTGTGTTACTTTTTGATATTTTATTGTTACTGGTAGTCTTTGTTACTTGTTTATAGTATAATACGTATAAACAAAAAAATATTTTAGGAACGTAACACTTTTTTACGCGATTAAACCTGCGCGGACTTCACTCAAACCTAACTTCCGAGGGGCAAGCCACGCTAACGCGAACTGTACACCCATGTGTACGAGAAACGCGCGAGAGGATATTATCGTTTTTTGCGAGTTTAATTTTTTTAAAGCTTCAAAGGGACTGTCGACGTGAGTATATGCTTTTAATTTCAACTGGATACCTACACGCGTTCCCGAGATAAAGTTTATTGATAGACGGACGGACGACAAAGTGATCTTATAAGGAGTCTTATTTTTTTTCCTTTTGAGGTACGGAACCTAAAAAAGAATGTGCAATGTATCTACCTCGATAGCTTTCCTTAGCTTCTCGTCGTTCATCTGCCGCTGCAGCTGCGCCAGTTCGCGCGCCTCTTCTTCTTCGCGACGTTGCCGCTCTTCTTCTTGGCGTTGCCGCTCAGCTTCTTCTTCGGCTTCGCGTTGCAATCTGGAAAATTAATCAAATACAGTAAAACCCGTTTTAGACGATTTTGCATGGGTTCTGTTGAACCCAGGCAAAACGGATCTTAAACGAACGTCAAATAAGCTCAGGAGACTGTCCCGAAGGTAAGTCGGATTGCCAATCAAGCGCCGTGCTCGTAAAACACAAAATTGGTGCTCTGACATTGAGGCTCGAATAAGATAGACCGGCAACTTACATATTTTCCATAAGAATCGGAATCGGGAACAATGGAAGGAATGAGGAGACCTTTTCCCAGCAGTAAAACAGTTCAGCTTTGATATAACAATATCCTCACCGCTGCACCTCTACATAGAAGTCGTGGGCTGCGCGTCCTAATGTACCCCAATTTTTCCTAGCTAGTTATAGCGAGGCCTATGTTCAGCAGTGATATGATGATGATGAGGGTAGTTTTGTGGTGAATTGAGGCCACCTGGGGCCCCAAATATTATTGGAAAGATAAGATAGTAGAAGTGACCTCTGCCGCTCGAGCTCGGCCTGCCGCTCCAGCTCCTCCCGCGCGCGCCGGCGCCGCTCCGCGAGGGCGGCCTTGGCCTGCTCCTCCGTGGTGATCCGCCGCGCCGTCATCGACGCTACAAAGATAAGATAGTAGAAGTGACCTCTGCCGCTCGAGCTCGGCCTGCCGCTCCAGCTCCTCCCGCGCGCGCCGGCGCCGCTCCGCGAGGGCGGCCTTGGCCTGCTCCTCCGTGGTGATCCGCCGCGCCGTCATCGACGCTACAAAGATAAGATAGTAGAAGTGACCTCTGCCGCTCGAGCTCGGCCTGCCGCTCCAGCTCCTCCCGCGCGCGCCGGCGCCGCTCCGCGAGGGCGGCCTTGGCCTGCTCCTCCGTGGTGATCCGCCGCGCCGTCATCGACGCTACAAAGATAAGATAGTAGAAGTGACCTCTGCCGCTCGAGCTCGGCCTGCCGCTCCAGCTCCTCCCGCGCGCGCCGGCGCCGCTCCGCGAGGGCGGCCTTGGCCTGCTCCTCCGTGGTGATCCGCCGCGCCGTCATCGACGCTACAAAGATAAGATAGTAGAAGTGACCTCTGCCGCTCGAGCTCGGCCTGCCGCTCCAGCTCCTCCCGCGCGCGCCGGCGCCGCTCCGCGAGGGCGGCCTTGGCCTGCTCCTCCGTGGTGATCCGCCGCGCCGTCATCGACGCTACAAAGATAAGATAGTAGAAGTGACCTCTGCCGCTCGAGCTCGGCCTGCCGCTCCAGCTCCTCCCGCGCGCGCCGGCGCCGCTCCGCGAGGGCGGCCTTGGCCTGCTCCTCCGTGGTGATCCGCCGCGCCGTCATCGACGCTACAAAGATAAGATAGTAGAAGTGACCTCTGCCGCTCGAGCTCGGCCTGCCGCTCCAGCTCCTCCCGCGCGCGCCGGCGCCGCTCCGCGAGGGCGGCCTTGGCCTGCTCCTCCGTGGTGATCCGCCGCGCCGTCATCGACGCTACAAAGATAAGATAGTAGAAGTGACCTCTGCCGCTCGAGCTCGGCCTGCCGCTCCAGCTCCTCCCGCGCGCGCCGGCGCCGCTCCGCGAGGGCGGCCTTGGCCTGCTCCTCCGTGGTGATCCGCCGCGCCGTCATCGACGCTACAAAGATAAGATAGTAGAAGTGACCTCTGCCGCTCGAGCTCGGCCTGCCGCTCCAGCTCCTCCCGCGCGCGCCGGCGCCGCTCCGCGAGGGCGGCCTTGGCCTGCTCCTCCGTGGTGATCCGCCGCGCCGTCATCGACGCTAGAAAGATAAGATAGTAGAAGTGACCTCTGCCGCTCGAGCTCGGCCTGCCGCTCCAGCTCCTCCCGCGCGCGCCGGCGCCGCTCCGCGAGGGCGGCCTTGGCCTGCTCCTCCGTGGTGATCCGCCGCGCCGTCATCGACGCTACAAAGATAAGATAGTAGAAGTGACCTCTGCCGCTCGAGCTCGGCCTGCCGCTCCAGCTCCTCCCGCGCGCGCCGGCGCCGCTCCGCGAGGGCGGCCTTGGCCTGCTCCTCCGTGGTGATCCGCCGCGCCGTCATCGACGCTACAAAGATAAGATAGTAGAAGTGACCTCTGCCGCTCGAGCTCGGCCTGCCGCTCCAGCTCCTCCCGCGCGCGCCGGCGCCGCTCCGCGAGGGCGGCCTTGGCCTGCTCCTCCGTGGTGATCCGCCGCGCCGTCATCGACGCTACAAAGATAAGATAGTAGAAGTGACCTCTGCCGCTCGAGCTCGGCCTGCCGCTCCAGCTCCTCCCGCGCGCGCCGGCGCCGCTCCGCGAGGGCGGCCTTGGCCTGCTCCTCCGTGGTGATCCGCCGCGCCGTCATCGACGCTACAAAGATAAGATAGTAGAAGTGACCTCTGCCGCTCGAGCTCGGCCTGCCGCTCCAGCTCCTCCCGCGCGCGCCGGCGCCGCTCCGCGAGGGCGGCCTTGGCCTGCTCCTCCGTGGTGATCCGCCGCGCCGTCATCGACGCTACAAAGATAAGATAGTAGAAGTGACCTCTGCCGCTCGAGCTCGGCCTGCCGCTCCAGCTCCTCCCGCGCGCGCCGGCGCCGCTCCGCGAGGGCGGCCTTGGCCTGCTCCTCCGTGGTGATCCGCCGCGCCGTCATCGACGCTACAAAGATAAGATAGTAGAAGTGACCTCTGCCGCTCGAGCTCGGCCTGCCGCTCCAGCTCCTCCCGCGCGCGCCGGCGCCGCTCCGCGAGGGCGGCCTTGGCCTGCTCCTCCGTGGTGATCCGCCGCGCCGTCATCGACGCTGGAAAGTTCAAAAATAATTAATGCAGCAAGGTAAAAAGGAAATTTTTTAACGCTTATCTGCCGGGCTGTGAGAAATGATTGTCGTTGATAAAGTGAAGCGGTCCATTCCTGATGTTCCAGATTATTGGAAACTAGCTGACCCGTTGCCTCTTCGATGGGCGGTATTTTTCGGGTTTAATATATATTAGTTCTAGAGATTACCCCCTACAACTTAACAAGCCCGCAAACTTTACCTTTTTATAATATTAGTATAGACAGGTAATGAAACAATCTGTACTTCATCACCTAAGTTTTGAATGTGGTTTTTTCATGGGGCGAAGCCGCATATCTGAGCTCTACAACCACAATCCAACTATGTAAAAGATCACTGTAATGGATTTCTTACAAACATAGTCATGGAGAATCCTCGAAGAACCGACCACATCTAAATTAAGTAAGGCTCAAGGACTAGTGTTACTGGTTCCTATAAGAGCCTTTCCTCATAACTCCTAGTATTTCCATAGTGAGTTAAGAGTACAAAAAATAAGAGATCATTCAGTTAAAAGCTCACTCACCAGTCATTTCATTATCATCAGTCTTTTCGACGGAGGGCTCCTTCTTGTCCTCCTTGTCTTCCTTCTTCTCCCTCTGCTCGGCCTTCTCACTCACTCTTTGTTCGGACTTCTCAATCACTCTCTGTTCGGACTTCTCACTCACTCTCTGTTCGGACCTCTCGCTCGCTCCCTCTTCGTGTTTCGCTACTTCCGTTACTTGCTCGATTTTCGATTCCTGCTTAACTTCTATTGTTTCTTTGATTTCGTTTACCTGGAATTAGAAAAAATAAAGATTATCTATAATAATACTAAAAGTGGAAAGATATTTATTTTTGTATGTAACGTATAAAATTAAGAGCTACTGGACCGATTTGAAAAATTCTTTCAGCAATGGATAGCTACATTATCAGCGAGTAACATAGGCTATATTTTATCTCCGTACTCCCACGGGAACGAGAACTACGCGGGTGAAACTTCACCCGCATAGAATAAAAAATATTATTAGTATTTTATGTATTGTTTGTAGTGCCTAGGAAATAAACTACAAATGGCTGGTTTCATGCAAGGAAAAACTATCTAATCAGTAATGTTGTTTTAATTACTGTTTTGACTAGATATTCTGACTAAGCATTTTACAAGCATGTTTTTGCAAGCGTGCTTCATTTTAGAAATGCAGCGTTCAATCTAATCATCAGTTTTAATTTATTTATCAGTTTATAAGTCAGATTCTTAGTGGATTCAGAACCTCATTGACGAAGTCCGTGAGAGCCATAAATGGCTGTCACAATCTGAGCTGATCCAAGGTACAGTTCGCTCCACGGTTTTTTACCGCTCGGAAGTTAGGTTTTAGTGACGATCGCGTAAACAATGTATTACGATCCTAAATTTTGTTTTATTTATACTTATTATATTAAAAAGGACTTGCAGTAACAATAAAAATTTCAATAAGTAACACAACAAACACAAGAACACAAACCAAACAGCAAGAAATAACCAAAATACAGTTCCCGTCACGCAATTTTCCCTCCGCAAAGTACGACGCAGTCGGCTGCGCAGGATGTCAATTTGACAACAAACATACCACCGCGCATGCGCGGGTAGCTCGCGCATGCGCGGATTAGCGCAAGCGCGCGGGTGTAGTGGCATCTCACTCGCTCGTATACGTTCGATGCATAAGCGTGTCCCGCTTGCTCAATGCAAGTGTTACACGTTATTGTTTTTAATGATTTATTTTGGTTATTTCTTACAGTTTGATTTGTGTTCTTGTGGTGCATGTGTTTGTTGTGTTACTTTTTGATATTTTATTGTTACTGGTAGTCTTTGATACTTGTTTATACTATAATACGTATAAACAAAAAATATTTTAGGAACGTAACACTTTTTTTACGCGATTGCACCTGCGCGGACTTCACTCAAAACTAACTTCCGAGGGACAAACCACGATGACGCGAACTATAAATGAATTAAAAACTGTTCGCGACGAAGCATCAATAGTATTATATAACTCGCGTACATAAAAGCCTATGTATGAAATACAATATTTAAGAGTTTATGTATTTTATAGTTATAGTTTCATGGCTATGTAACAGTATTAAAAATCATATTTGTTGTCAACCACATGATTTAACGAACACATAAAATGTTCTTGCGGAACTAATTTTCTTTGAATAAATAGATAGGTAGGGCTACACATTTCCCCTACACAATCCTGGTAAACCCCTAAAAGGTATGGTTTTTATGGTTGGTAAATGTCAAAGGTAATGAAGGTACACACGTATTGAACATTTCACACATACCGACATAGAACAGTTACTCAAAGGTAATCGGGTGGATACCAAAAAAACACCATTTACAGACACCTTCATTTACTAAACATACAGAAAATCTAGGTATTTAGACTTTAAATAGCAGGCACTAGAAGCCTGGCACTAAGCCCTTTTCAGATATGTACACATCTATATGGTCAGATAAGGCATAAAGTCACAATTTAGGAAAATGGATAAACAGATTTTTTTCCCCTTCCGGGTTCCTGACCTGGAGGGGTGGCTTCAAAAGTTGTGTATCTGGATAGAGGGATGATGCACCTACCCTATGACATATATTATAGTAGCCCATGGGGCACAGTTTTTCGGGAAGTCTACCCTTAATAGTAGACAAGTTCACACTTGTACATAGTTTCGATAGTTAAATGCAACAAGCCCACCAGTGGGTAGGGTTGAAGGGTTGATTTTCACCCCATTCGACGGGGAATTTCGGGGGATTTACAGAGAGGTGCATCAACCTCTATCCAGACCTAGAAATAGCCGAAAATGTACTAAAGTTATAGTTAAAAATAAACTGAAACAGTTAGTGGTTTTTGGGCCCCGTTACGGTAAAGTAACATAGTACGTTAGTAATAATAGAAAATAGGAATTCGTAGTCACCGGCAGAAGAAATATATTTTTTTTAACTAGAAGCAAAATAGTCGCGAATTGCAGTGTTATCAAATTCCTGCATTTATCCCTGGTAAGCATACATCTCTCACCCCAATTTACCCCGAAGACAGCAAATAAATAGCAAGAAAGAAGAACGTTGCACGCGTAGTACGGAGAACCTCAGTCGGGTGGTCACAGTTCACATCGAAGGATTAGAAGAAGGATAGACATACCCCATCACACCCCCGTTCCAATCGATCACGCCCGTCCAGTACAAAAACAATAACGACATATAACACTTTTCGTATTGAATTTAAGCAAGCGGGACTCTTATACAACGAACGAGCGAATGAGACGCTATTATAACATGCGCCATTTTGGGCCACGCGCATGCGCTGTCCTATGTTTTTTTGCTAAATTGACATCCTGCGCAATCATTTGCGACGTACTTCGGAGAGGTAAACTTGCGTGACGGGAACTATAATTGCAACTACCTAATTTCTACATAATGCGATGAGTCCGCAGTTTTGTTATTTATTTAGGTTTTAATGTCAGATTCTAAGTGGATTCAGAACCTCATTGATGAAGTCCGTGACAGCCATACTGGATGGCTGTCACGGCTCTTTGGTCCAAGAGCTCGCAAGCTAACATCTAACATGCAGTAGTGTACAAGTAAGCTACCTTGTCAGGTAGGTGCAGCGCGTCTCCGTGGTGTGCCTGCAGCGCCTGCAGCTTGTGCGACACCTGCGCCGGGTCCACCGGGCTCGGCGCGGCCAAGGGCTGCGGGGGAATGTGTGTCTTAGCGCGAGCGTAATAAAGACGACGTTTGAGACTACGGTACTGCTAAAGTTAAGAAACCCTTTTTTTCAAGGATGGGAGCTCCCGCTCTGGGCGAAGCAGAAGGGAGTGTCAGACTCTTACTGACTAAAACCCATCCGTGTTCCTCCTAGTGCCCTTCCCCTCCACATTCTACCACCCCAGCAGGCACTGCCCCTGGAGGGCCCCGTCTCCCATGCTCTCAGCTCTTTGAAGCGCGCCGTCGACCCGGGCCTGGTTCTGACCGGACAGCAAGCCACCCAATGCTGTACGAACGCCTAAAGCTATGAAGATCTAAGGTTTTTGCAGATGAAACTAAAGTGGAAGTTTGCTTGTGTCTAATTAATGGGTATACAAGGTTTACCGAGTTGATTAAATTAATACAATGCGATTGATTAAATGACTAGTGACAATAAATGTGCACAGACGCTCGTATTTTTAAGGAAGTCACGGGTAGCAGTGTCCTACCTTGTGCAGGACACGACACTTCTAATTTCCCTAATTTTTAATAAGCTTTCGACATTGTCGTTGAGATGATATTGCGACTTGAATTGGCCATCTTTTAAAGCTAGGTTTGGGACACTCCAATTCCACCCACAGCATGTTTTTGTTTTTTTTTTTAAATCGGTTAGAATTATTAAATATCGGTTAGTTTTCTTAGTTTATCCAGTCACACAAAAAAAAAAGATTAAATTCTCTATAGCTACTAAATCAATCAATTAAAGAAACCGCTGTTACATCGAGTTGCGTTTGTTTGAACGCGCTAATCTCAGGTCCGATTTAAAAAATTCTTTCAGTGCTACATAGCCCATTTATCGAGGAAAGCTATAGGCTATATATCATCACGCTAAGACCAACAGGAGCAGAGCAGTAACGAAAATTGTGACGCAGACGAAGTTGTGCGGGTCAACTAGTATTTTAAAAATTAATTCGTGCAACATGAAAATGATCCTCGAGTGTAATAAAATGATTGATAAGGTTTATTTAAGTGTGTAGTCGTGTTGTTACCTTAGCGACCTCCTTGTCGACGCTGGACTCTTTGGAGACAGCGGGCGACGGCGACAGCGTGCGGCCCGGCGACGCCGACAGCGACTTGCCGCGCGGCGTCTGTGGACACCACACATGTTAGTATACCGACAACTTTATGTCATCGGCCTGAGCGGTTCTCATAAAGATTCAAGTGATAAGAACAGTATTAATATTATGACATTTTATCCAAATTCTAACAGATAGGAGGTTGTGAGTTTGGGATTGTTTTTATTATATAACTTTTCTCTAGAAACGGACACATTATTGCAGGAAGTAAACACCATGCTCTTCACTATATAGGTTCGCGTTTGACCACGTATCTAACCAGATCACAGAACAGAAAAAACAGTAGAAGTGCAAAGTAGGCGTGGCACGCGTGCCGATATTAAGCAGAGTTACGGGTACCTCAACCCAGTCGTGTTCTAACATCACGACGAACCGATCGTCTCGCTCACTCTCGATATAAATTTATATTTTCTGAACCATGCCGTATTGTTCCATTTTGGAGTGCAAAAATGATAGTAGGAGAATAAATCTTAAAAATGGCGGTGTTTCATACCATCGGTAAGTACGATTTTATTTGTTTTCTAATAAAATCTTACCAAATTTGATTTTGCCAAAAACTTAACTTCAAGTCTAGTTAAAATCCACCTTATCCCATTAGCATAGAGTTTATTTTACGTCGATTCAGTTACTGTTTCGTTCTCGAAAGTTCTTCGCTATTCAAATAGTATGTAGTCGGGTCGGATACTGGATGGATTGATATCGATAAAACATTTGTTTGTAGTTCGTCTAGTGATTTTATTTAAATCACTAAACATAACTTTAAAAATATATTTAGGTTTCCCAAAGACGCTATCGTCAAAGAAAAATGGATAGATGCACGATATGCTCCGAGCATTTTTTATAAAGCAAATTTTGATTTCAAATAAAAACCGTTCAAGTGCGAGTCGGACTCGCACACGAAGGGTTCCGTACCATGAACCTTCATATTTATTATTTATTGTTATAGCAGCAATAGAAATACACAATCTGTGAAAATTTCAACTCTATCTATTATGGTTCTTGAGATACAGCTCGCTGACAGACATACGGACGGATGCACGTTCAGCGGAGGCTTAGTAATAGGGTTCCGCTGGTTACCCTTCGGGTACGGAACCCTAAAAAAGGCTATAGATACGCGAAAACTTTGTCTGCGTTTAGATTCTGTACACAAACTATGTAATAAAGAGTTCACGGAACTGAAGTATAAACACCCCTTTTTTTGTCGGCAGTCGAATAAGATAGGCATGATTTTGTTAAGCTTGTGGTATGAAAAAAAAAATCTGGCCGAGTGCGAGTCGGACTCGCGTTCAAAGGGTTCCGAACCAATTTAATTTTTGTAAGGGTTCCGTTTCTTACGAATGTTCGGAACACTAAAAAATTTATGATGTGTGTTATTTTTATTGAGTGTAATAAGGTATATTTACATAAATAAAATAAAACCTTTGAAATCATGTTTTTTTTGTTTGTATCTACTTTTATACAATAAACTGAGAATATTTCGCATACGCTATTTTGAAAGTAGGACTTTATTAACAACGTATTACAAAGGAAACCCGAACGTATCCATTTTAAATGGGTAGCTTATTTCATAACGATTCCAACGACAAGTTACATGTATGGCTCCCATACAAAACTCCAACACCAAGCGAGTCACATTTGGAATTAATTTCGAAAAAAGTTATCTTATTTATCGATATCGACAATGTAAGTTAAAGTTCATGTGTCACAACCGTGATCGAGTGGCAACTGTTACTACCCAAACATAGAATAAGGAACCTTATTACTAAGTCATTTAAGTTTATAATTGCAACCATTGAAAATACCGCCATCTATGGTCGAATAGCGGAATTTACTCGTAAATTGAACCTAGAATGAATTCAGAAAACGAAACGCCGTGAGTACTTTTCGCCTTAAATCAAAATAAATCCTACGTGTAAGGTCGAAGGTATATTTTCAAATATAGGTTCATTGACTTATTCTTGTTTTGACCAAAATTGAAACGACCAATCAATCGTATCCTTGATTTGTGGTGAATTATATGATTATCGGTATAGTTGTGTGAGTGTGGCGACACAGGTTCTGATACAAATTTCGTCGCATAGCATTTCCACCTGTTTTTTCTGTTTCGTGACCATGTCATGGTCGACGATAGAGCAAACCTAACCTATTAACCAAGTAACCTATTCACTATTGACTCAAATATCCCGGATGGATTATGAAGATATTTACCTTATCGTGATCTTTGGATGGCTTTGGCTTTCTGTGTACTGGCGGCTTGCCTTCCCCAGGCGCAACCGGCGGAACTGTAAACCAAAAATCAAGTATTGAAACATAGTTTCAAAACGTTGTCTTACAGCTGCAGTCACAAGCTGTCTCACTATGTCGACTACACGTCTTGGGGACGTATATTAACATACATCGTAGGACGTACGTGGAAGGGACCTACGGTAATTGGTAGCAGCATGTCTTAGAGACATAACATTGTGTCAATCCCCATAATCAAACGTCTCAGGGATGTATGACGTGTGTGCACGTCGAGGTACGTCTCCGCCCGCCATCACAGTACTGTCGCGTGACACGCTGGGTGTCTCACTACGTCGTAGGGACGTATGACTCACCAGGCTTGCTCTGTGTGTGCAGCGAGGCGGGTCTGGGTCGGCGCGGCGTGGTGTGTGCACGTCGAGGTACGTCTCCGCCCGCCATCACAGTACTGTCGCGTGACACGCTGGGTGTCTCACTACGTCGTAGGGACGTATGACTCACCAGGCTTGCTCTGTGTGTGCAGCGAGGCGGGTCTGGGTCGGCGCGGCGTGGTGTGTGCACGTCGAGGTACGTCTCCGCCCGCCATCACAGTACTGTCGCGTGACACGCTGGGTGTCTCACTACGTCGTAGGGACGTATGACTCACCAGGCTTGCTCTGTGTGTGCAGCGAGGCGGGTCTGGGTCGGCGCGGCGTGGTGTGTGCACGTCGAGGTACGTCTCCGCCCGCCATCACAGTACTGTCGCGTGACACGCTGGGTGTCTCACTACGTCGTAGGGACGTATGACTCACCAGGCTTGCTCTGTGTGTGCAGCGAGGCGGGTCTGGGTCGGCGCGGCGTGGTGTGTGCACGTCGAGGTACGTCTCCGCCCGCCATCACAGTACTGTCGCGTGACACGCTGGGTGTCTCACTACGTCGTAGGGACGTATGACTCACCAGGCTTGCTCTGTGTGTGCAGCGAGGCGGGTCTGGGTCGGCGCGGCGTGGTGTGTGCACGTCGAGGTACGTCTCCGCCCGCCATCACAGTACTGTCGCGTGACACGCTGGGTGTCTCACTACGTCGTAGGGACGTATGACTCACCAGGCTTGCTCTGTGTGTGCAGCGAGGCGGGTCTGGGTCGGCGCGGCGTGGTGTGTGCACGTCGAGGTACGTCTCCGCCCGCCATCACAGTACTGTCGCGTGACACGCTGGGTGTCTCACTACGTCGTAGGGACGTATGACTCACCAGGCTTGCTCTGTGTGTGCAGCGAGGCGGGTCTGGGTCGGCGCGGCGTGGTGTGTGCACGTCGAGGTACGTCTCCGCCCGCCATCACAGTACTGTCGCGTGACACGCTGGGTGTCTCACTACGTCGTAGGGACGTATGACTCACCAGGCTTGCTCTGTGTGTGCAGCGAGGCGGGTCTGGGTCGGCGCGGCGTGGTGTGTGCACGTCGAGGTACGTCTCCGCCCGCCATCACAGTACTGTCGCGTGACACGCTGGGTGTCTCACTACGTCGTAGGGACGTATGACTCACCAGGCTTGCTCTGTGTGTGCAGCGAGGCGGGTCTGGGTCGGCGCGGCGTGGTGTGTGCACGTCGAGGTACGTCTCCGCCCGCCATCACAGTACTGTCGCGTGACACGCTGGGTGTCTCACTACGTCGTAGGGACGTATGACTCACCAGGCTTGCTCTGTGTGTGCAGCGAGGCGGGTCTGGGTCGGCGCGGCGTGGTGTGTGCACGTCGAGGTACGTCTCCGCCCGCCATCACAGTACTGTCGCGTGACACGCTGGGTGTCTCACTACGTCGTAGGGACGTATGACTCACCAGGCTTGCTCTGTGTGTGCAGCGAGGCGGGTCTGGGTCGGCGCGGCGTGGTGTGTGCACGTCGAGGTACGTCTCCGCCCGCCATCACAGTACTGTCGCGTGACACGCTGGGTGTCTCACTACGTCGTAGGGACGTATGACTCACCAGGCTTGCTCTGTGTGTGCAGCGAGGCGGGTCTGGGTCGGCGCGGCGTGGTGTGTGCACGTCGAGGTACGTCTCCGCCCGCCATCACAGTACTGTCGCGTGACACGCTGGGTGTCGTTGCAGCGCTTTGAGCTAGGTTGTCGCCGCCGCCTGATTGATATATTTATATTAATTATGGTAAAATATGTCAGCTAAATACAGGGTGCCATTGAAATCACTGGAGTCTCGGTGATAGTAGAAGGAAGTGGTTGCACGCAGACTACGATCAATGTTTAATTTATATTTTATCTCGAACTCATGATTAGTACAGTCTGTGAGCAACATTATCTAACCCATTTGACTTTTATTCGCTAATAGTCAAGTAGATATAATAATGTTGGTCACACACAGACCCTACGATATTTCAGTAGTGATCCCAAAAATGTTCAATTGGTAAGTATTAATATCATGTCAAAGATCCAGTAATTAAATGCACCCTGGATACACAATATTTTTTTCACACATTTCCAAAAAACAAAAATTGCCAAACCAAAATTATCAGAAATAGAAAATGGAAAGAATAAGTAATTTCTGTTTTAATTGAAAAAAAAAAAAAAAACATGCCGTTACCAATAATACAATCTGGTTAGCTTGGAAAAGACGGCAAGAGTTTCACATGTAATGTGAACTAAAACTATTTAAAAGTTTAATAAAGTAGTAGAAAATTAAAAAAAAACACTAAAATACTGTTAATTTCTTACATTAATGTTAATATACAAAAGCACATTCAATTAAAACATTGACACATTTAAACAACATCGCTTCAGAGCGACATAGACCACATTAATAAAAAGTAAACCCAAAATAAACTCTATAACAAACGCATTAAAATCCAAATTCAACCCTCTACGCATGGTAACATCAAAATTCAAATCACAAATTAAACATCTGACAAATCCAACTGCACAATAATCAATCAGTATTAAACTTTATGAAGTCGCAGTTTAAGTCGAAATTAAATGATCTCTAGGCATTATTCCGTTCTTAGTTCAAATTTTTACAACAAAACCCAAACAAAAAAGAACTCAATTCTTCAAACGATAAAATCCAAATTCGAATTACCTCTAGGCGTGTTAACTCCCGTACCAGCAATGGACGCAGGTCTTGGCTTTCTCGGCGCAGAAGTAGGCCTCCGTACGACGCCCGTAGCGTTGGACAGCGCGCTGCCCGGCCGCGAGCCTGGCGTCGTGTCGCCCGACCGCGTCTCTGAATACATCGACGCTTATGTACAGGCTTAGCACGGGGTCAGGGGAAGGGAGACGGCGATGGATAGTGTGTTAGGCGATCGTGAAGTGGGTTTTGTTTTGTTAGTACTGAGGTGTGTGGACAGCTACCCCGCTTGTGATAATAAAATTTGGGTCTTCTTATCGTGTGGAATAAGGTCTAAGGCTCAAGTCACACCGAGATGGCAGCGAAGCGGCGAGCAGTTTCAGTGTCATATAATTTTAAACTTTATCTTCATTACTGTAAAACACACAATCGCGGGAGTCGTCGGAGTGCTCCCGGCGCCGCGGGCGGCCGCGCGCCCTTTTCAATTTTCTCAAGCGATCAAGCGATACTATGTGTTATGCCAATGAAGATAAAGTTTAAAATTATATGACACTGAAACTGCTCGCCGCTTCGCTGCCATCTCGGTGTGACTTGAGCCTAACGACCCTACACAACCTAGTGTCAGAGTTTCTAAACCGCCTCAAGGACCTCTGACATGATTTATTTGACGACCGCCATTTGGCGGCCGGAACTACCGTCTTATAAGTGCCATCCGAAGCAAAGAATCATCTTTTTATCAGACAATCAGGTGATACAAGCCTGCAATGTCCCAGCCAAACTGGAAAACCACTTTACAAAGCTTGGTCTTTCTGTGGGAATCGAACCCACGACCACCAGGTCACAAGGTGTACCGGCTTTTTGGTTTCCATGTTTAATAAATAACGGGGAAGTTATTTAGTAATAGAGGAAAATAACGTAGCTGTCTATACATCTCAAGCAATGGAAGGTTTCCTTTGATTAAAAGGCGTATGTTGTGTATAGGTTTGTGTTGAGAGCGAAATTGATAGCAAACGAGTAGTGTTTGTATGGATGTAAAATAGTTGTTTTACAGATGTTGAAGCGACATACGACAAGCATAGCGAAATAAGATTTAGTGGTTTTTTTTCTATAATTCAGTGTCATTCCCAATTACAAGGATTATTTTATGCACAGATGTGTAGTTTATTTTTCTTGTAATCTTTGTTTAGATTTCGGCCTGCAGTAACAGAGTACAAACGTTTTATGTTATTTAATCATTTGAACTTTTGCTTTTAAGTGTACCTACCTGTATGTGTCTTATATTATTAATTTCTTGACCTAATCTACCGCTTACCATTAGATGACAATGAGGTGTCATTTCATGGTAAGCGTTGGATGAGGTCTATAAAGACACAAGTATTTTTTGTATGTTTTCTGCTATGTACATGTTTATAGTGTTGTAATGAGAAAATGTAAATGGAGAGTGTATGACAAGAAATAATAGAATAGACTGTTCTCTCCAATTCTTTTTATAACTTGTTTATTAGCAGCATTAAAATTCTCAAACCAATGTCATAAAGTCTTTAGTAGATAATAGGGAATACGCTTCCGATTTTTTTATTTGCTAAATGAAATACTTATTAGCTTTAGTAAGCAATCATGAAATAATTTTTTAAATACCTTCATCAGCGATGAAGTTATAAAGCTTCAAGGATTGCAATTAGAAAGAGAAGCCCGATATGAATTTTGAAGTCAGAGTCGGTCAGAGTTCATGACCTCTATACAGCTGCCATAGAAAACAGCGTTTCCGCGGGAGGGACAGATATATTTGTTTAAAATAAATATATCTCGTTTGTTTTTCGAGTAATTTTGATTCTATTTTCACTATTAGTATTATATTTTTAGATTAACTGTATATATAATAAATATTATTTTATGCATATTCCCTATTTACAAAAAAATAAAAAACCATGCAAGAAAACTTGTACAATAACTTGTGTGTGTCTACATTGTGCTTCAGTGTTCGATGGAGGGAAGTGCATAGTACACGTTTCAGTAAGAAAGCTAAGCTGTTAGTTACTCTTACCTTTGGAGAAGAAGCTGGCCACACCACCGCGGGGAAGACTTGACTAAGATTGTTGAGCTCGTGTACACAATGGCTTATGTTGACCCACTTTTGGTTGGAACTAATGAGTGCTTCGGCATTCTTATTAGACGTTTTGAGGGAATGAATGAATGTCAAATGCTACATTGAAATCAATCTTTGTATCATGGTAATTTGCGACTTAGTTTGCCTATCTTATTCTAGTTATTTCATCCTAAAACTTCAGCTACTTTTGGCCGTATACCAAATGAATCAGAGGTCCACGGATACTCGAAGGAAGAACTGTTTTTTTCTGAACCTTCGTGTTTCAACGAAATTTAAAATAATGTATGCCGTATGGTGTCGGCCGGTACCGCATGGTGCCGTGAAAGAATAATACCATCCTATCACTTCCCGTGGGTGTCGTAAGAGGCGACTAAGGGACGCAGAGAATAGGCAGCAGCGTTCTCTGTAAAAAGCAACACCATACACTGCCATCGCCAACCCGCCTATCAAGCGTGGCGATTATGGCAAAAACCCTCCCCTTTGGGGGAGGCCTATGTTCAGCAGTGGACGTTGTTCGGCTGTTATGATGACTTTTAAGGGACTTTTAATCACGATTATGCTTACTCCGAGCACAATTTGCACTTTATTCTTTGGCAATCTATTAGCAAAGAATTAAAATTACTAGGTGCATAAGCCATTGTATACAGGAGCTATTAGAGGTAGCGGTAAATACCTTTTAGCCCGTAGTTTTCATAGTAAACCAAGCCTAAAGCTGTATGGGATAAAGACCAAAATGGAACAAAGAATTTGATACCAAAACCAAGCGACCCAGTGCGTATACGATGAACTTAGAAAATGATGAAATGGTGAAATCGATATAAAATTTGATAAAAAAGTAAATTTTGACAAAACATATTTTAAATGTGATTGTAACGATAATTTTGAATAAGGAAATGTAATAGTAATATTAGTAGTATCATTATTTACATTGTTCATTAAAATAAGTTATTTTAGGCGTCTCGTGCACATGTTGACTATGCCATCTAGTGTCGCATATTCGAAGTTTTAAGGGTCAGAATACTTGACATTGACGCAACTGTGCTGCCACCTGTGGTACCTGCACGCTCCGTTTAGGGGAACGTGCGCGAAGAATACTGTCCCATGTAGCGTAGCTATTTCGAATTTTATACTTGAAACATACTTGACAGTGACCTTACTGTGCTTTCGGTGGCACCTATAGTTTCTACACGCTCCCCATTACAGTAAATCAGTATCAACTGGTAGCAATACCCATATTTCTAGTTGAGTTCTTAAGATACGGTATTTAACAGCAAACAGTGAACACATTACATGTTTCAAAACTCTGCCCCTATAGGCAACGAGACTCATCATCATCATCTGCCTACCTTTTCCCAACTATATTGGGGTCGGCTTTTAGTCAAATCGGATTCAGCTTACATATGCTCGGCGCATGCCGGGACTCATGTTAACAACAATGTCGACAGCTTTAAATATCCTTTATGTTGTATAAACTTTGACTGGTAAGAAAATCCCCTATTGCGTGCTATTTAGAGCTATTTTCGTTTGAAGAAATTAGTGGTTATAATACCACCTTAAGTTAAAACTTCATAAACACAATTTTACTTAAATTATATTTACTGTAATGTTAGTGACAATTTACCCAACAAGAAGTACTTTAAAGTATAATTAGTGACGTATTTAATTAAATAAAAAAAAGGCATTAATGGCATCTTTGCGACTAAACCTTGCAACGATGAAGCATCACCCTTAGCGTTATCCCAAAAGCACATCTTAATTAAAAGCACGAATATAACAAACTTATCAAGTTTGTAAGATGATTATTATTGACAGTAAAGCCTTAGCATGGCAACACTCACAACCTCACACTTAAAGATTGCCAGATGCAAAAATCGAAATAACACAAAAATGTAGAAAAGAATTTTGGCATAGATAACTTTATCTGACTAATATCTGAATATATTAAAAACATTGTGGAATAAAAAGGATTATTTCTTAACACAAATGTGACAAGGAAGACCATCGTTATTAATTTTATTGCTTACTGACACAAAAACACGCGTGTACTAGCATATACTACTTCTGCTTACTCCACACCACACTCAAAAGTTTAGCTTACTTATCACTCAATTAATACCACACTTTCAAAATATCACACTTCTCTACAACTATTACCAGTGTAAAACTATCCTAATTCGTGGCTAAAACAAGCAAAGCACACGAAAATCAAACGTTACATCATCTGGCATTAAGATCAAGCTTAAGGCTCTTCATCATCATAATTTATCATCTTGCGCTTTCACACATCCCATTGGTCACTTTTAATACTATTTCGCAGCACAGCGCACACAAATAGCGAAGCATCGCACTCCAAAAACTCTCAGAGCGAAGCGTAGCACCCCAAATGACAACAACTTCCCCAATATCCTCAAACCAAGCTTAGTAACCCACCTGCTATAAACCAAAGCTGAAAAGTGCTTCATTATGGTCTTATGAACCCTAATGAGGTGATGCATGGATCTTAAAACGTCTTGAAGTAATTCCTTATTTTAAAATCGAACTAGAAAACAGTTCGTCAATCCTGTTACTCTATTTCACCGCTCAGCACACTCAAATAGTGAAGCATCACATCCTATATACTCCCAGAGTGAAGAGTGGCATCATTAAGCAATTCTACCGTTTTACCTAGACATAAGAACCAGTTCGTCACATTCACACTTTCACAGCACATCACATCAACGAACGAAGAATCACACCCTAAATACTCTGAGTTAAGAGTAGCATCATGGAGTATTTCCATCTGATATCCAAGCTTTAGGAACCAGTTCGCCACATTCACGCATACAAACTTCACAGTTCCACAGCGCAGCACACCCAACGAGCGATGCATCGCACCCCAAATACTCCCCGACCAAAGAGTAATTCCATCTCTTTACCTAGGACATAAGAACTAGTTCGTCATATTCTCTCATAACTACACCCAAACGAGCGAAGTATCACACCCCAAATTATGTTTATACTCAAACGTAAGAACCATGGAGTAGCTGGTTCTTACGTCCCTCATCATTCACTCATGCAAACTGTCGTATTTCGTAATCCTTCCATTATATTCATCAGCGCAGCACACCCAAAAGAGCGAAGCATCACACCCCAACTATCCCTCGCGAAGCGTAGCACCCCAAACGACATCAACGCCGAAAACCAAGCGAAGCAACCCATCGGCGACAAAACCAAAGCTGGACGGAAGCGCTGGATGTTTGGTCTTACGGGCCCTGTTGAGATGATGCATGGACGGCGACGCGGAGTGCAGCGGCCGCGAGGCGGGCAGTCGGTCCAGGCGCGTCATGGAGTAAGCCCTACCTGGCGCGCGCGGCGCGGGCACGGTGGGCACGAGGTCGGTGCGGCGCCGCGCTACCGACGACCACATCACGGGCTGCGGACTGCGGTCGGGTTCGTCTGGAAATGTACGAACAATAACACTTAGTTAAGGGGACAGTTCAAGAAATAAAATGGGACACAAGACGTATACGTAGGGTTTTGGTGTATGTTTCGGATTTTTATCGATATTTTAACAATCGACGTATCTTTACGAGTCGATGGTGACCCTTAAACATTTCTGCCCAGTTGTTGGCTACATTTATAGCGACATCAGTGGCATAAGATACTTAGGGCACTCCTATAAGTGCACGAATTGCACCAAACAGATATTTACTGTCAAGCGAATCAGTATAACGCATTTAGTTACATTGTATTTGCAGCGGCCTATCTAAAGAAATTATTGGGGACTTAACCTATGGGGCAAACTAAGAGATCGCAACCAGATACTTATTTCATAAGTTCTTTCATGGAGCTTATTTATAAGCAGACTTAACTAATCAGCAAAACATCAAAAATCGTTGCACAGCATTTAACCAACATTGTCAACGAAATCGTTCACGCTAAACTAAGTTGCACAACTACACAAGTACACATACGTGCAAATAAAACTGTAACGCCTCACCGGACGACTTACACAGGGAATTAGCATAATCTTTTCTTAATCTTTCGCAAGGTCGCGACGTCGATCTCAATACAATAGCGAATTATGCAGAGTGACTCAGGCGTGTTGAAGGTAATTATTATGTGGGGACAATTATTTCGGCCATCAGGGTAATGTACCATGGGTTTGTACGTCGAATTATTCCTAAATATTGTTATTTTTTGTACTGAAGACCAAGTTATGTAATGACATTTATATTTTATCAGAAAAATAAACATATTGAAGTAATTTGTATGTAATTTTGATGACGTCGAACTTGAATGTAATCTTATGCATAACATTTTTTTTTTTTTATAAATATAAATAGAACTTACAGAAACTCATAAACATCACAGCTCCTTCATAGCAGCATGAATAAGAAAAAATGGGTTTAGAAAGTACATGCAAATATTTATTGGTCATATTCAGTGCGATAATAAAGTGCCTTAAGTATAGTTTGGTACTGTCAGGAGGCATGCTTTTCGAAACCATAAAAATCAAAAAGTTGGCTACTGTTATTTTTGCTTAGGGCTGAATTTTAAATCGTCATTAAAGTGAGAATTAATATGGCGGTTTGTCACAACATGAAGTTGTCAAACGGCCGTTCTTATTCCTCAGATGAAGGGCGAAAAATCAACCCAAAAGAAGGTAAGATAAGGTTGATTTTTGAACTAGATTATCATGTACTTATATTACCTTTGTTATCAGTGTCTGAGGAATCCAGCTGTAACGCAGAAGCGCGTCTTGTGAGGGGCGCAGACGCGAACATCACATTTGTAGTTGATGCCGCCCTGAAAACATACAACACATGATATTAGACATAATTCACAGGCACTGACGTATGTAGTAAGGGTTAATTTGGCATAACAGATGCAACGAGCTTCTATTAAAATTTTCTTTTTCCAATTAATGGTGGTCTATTTTCTTGAACTACAGTGAGATATTCATAATTACATTACTATGATAAAATGTTATGATTATTTTTCTAATAATACGTATATTGGAGAGATATTTGCTCTACACAATTACTAAAAAAATATAATTTCATTATTAATAAATGCATCAGGAGCGTCAATATTTCAAGCAAATTGTCCTCGGCTTTCCACAAAATGGAATCGCAATTTTATAAAGCAAACCAGCGTTCTGCGTTCCGCGATTAGATCGCAAACAGGGGGACTACTCTCTAAGCCCGAAGTCCATAGTTTCGAGCTTAGTTTCACCTACGGACTTACATTAGTCCCGAACCCGAACTAAGAAGTAACTGTAAAATCGTGTTGCCATTAATTGTTAGTGGTTAGGTGATACGGAGTAGAATATGCCCGCAACTACGGACTTCGGGATAAGAGAGTAGCCCCCCAGAACTCTATTCTAGAAAGGTTAAAGTAGTTAAATAGAGGTAAACAATCTTGATGTGACTTTACACAAACACATATTGAACAAATAAACTACTGCTTAAACTGGGTACAACTGATTTAGTAATCGTTATTGCTGTATTTACAATGGTTTTTAGTTGCAATTTATTTTTAAACCGAGTTTAAAAGTAAATAAAAAGATTAAAAAAAAGAAATATTCAAGATGATTGTTTTTATTTATTTAACTACTTAGGTAAACTTTTCTAGTATAGACCGCTGTCAGACCCACTCTTATTTAAAGCGTTATGGTATTTCTAATCAACATACCTACTGCATTAAGTATTTTTGCAAGCTGTTAGATAGGCGTATCAACACTCGAAGGCAATTTACATTGCATTGATTTATTCAACATAATGCTGTGCGATATATACTTGGTACATTATGTACGTAAATGTATACAATTACGGTTACTTCCTAATACCTGCGTCCTACATAAATGGCACGCAATGTGTGTATATTTATCCTAATGTAGATTTTCTTGAATTAAAAAACATGGAGCGGTGCCTGAATTGTGAATTGGTAAATTAAGTTTCAGGCTACAGTTGATAAATACTCATCTACAAATTTCTGAATAAGAATAAGAATAATAATTAATTCACACTTCCTACAGTGACTGGGACGCGGCGTCAGACCACGCTGTGACGGACCACGATCCTGATAGAAATGTGTAGATCAACCTTTCTTTGAATAAAGAGCAACCAGCAGAGTTCTTACAACCCTAACCTCTTCAAAGTTAGAGTGAAAAGGCACTTTCTGGGTAAGCTCGCTCCATCGTAGACTTTGTCTCTGTCATCTCTGACGTAGACTGGAGTCAAAAGCAAACCCATAATTAATAAGAAATAAAAAAAGATATTATTCTATCCAGATAAGTCTATATAGGTTTAGGTGTTGGTACCGTTTGTTAATTAAGAACACAATACGATTTCCGTTATACGCCAAGCATGGAAAACCAGTAGTATGCTTTGCGAACCATATATTATACAATCGGAGACTTGTTCCGTCAGAACAATATTTATATTTTCTATATCGCTAACTCATTTACAGCTTATTTTCTTTTACTATGAACTCTTGCAGGTTTTACGTTTTTCAACAAATACCTGTATTTTATTAATTTTTTTTTTACGATTGAGATAGTGGTCAAACGCGTGCCTTGCGTTTGACCACTATCTCACCTGATGGTAAGCGATGATGTGGTCGAAGATGGAGCACGCTTGCCTAGAAGTAACCTATTCACTCTTGACTTAAAGACTCCCAGGTTGAAGCTATCAGGAAACACAGACTCCGGCAGGAAATTCCACTCCTTGGCTGTACGCATTATGAATATGTTCCCAAATCGTTTTGTGCGTGTGGGTGGGATGTCCACCATGTACCGGTGGCGCATCGCTGTTCGTAGTGTAGTTGATATCAGAATTAGACTTACAAGTCTTGATGTAATAAATTCTTAATGGGTATACTCACACAATGACCTACATTCTATACGACAAAGACAATTGCTGTATTTGTACTGAGTATCAATTAATGTAGTCAATAAATTAAAGGTGGTTGGTGATGTGACCTGGAATTGTCATTGTATGTATGTACGGCTAAGACAGTCATAGTAAATACTGGTATTCGACCAGTATGAATACCAGTATGTCTCCAGTGTACCGTGCCGACAGGGACGTACCTAGTTGTGAACAGGCATGGTCATATAGCATAATCATAATCAGCCTATAATGTTCCTACTGCTGGGACACAGGCCTCCTCTCGGTGAGAGGGAGTGGGCCGTAATCGACCACGCGGGCCCAGTGCGGGTTGGTAGATGACACATGTCTTCGAATTTTTGTTTCTAGGACATGCCGGTTTCATCACGATGTTTTCCTTTACCGTTTTGAGAGCAGTGGTGATGAAATAATTTACACAAAGTAAAGAGCCTGCCTGAACCTACGACCTACAACTCGTAAGTCGCAGCCATTACCAGCGGGCCACCACTGCTCCCAAAGACATGGTTGGTTATAGGGAATCCAATTCCGCATCTAAATCCCAATCCCCGTAGCCTTGCGCGATCGAGGTCGTCAATCCCGCGGATTTAGATCATGATTCATAGGATCCCGATTTTGAGGATTGGATTCTATAGTTACAAATATCGAAGAACATGACTAGGAGCGGCATACCATGGGACTGACATAGCATAAGGCCGTATACAGAAAGAAAAATGGCAGCCTACCAGTGCTTATAGGAACCGGTCCACGCAGGAACAAGCGCCGAACGTCGCCGACAAGTTCCAAGCGACGTTCGGAGCTTATTGGCGCTTGAATACGGCATAATAAACAGGCGTATCACAAACAAATACCATCACCAGAACTATCTTCCACCATGGTGGAGGATTACTTGGTGATCCTAACAATGGTATGCTGATAAACATATTTTAAACCAAGTACCTAACTATAAATATCATAATGGTCGATTTGAAATTTCGGATATTTGTCAACTGATTCGCTTTTTCTCAGCTATGTTGGGGGCTGGCTTTCAGTCTAAAAAAGTCTTCAGCTGCATCATAGAAGTCCAGAGGCAGTAACATCGCCCTTTTACTACCGGAATACCAGACGTACTGCAAGGTACCATCTTGAGGAGCTCGTGGCTAAATAATAACAGCCGCACGGATCGATCTTGAAGGTTAAGCAACGCTTGCCAAGGTTGGTCTGTGGATGGGTGACCATTTTAACATAACGAGTTTCCTCCGTGCTTCGGATAGCACGTTAAGCCGTTGGTCCCGGCTGTCATTTCTAGATCATTGGCAGTCGTTACGGATTGTCAGAAGCCAGTAAATCTGACTCCAGTCTTGCCAAGAAATACCGTGCTACCCGTTAGTGGGTTGTGGAGGTCTGGTAGGCAGCCGCTTCACGTAAAATACTGGTATTCAGCTGAATCCGGTTTGACTGGAAGCCGACCCCAAAATAGTTAGGAAAAGGCTAGGCAGATGATGACGATGATGACTGCAAATATTCCGACTAGTCGTAGGTACTCAACGCGTCTCCTCCACCATTTATTATGCGCACAACCCAAGTGTGGAACTCTCTGCCAGCATCTGTGTTCCCTTCCACATATTTTATAACCCGTCGGCGTTCATAGATCTCATCCATCGCTTTCCACGACGTCGTTTAACACATCCAGGAGTGAGCGCAGGCCCAGCCTTGTGTTCCAAGGATGGCGCGGAATGGAATGGCTACATTGTTTTGATACGTAAACATTATTAACAGGGTGTTTTATAATTATAATGCATTATTTATTATTTTTGTATATCTATTATGTTAATTAATTATTTCAAAATATAATCGCGCCTAGAGGTAGCTTATATCGGGTACATTAAGTGGACAGCCTTTGTAAGACGACTAAAATGCCACCGTGTATAGAAGAAGACAAAGAATCAAAGTCCATGATGGAAGATTTGGAAACCGTTCTACTATCAATAAAACAAAGACAACATTCTCGAACCGTCTCCAAACATTACGCTGACATAATCACCGACCGCGAAATTGCATAATTAACACAAAAAATATCCCCATTGACAAATTAGCCGATATAAGGCCATTGTGTGGAAGACAATGGTGGTTTTAATGACGTCATCAGGTCAGTAAACCACGCCGGAAGCCACGGACGTGGCCTGGATGTCGCCTGGATTTAGTTTTGCAAATGAAGTATTAAAATAGGAAGCTGATTATGAATAGGTGTCGACTGTCGAGGTGATGATGTAATGGATTAGGTGAGGGATTATGTGTGGTTCCGATTTGCAGTTTAGCCGGATAAGATTAAAAAAAAAAAAAATTTTAGCTTCGCTTTTGACACCAAGGTTGCGGGATTACCGCGGTTCTGGAATGCAAGGCTTATTCTGTTTATCCACCCTAAAACCGACCCTAAGGTTGATACTCGGAATAGTTTTACTAAGGCAGCAGCGGCTCTGGATTTCCACTTCCTCCACAGTCTCCATTAAGCCATGTATGTTACCGGGATAAGTAGCCATATTCCGAGTCCACCACCACCTTTGGGTGGCTGTTTTAGGGTGGATAAACGGAATAATTCGAATACAAAGGGCAATTGAAGGAACACGGATGGGTTTTAGTCAGTAAGAGAATGAAACTCTCTCCTACCCCACCAAAAGCGGGAGGAGTCATTACATGATTCTCATCCTTTAAAAAAAGGTTCTCGTTTGCCTACAATCTGACTTAATGGAAAGGGATGACGTGGTCGACGTTGGAAGATACTTGCCTAGAAGTAACCTATTCATTCTTTTCTTAAATACTCCCAGGTTGTTTGTAGCTATCAGGAAACACAGATTCCGGCAGGGAATTCCACTATTTAGCTTTACATACAGTTAAAGTATTCCAATATGTTTTGTGCATGGCATGGGATAATAGTATCTATTGATAGATTATTTGAAAACACTTTTGGATGAACTGGGCTTGCATCCAACTCGGACATTATATCCGGTTGCTACCTCGGCTATGCGGATGTATACATAGCTTGTTTAAACCCAGACAGGCAGACATTCAATAGAATTAGTATACCTATTGAAAGAGTTTGAACTAAAAGAGCTTACGTTAACGACTTGCAATTTTCAGGTAATTTGCTTATATTCTATCCTACAAAAAAATTAAGGGACGTTATACAATACTAAATTTTGGCCGCGGCTTAGTTCGCGTTGTAGCCAATAACCGTCTCCAGGGTACTAAATTAGTAAAAATCGGGTTTCCGATTTGGTCGTGAAAGCGTTACATACTCACTTTCTCATTTATTGACCACTATCTGACCCGTGCTCACTTCGTTGGGCGGTATTTTTCGGTTAATATTATTGCCTATGAGACTCACAAATAACGTGGCTTTCTATTGGTAAAATAATTTTTAAATCGTTTCAGTAGACCCCCTACAACCTCACAAACTTTACCACTTTATAACAATACTAGTTGACCCACGCAACTTCGTCTGCGTCACAATTTTCATTACTGCTCCGCTCCTTTTGGCCATAGCGTGATGATATATAGCCTTCCTCGATAAATGAGCTATCTAACACTGCAATAATTGTCCAAATCGGACCAGTAGTTCTTGAGATTACGCGTTCAATCAAACAAAAAAACTCTTCAGATTTATATATTAGTATATATAGATAAGTATAGATATTAGTTCGGATATCTATCACTGAAAAGTTTCAAAATACTTAGAACCTGCTTTCTAAGAAAGGTAAGTCATAGTGAGAGACACGTGAAATTATCCTCTGTAACATCTGCTCATCGTCAATTTGATTAATCAACGAAATAACTAGGAACGAACTGAACCAATCAGCAGTTAGCATAAACAGACTCGCCATAATTACTACAGAGTAATCAGCCAAAAATGGAGATTGCATTTCTGGCTACCAATTTGAATATTACGATGTCCACTAGGCCTCAATAGCATCATTTACCCTCGGGTTCTGGAAGGAGATGATCGACGCATCAAAGAAAGAAATAAATAAACAATATAAACGTTGTTAAGTGATGCTATTTTATAGGTTATTTTATTTCCAGCCTGTTCTGTCCTACTGCAGGGCAAAGGCGTTCTCTTTTTTTTTCCAGGCTTTGAGCCAGTCTGGAACAATCTTGCGATGCGATTGGCTGCTGAAAATTTATTCAACCAATCAGCAGCAAACACTCTTTCGACAATGTGTCTCAACTTAGCTAATCCTACTTAACATATTCATATTTATCCTTACCTAATATTATAAATGCGAAATGAAATTAGGTACAGAGATAGTCTAGAGCCCAAGAAAGGACATAGGCTACTTTTTACCCCGGGAGTATGTTCCCTAGGGACCACGCGGGCGAAGCCGCTGGCAGAAGCTAGTAATACATATTATTATAAATGCGAAAGTTTGTGAGGGTGGATGGATGGATGTTTGTTAGTCTTTCACTTCAGAACGCATGAAAGCATCTTCATGAAATTTGGCGCAGACGTAGATTATAGACTGGAATAGCACATAGGCTTTTCATCCCGAGAATATGTTCCCTAGGGATCACGCGGGCGAAGCCGCTGGCAGAAGTATTATACTGTTTTTTTGATTTGATTGTCTGTCAGGACTTAACGGCTTAAGTAACGGATTTGGCACACTCCTAGACCATGTAATGGAACATAGGGTACTATACTACGATTTATCCCAGGAGTATCTTCCCTTGGGATCACCTCCGACTATACGAGAACGAAGCCAGGGGTAGCAGCTATTATGCCATGCCAATTTCCGTTACAGAAACGGGGCTTAAGACCCACATTACACCATATACGGTACTGCACCGCAAAGAATGAATTAGTGCTAAAGTAGTGTCAAACTGGTACACTGCGGTCGCGCAATATTGACCCACTTCCGTCCTTTGACTTACGACAAAACGGGAACGTTGCTCCATTAGGTGTACACGTACACTGTAGGCCAACAAAATTGTACCACAGTTATATTTATGTATTTGTAGTGGTTTTCCTATTAGGAACATTTTAAGTAATATGCGGGGTTTTGTTTATTTTGGTCGTGTTCCTTGTGTTTGAAATCGCCAAATGTGGTTTAGTATATTTAGTTGTGTGTGTAGGTAGAGGATGTATAGACAGTAACATCCTCATTTATAATATCTCAACGCTCTTTAGCAATTGATAAATTGTCAAACAAACAAACAAATATACCTACTTAATTCAACCAGCTGACAGAACTAGGTTTGTCTCCTATAGTTACAATCCATTACTCACCTCAATTCCAAGAACCTATGATGGATTACTGTATCACCAAGAATAACAATTCTCACTAAAACAATCACACAAATTTATTTGCTCTCCACATGTACCGTAATATTTCGGTGATAAAAGCTATTTTCGTACAAATCGCGTGAGTTTTAAGTTTGTGTTTCGTGTCATGGAGTAATTAAAACAGTCTCATGCAGAGGGGTCGTTTTTGTACTTAATCTAGTTAACGCCCTTGACAAGGCCCCGTATTTGTTGGAAGGGCAATTATGGTTTTGTTTTAAGTGTTAATGAGGATTATGAAAATTGATTTGAATGTTAATTAACGGTAAGTTATTGCGTTGGAATGTTTAGGCTACCTGAAAAACAAAAAAAAATTGATGAATTCAAAACATTTCGTTTGTCGGTCTGCTCCATGTCTGAATAAAACTTGGCATACAGGTAGGTGATGGCATAGATTGGATTAAGACATAGGCAGACATTTTTATCCCGGGAATTTCCCCCATTGGGACAATTTAGACTTTTAGGTGGGCGAAGCCGCCGGCAGTAGCTAATATATAAGTAATTACACCAATGGGTACAGAAGACATGTCTTCTCTCCGCATCAGTGGACTTCAGCCCAGACCCTTTCTTCGACTTCCATCAAACTTCGAGGCGGAACTTTGAGGCGAAGCAGTTAGTAGAACTAGCTTGTTCGGAACTAAGTTGTAAATTTAGTTCTAAGTCGATAATTACGCGCCAGTCGTCAGTGTAAGGACACTTAAGGAAAACTTACTTGAGGTCAACTAAGTTACCAAGTGAATGCGTAGACTACCTATTAGCCGTTACGAAATTTTTTGAACGAGTTACCGCGGCTCTGGCACTCAATAGGCATTTGTAGGAACAAGGCAGGGTTTTACTCAGTAAGAGTTTGATACTCCCTTCTGCTGTACTTTTCTGATTAATTTCGTTAGGGGATCTAAGGCACTTGAGTTTCTCCGGGATTATCGGGCATCATTGGATTGGCGTTTTTCTGATGGTCACCATTGTTGATTCTGGCTTTCAGGAGTTGCAGTGTTTGGGCGTGCGTGGAGGGTTTGTCCCAAAAAAAAAAGGCTCCATTCCGCTCCGCACAGATCGTAAGAAGTAATTTGATGATCTCTCGTCCATAAAAACGTAGCCAGCCAGCTTATAGTTATCCTAACTAATATTATAAACGCACATGTGAGATTTTTTGTTCTCTTGCTACGCTTTCACGCCTAAACAACTGAACCCACTTTGGTCACTCTCGTACAGAGATAGATCTCCTAGAAAGGGTTAGGTTTCTATGAAAATAAGCGAGAGCGCGAGAACAATTGGCGTACCGAATTTGCCACGGGAAAAAGATATTATTGTGATAAAAATCTTTTTCGAAAAAAAAAAAAATCAATGAGTGAGCAAGGGATCCTCTTAGTAGTCTTTTCCTATTAAAATCACATCATCTATTGTTTCCAAGATGAGATAAATTCTTAAGCTTTCTCGCCAGAATAAAAATAGATAAACACATGGCAAACATAAACGCGCCAGGCACTTAATTAAAATCCGCTCCACTAAACACAGCATAGGCATGTGACCTAAATACTTCCAAGTCTAGAATCTGGAATGTCAGAGTTGAAAGCCGAAATAAACTCCAAACAAGCTTTTATAGTTTACCAACACGATATGTTCAGTGATTTCGTGAAATTTTAATTTTATTTTTATGGCTACGTCTATTAATTTGGTCGGTAGTGTAAGCTAGACGTTTTTTAGTAATACTGTTAGTATTGCACGTGTCTGCTGTTATGAATTTGTTTTTTTCTTTCGGTCGAGTTTGTTTTATCTTAATTATTTAATGAGGGTTTATCAAATTATTTACTTGGATGAAAGAACTTGGCAATTTACTTTTAAGTTGCGGCGAACTACGTAGGTAGAAGATGGTTAAACTAGCTAAACTAAATTAACCACGAATGGTCCATTTTAGTTAATGGGTTGTCTGATGGGAGGTCTGATAGACAACCGCTCCACGTAAAACACTGGTATTCAGCTGAATCTGGTTTGACTGGAAGTCAACCTCAATGTAGTTGGGAAAAGGCTAGGCAGATGATGATGATGATGGTCCATATTAGTCAATGGACCGCATCAGCTCGACAAGACCTTTGTCAAGCAGAGGCATGGGCACAGGCTGATTGTAACCTTCAGTGCGATTCTGCGTACATTTCACCATGTAACCTTGGGTGAAGTGAACACAAGTGAGCTGTCAATCCATACAAATAAGGTAGAATGACAGCTTACTTCATGCTATTTCCACCGGAGTATACACGGTAAGACTTGAAGAGGTTGACAGAATAGACCGGAAGTACAAGTCTACAAGTCTTTTCGATGGCCGAGTGATAATTATATTAATAACAATATTGACAATATTGTGAATCCCCAGCCTTATAATGAATACTAGTTTTTGCCTGCGACTTCGTACGCGCATATCCCGTTTTTTTCCCGTTCCTGTAGTAATTTTGAGTAATCCTCTACGTAGTGCAGAGATGCTACATGCCAAATTACAGCTTTCTACGACCAGTAGTTTCGGTTGTCCGTTGTGTCAGTGACTCACTTAGTTATGGAAGAATTTTATATATATATATTGATAAGACTATTGTGAATCCCCCAACTGTATTATAATTAATATGATTCAAGTTGAGCTCTCAAAGTATGAAAGGCAGTTAATTAATAAGGGTCTATAATTAGGTAGGTACCTGCTTATCGTTAAAACATGACGGTGGCCTGTGAGTAATATCCTCAAGATAATAATAAATACTGTTATAATTACCGAAGGTCTAGGTATACCTGTTCTTTAATATTCATCTAATACCGGTTTGCAAATAAAAACAGTAGGTATATTTTGAATTATTATGTTTTAGATCAAACGACAAGTGAATGAAGTGATAACATGTGTGTCAATATAAAATAAATTGTGACTTTATAATTAAACTAAAAACAGTTGCATATCTAATCGAATGAGATACGCATCGCGGAAAATTTATTATCAAATAGATTGGCAAAAAATAAACTTAAACAATTTATAAAACTTGACATCCTTTAATAAACGTGCGATTAATCTTAACATCGCACTCAGAGAATTTTGACTTTGCATATTTTATTTTATAATCAACTGATGAGCTCACGTTACACTACTATCTCACCTGATTGATGTGATGGTGAGAATAGTCTTTAAAAAAAAGCTTAGTCTAGGAGATAAAAGACAACAGCTGTAATTCCTCAACTTACTGAAGCATCGATCGAATAACTTAACAAGTTAACAGGTGTTATCCAGACTGCCTTAAAGAATTTAAATAAAAAAACTATAATGGAGGTACTGAACAATACCTATAGGTAGCCAGTTGCAAAAAAAAATGGAAGTGTTCTTTTTATTCGTGTGTCATTTTGTTTGGCACGAAGTGTACAAGTAGTAACAGATGTCCTAATTTCACGCCCAATGTATGGGCCAGTTAATAATTCGTGGCTGAGATCCATTCTGATGGATGACGGGTTCGTATTATATCGAGTACTAGTTGACCCGCGCAACTTCGTCTGCTCCGCTCCTATTGGTCTTAGCGTGATGATATATGCGTATGCGTATGCGTGATGGCCTATAGCCTTCCTCGATAAAGGGCTATCTAACACTGAAAAAATTCTTCAAATCGGACAAATCGTTCCTGAGATTAGCGCGTTCGAGCAAACAAATAAACAAACTCTTCAGCTTTATATATTAGTACTAGTTGACCCGCGCAACTTCGTCTGCGTCACAATTTTCATTACTTCTCCGTTCCTATTGGTCTTAGCGTGATTATATATAGCCTATAGCCTTCCTCAAGAAATGGGCTATCTAACACTGAAATTATTCTTCAAACCGGAACAGTCGTTCCTGAGATTAGCGCGTTCAAGCAAACAAACAAACAAACAATATCTTCAGCTTTATATATTAGTCTAAATTGATGCCGAAGTATATGAAGTGAAGATGTTCTTCCATCTCGTGAATCCAATTAGCATATTCATAGCCAAAATAATTGATAAGGGCAACTTACAAAACGTACGTAATTTTTGGTTACGTCAGCTATACGAAGTGGAACATAATAAATGCAATACCTATCTGAAAAGGGATCATTGTACTTATCACTATGAACAATTTTTGCTATGGGACCAAAACCGGCAGACCCGTCAGACTAACTAACTAACAGTAGATAATGATTAATGGTGCGAGACTTGAAAAAGAGACGTAAAACCATTCAAAATATTTTACAGAAGTCTTCCAGAAACTATCATGCCATTCTACTATGCTAGACGTTACTGGTACAGTCTACAAAAGATTTTAGTACGAGGTGAAGCAGTATACTTCTATGCACTTTGTGGATTAGTCAATATTCAACGTTATCGCGTGGGTTCTAACTCGAAGCTGCTTCTGTCCGCATGCTTATCTGTTTTGTTCACTGTAGTTACAACTTTTGACAATAAATCCCAGCAAATTGAAATTTCACTACGGTTAAAAATCTTAAAAAAGAAAATGTTGTCGTTTTTCTTTTTTTGTTATGGGTTTGCTCATAACTCTAGTCTATGTCAGAGATGACAGATACAAAGTCTACGATGGAACGAGCCTACTCAGAAGGAGCCTATTCATTCCGTTCAAATTTGAAGAGATTAGGTTATTTACGTGCAAGTGAGATTCAACCTTAACTTGATTAACGATTTTTGTCCCTGAATGTACAATTAAAGACCTTCACAAAAAATGACCAAGTAGACTATTATATTTAGCCATTTATTTTTAGTCACCAGGTGTATGCTCATTTTATTGGCACACCTGCACCAGTTTTTGTTATCAATTAACAAACTAGTTTATAATCATATACATAAAAATAAATGTTCCACTTATGAGTCATCAAGGCACGCCTCCGGCTAAAGAATTTGAGAAATTACTTTTGTTATTTTTTTATTGGAATTAGAATAAGACAATTATGTTCTGTTAAAATACATAAGCAATTACGCTCTCTTTGAAGTAGTGATTTGCAAGCCGAAACTATTAATTAATTGAACGGAAAAAAACTGAAACGGTTTCCAATATAGCAGTCTTAGTGATGGGAATAACAGTAAGGGTATTTCCAACCTTAGGCCTTCGTGGCAATGTATTATTAAAGTCATGTGCCAAAACTTCCTTTAGCGGCAGGCAGGAACCTCTGCTCATCTAACTCAGTTTCTAGATAATAGAACTTTATTATTTACTAGCTGTAGGTACTGTCGATGTCGTCAGGGGATAAACGATATTAGTCGGTTTTATGTTGAACTAGCACTTCGCCCGCACTACAATTTTCTTAAGGATCCCTATTTTTTTTTTCTAAACAAATTATATACTAAAACGTTCCCCGAGAACCAGTTTATCCATTGGTGAAAACAGCATGAAAATCGGTGCAGCAGTTTTTGAGTTTATCGCAAACAGACATACACACGGCGGAGGACTTTTTTATAATATGTAGTGATATTAGCAGAACTGTCCACTTACACTCCTGTTGCAGACCACGAAACAGGTAGAATGACGACTTGGTCAAAGTAGCAAGCTGATACGCATGCCAGACCCGAGATCGGATAAGAGTGGCTTGAATCTTGAGGAGGAGACTCAGCATTGTATGGATTGAAGAAAAAGAGCGAATGGCAAAAAAAATAAAGAATAATAAAAACCTTAAGTATACATCAACTTATACATCAACATTTTCTGAGATTACCGTCTTCAAGTTAAGCACACTGTGCGAGTAATTAGTATAATGAGTTCTGTACGACATTCTTGGAGACACGTGCTTCGAATTTATTATTAGTAAGATGATTTCATACGAGGATTTATTTCCAATTTACCTGCGTGATACCTAAGTTAAGAACATTCTGGAAATCAAATATGTTTCTTTACACAAATATGAAAGCTAATAGAAGTTTACGGAATTTTAAACAGTCTGTGAAACTCAATATCCCTTCACAATGTTTCGTTCCCTGAAGTGGTTTTCATACATTATTCAAACAATTTTAAACACAAATAAAAACCAAGAGAATACTGGTATTTGCATATTGTTAGAAGGGAAGCCGATCCCAACATAGTTGAGAAAAGGTTAAGCAGATTGAGACACAACTAAACACCATGTTTATTTTAGTACACCACCTTCACTCAAGTCAATTTACAAAATGTACTCCACTATGCTAAATTCCCTTAAAATATTCTCAGAAAATATTCTACAGTAATTTTTCACGTCTCAGACGAGCTTCTAGCTATACACTATTACTAAAGCACTATATGCGTCACCCCCGAGGGCTGGGCAGTCTGCACCCCGCATCTAGACATCGCAGTTTATTGACTCTCACCCTTACCGTGAACTTGGACGTATTATTGTCTGGTAACGATTTTTACTGCGCTGTGCTAAATGTTGCGCACCAATGTACGGTATGCACGGTACATGGTGGACATCCCACCCACGCGCACAAAACGTTTTGGGAACACATTCATAATGCGTACAGCTAAGGAGTGGAATTCCCTACCGGAGTCTGTTTCTCGATAGCTACAAGCTGAGAGTCTTTAAGTCAAGAGTGAATAGGTTACTTCTAGGCAGGCGTGCTCCATCTTCGACCACATCATCGCTTACCATCAGGTGAGATGGTGGTCAAGCGCGTGCCTATTAATAGTAAAAATAAAAACCAATGGAGGTGGGCTGATAAAAAATTGGTCTAGATTAAGCTCATCATATTATTTGTAAAAATAGCCTGAATCCGTCTTCTGGGTTCCATCAAAGTACCAAAATTCACCTAGACACCGCAGTTTATTGACTCTCACCCTTACTGTGAACAGGAGGCCTAGCACGAATATTTTTGACGTATAGTAACGTAACGTAAAATTTTACCATAGCTACGAGTACAATACCTACTCGTTTTATTTGAATTAGATACTATATGCAATTTTTTTTTTTAAATTATATATTGCGTGTGTCCCATAAAGTTAAATCAAAATACTATAGGGTTATAGTTTTACACATTCGAAATTCGCTTACGTTAACGTCACTATACGTCAAAATATTCGTGCTAGGTCCTCTGGACGTATTACTGTCAGAGGGCTTAGTGTAAGTTTTTTAACGCACCCGATCGCGTTAACGTAAACGTTCGCTTATGTCAAATTGTATAGAAAAAAAAAAGGTTATCCTTTATTATCACCAGACGCTTATCCAGTTTCAATACAAATTGAAGTTTACTCTAACGCGATCGAGAACGTTAAAAAACTCGCACTAAGGCCACAGGTAACGATTTTTACTGCGTTGTTGTGCCAAATGTTGCGCACCAATGGAGAGTATGTTCTGATTTAAAATGGTAATACCTTTCTCGCATATTTTTATTTAGCTTTTGTACGCGGTTACTATTGTTTTTTTGCAAAAAAAAAAAACCTCGCAAAACCGCCTCCGGGATCTATGTTGCGAAATTTGTTCGAAATAGTTACGGTGGCCTTGGAACGCAAAGGGTATCTAGAGGAGAAGAGTCTGCCACTCCCTTCCGCTCCGCCCAGAGCGAAAGGAATCACTTTGATGATGTCTTATCCAAATAAAGAAGAAAGGGTCCCATCTCATCTATCGCAGTACCTAAATTTATCAAAATCGCATCCTGTCACCTAGACAGCAGTTTATTGACACCCGCCCTTACCGTGAACTTGAACGCATAAATGTCTGGTAACGATTTTTACTGCGTTGTGCCAAATGTTGCGCACCACTGGAGGCTATAGTCTGATTTAAAAATGGTTCATCTTTCTCATGTTTTTATTTGATTCAGTACCTCAGAAACGGTTTTGTCAATTGAAACTTGCTTATTACGATTCTCAATCCGGGAGGACAGCGTGCTTAGATGATTTTATGAAGACTAGAAATCTTCAGGAAAGTTCAGCAGGTCGGTACATCAGTTTCAATTTTACTGTGTTCATGAAGTCTAGGTATTATGTACTACATGGAGAGGGTAACTACGTATGATAATATACCATGCCATACACAGGACAGCACAATTATTTCAACTATCGATAGTGAGTTACATTCCATTAAATAAATGTAAATTATTTACGCTGATTTAAGTTTATTATACGCAATCTTTTTTTTATAAAACACTAGTTTTTGCCCGCGATTTCGTAGTCGCATATGTTATCCCGTTATTTCCGTTTCCGTAAAAATTCAGGAAAACCTTTCTTAGTAGGTACTCCTTACGGAGTGAAGGAAAGCAACATGCCAAATGTCAGCTCTCGCACAGCCAAAACTAGAATAGACTATGTTGAACGTATAAAACTCTAAATTTTCATGTATTAAATTATTAAGAAGATAGTCTAATGTAACATATATTTTTCCATAATATTACGACAAGCCATTTAGACGTGATTCTCGTTTTAAAATCAGCTACTCTCAGTTATCTCCACCTTAAGTGACGATGTGGTCGTCGATGTACGCTTGACTAAAATTGAGTTGGGGGCATTGGATCAGTGATTGAACTGCGTCAGCCTGCTTGAAAAGCGACTTGTTTCGAACTTTTTAGTCGTATTTTAGCGGTCGGGTTTTTTGACAAAGTCAATTTTTTTATTTCCTATATTTTAGTGAGTTATTTTTTTGGAATCGTCTCCTCGAGCCCTTTATCTTGATACCCCACTCGATAGGTTATGATTAATTTTTCGAAGGCCTAATTTGGCGCCAAAAATCCGCCATTTTGTCTTTTTTTTTTCATTTTGATATACCTAGTGTCACTCTCACAATAAATACGAATCTAACGACACCTCTCAAGCTAAAATCCATCGAGCCGTTTAGGCTCTAGGGCGTGCCAAAGAAATAAACATACATATATACACTCGAAAAACATAACACTCCTTCTTTCGCAGTCGGGTAAAGAGCAACCTATTCTCTCTTATCTTTGGTCTTCGCCATCAATGAACACAAAATCCTAGTAAGTAAATAAAACAAGACATATAAATACAAGACCACTCTCAATGCAATATTTATTTATTCTAGTTTGTTGTAAAATTATCATAAAAATGTAACTGACTGGAACCGGTCGGAGTCGTTCGTTTTGTTATGTTTCGCGCACATTAATATGTTAGTAAACCCGATTTCTTGTGCGTTTTGTTGTCAACTAAGTCGTGTTTACTTGTGTTTCTCGTGTAAACTTCGGCTAACCTGTCTGCAAGGCCTTAGTCGTTTTGTGCTTGATTTTTGTATTGGTTTTTAATGGTTGAGCTATTTCATTGGTTTAGAGCTAAAGTACAACTGTGGACCCTTGGTTTTCACTCAATTAGCTTTGAATTTTCAGTATAGGATAGTGTTCTGAACATTATGTAGATAACATCATCATCGTTGTTCGTTAAGAGGTACCTAGCTATGTCAGAGGTACTCATGTAACGGCATCAATGCCGCCACAAGAAAAACCAACAGAGCAAATTTACATCGCAACAAAAAGAACCGCAACGCCATCTATCGAACTAGCAGCGAATTATTACGTCGAAATCCTGCATCGCGGTATCACAGTTTACCGTGCGATTTGACCATATACATCAGCCCGAATATCAACTATCGGACAGTTGCCTACACCGGATACAATATCCGTCCGGTTGGAGGATCCTCCCTTTCCAATGGAGTTTTGCGGGAATTTCTATACTTACCGCATACTTCTAAACTCGTATTTTAGTATGTTATAATTAATTTATATTTGATTAGGTTCCCGCTACATCTTTGCACGGTTAGAAATTATATACACAAATCTTTGTTTATTGCCTTTTCATTTTCAGAAACCGTAGCAAACTTCGTTCGGCTGGATTGATTTCATTCAATCATAAAGGTGTCGTTAGATTCGTTTCAAAAAACCCAAATGTCCTTTTAAAAACAAAAACAATATGGCGGATTTTTGGCGCTAAATTGTAAGTCGTTAATATTTATTTTTAAACCAAACCTACCGAGTGGGGATCAAAATGAAGGAAATTAAGTGGAGATTAAAAATATATACTTATTAGTCATTTATTTAAATTTAATAAGAAAACAGTTTTCGTTCATAAAAGTATTCGTCTTTTTAGTGCATTGCTTATAAGTCTACTTTTTTGCAGTCTGGTTTTTCGATTGGTTCCCCATTTCGTTTATTCATTTACTTGTATTATATACTACTCTGTCAAGAAAGTACCGGGAAAAGATCAATAATACACAAAATGTCTGTTATTCATCCAAATTTATTTTATCACCTTCAAAGTATGCTCCTTTAGAAACGATACACTTGCTTCCGTAATTTGAGTTTAGGAAAAAGAAAAAAGTCAGCAGGAGCCATATCTGGTGAATATGGTGGTAGCTGGATGGTATTTGTTGAGTGTTTGGTTAAAAATTCGTTCACAATGATAGCCTTGTGCGAAGGCGCATTGTCGTGGTGCAAAATCCAAGAATTTTTGAAATCTTCCATCACATCTCGACCGCTTTTGAACGCTTTGAACCACTCATAAGCACGAGTTTTTGATAAAGTCGATTCACCGTAAGCCTTCTGTAACATTTTCAGTGACTCCGAACACGAAATTCCATTGGCGATGCAAAATTTAAGACAAACTCTTTTTTCGATATTTTTGTCCATTATGAAATTCGCAATACACACTATATATGATATTACTAAAACCAGCACTGTATTTAATATAAATAACAGATGCAACTCAAAATCCGCGCCAAAATGGAAAACAGTTGTGCCAATCTAACAACTACAAAAAAAACAAAAATTTGAATTTGGAACCATAAACAAATCATCCATTCCCGATACTTTTTTGACTGAATGTATGTTATTTCTTTTTCCGAAAAATATTCTATTTTATATTTTATTTATTTGCTGTACACCTACCACAGTGTGTTTCTTTTTAACCCAAAGGTTGACTGGTAGAGAATGCCTTGTTGCATTAAGTCCGCCTATGTACCACTATTGTACATGAAGTTTAAATAAATAAATCTCTGTACAGAAAATACGAGATTATGCAATAAGGCTCACTTCCACGAACCAGGGGAAATCCAATCAACATTTAAATCAACGTGGAAAGGTGTTTAGTACAAATGCAGCTGATATATAATAAACACCTCGCTTTCCTTATCAAAACGTCCTTGAAATATTGTTATCACTGTCGCTTCTGGTATACTTATTAATCTATTGACTGGTTTTATCTAATTATTTCACACTATCAGTGTTTCCAAGAAATTGACTTTCAGGAACGGTTGTAGTCGTTTTGTCTACAGCAGCGGGGTTATTGCGTAGCCTAGAGTCATTCGCGATTCCTTTGATTTTTACAGTTGAACATTATTAATTTATTGCCAGACATCTTTTTTATTTAGCGGTAGAAAGTTGAGTTCTTAAATACTTGTTGATTGTATTGCTTTGTGCATTAGTTTATATTTTGCGAATTGTAAAAAAAAAGCCAGCCAAATATCCTATTGTGGTGAAGATCTATTACCTATTAGATAGGCCGTATTTATGGTCATGAGTGTATAGGTATCTCCGGAATATAGATTACGATTAATTATGGAAGGGAATTAGCATGCGATTTTTTTATTTGCAAAATAAAGTACTTATTAGCTCTATTAAGCAATCATGAAATGTTTTTTTAAAATAACTCCATCAGCGATGAAGTTATAAAGCTTATAAGATTACAACTAGAAAGAGAAGTCTGCTATGAACTTAGACAACAAAGTTCATGACGCCTATACAGCTGCCATATAAAACAGCGTTTTCGCGAGAGGGACAGATATATTTGTTTAAAATAATTATTAATTGTTTGTTTTTCGAGTAATTTTGATTCTATTTTCACGTAAGTTGTAGCGGCATCAATGCCGCCGTAAGAAAGACCAACGGAGCAAATCTACGTGGCAACAAAAAGAACCGCGACGCCCTCTATCCAACTAGCAGCGAACTACTTCGTCGAAATCCTGCATCGCGCAAGCAGAGTTTACCGTGAGATTTGAATTTATACATCAGCCCGAATATCAACTATCGGGCAGTATGCCGCCAGGCGCAACAGCCGCCTGGTTGGAGGATCCTGCCATTTCAATGGCGGTATGCGGGAATTTACTCTCTGTTACGCATACATCCAAAAGGTACTATATTTTTAGATAAACTGTATAGATAATAAATGTTTTTCACGCATATTCCCTATTAAAAAAGCCGATGTTAATGTTTGTATCATAAGCGGTGACGCCGAAGTTTCGCGAATAACATAAGTACATTTTCATAGGGTAGGTGGAGTAGGTCATTCCGTAAACGAATTTTATTACGATACAGTACATAATGGTCAAGATAATGTATAATTCTATTAGATAATTCATATTTACAACATACAACACTAATCATGCTTGTATCATGCACACTAGTTCTATTCTACGACCATAAAAACTATTTAGCTTTTTGCTCTACCAGCTAAGCTATTTACAATTTAAATTCTTTCATAGCATTGCATGTAAAATTGGAACAAAAATAATTAGAAACAAAATTAGTAAAAAAAACAACATTTCAAATTAGTAAAAATTAAACAACAAACAAAAAAGTTTGAAAAAAAAAAACCTGCTTACAGTGATTCAAAAAAGTTCATCTGATCTATGGGGTTGGTACTGGAGGTGAGGAAAATAAAAAAAAACACAATTAGTGCACAAAAAAAAAGAAACCAAAATAAAAAATTAGGACATGTTGGTAGTTATTTACTGGGGTTCCGTCGCACTTTTTGTAGATTATACCAACACCATGGTGAACCCAAAAAATAAGCAAAGCAAGAAAATCTGGGAAGCTTTAATTAATCAAAATTAGAACCCAAATAAAAAAATATCATTAGCGTCTTAAATAAAAAATAAATTATACGATTCTTGGATCGTATATTTGTTCTCATCATTAATAGGTTTACCCAAATAAATTAGATAATTAATTACAAGTTCACAAAAAAACTAGCCGTTCTCATCCTACGCATGGCTTCGCCCCTTTGTGTTTTGTAAACAAAATCATTGTCAAAGATCAGTGTTTATGAAAATAAAAAAGACAAATGATTTCGGTTAACCGATCAATTCGTATTACATATTACGAGTATATATAGCCATCGAAATATAGCAGAATTACTCTTAATTTAGAGGTCCTTGTTTTTACTTTTTGTTCCATTTAACAATGATCATTAACAAAACATTTAACATCGCTGTAACATTTAATCATGTCCTGCAACACGCGCAGCAACATAGCAACGTGTCCCGCAACATGATGCTGTAACATTTGTCAGAAACTAACCTGCGCGCGGCCCAGAAGAATCCAGCCGAGTCTACCGGCTCGAGTAGTCGAGGTGTGGACGAGCCGAAGGCGAACGCCGGCCGGGGAGCGGAGCGAGCGGCGCGCTGCCGCTCCAACCGCTCCGTCCGATCGCGTTCTCGTTGCAGCAACGCCTCGCGGCGCGATATTGATGCTTCCCATATCGCACGCTTGCGTTCTTCAACCTGTAACAAGGGGAATAAAGGCTTTATATTGTATTCTCGCGTTTTCAAGTGGTCTGCCTAGCTCTGATACAGGCACAAACACACAATGGACAATTTGGCCTATGCTCAGCAATGGGTTGCATTATGCTAAAAAAATACTACAAATGCGGACTTATTGCCTTAGGAATTTTGATCAGTCGATGTTCCAGGCTAGCTGTTATTTCACTGTTACCAGAATAATCACATCAGCTGGTGTTTGGCTCATACACTGCACACGCTTCTTCTTCTTTTTTTATAGGGGATTTTACGCATAGCATATGCCAGTCCCATCGCATCCTAAACATTATTTTAATATCACAATATGTGAGCCATGAATTGCAACAAACCCTTTGCATCGTCGCCATTTGGTTGGGATAGATTTGTGTGAACATCTGTTCAAATTTAGGAACCCTAACAAATTATTTCTACCAGCTCATACTGGACACAGACCATCAATAAATTTCGTAGGTTAGGTCCTCGACAGCTTCTCAAAATTGGGTGAAGCGATTTTCTTCATCATGAAGGTAATTTTTTTGCATGGCATTGTTATATTACAGTGAAGGCAGGGCGTAAAATTTTATAATCCTACTAGTTGACCCACGCAACTTCCTCTGCGTCACGTTTTTCATTACTGCTCCGCTCCCATTGATCTGAGCGTGATAATAGCCTATAGCCTTCCTCGATAAATGGGCTATCTAACAATGAAAGAATTTTTCAAATCGGATCAGTAGTTCCTGAGATTAGCGCGTTCAAGCAAACAAACAAACTCTTCAGCGTTATATATTAGTATAGATTGGGCTTTCCAAGAAGTAGGATTAGTACAGCACATATTTCAGATCGAATCAGTTCCATATACAACTTACCGTAGCATATCTTTTGGAAAAGTACGAAACATAATCTTGGCGTCTAGGGCTAGATATTCACAAAAAGGTGTGGTCGATAAACACCCAATAAATTGCATTTAACGTTTGCTTTAATCGATTTTACAACACGAAAACGTTTCGATTACATTTATTTATTGATAAACATTCGATTGGGAAATAGCGAAGTAATGGTACTTCGCTATTTCCCAATCGAATGTTGCACCCAAAAAAGCTGATACGGCCATCCGTATCAGCTTTTTTGGGTGCAACGTATCAAATCTAAACTAATAATATAAGGCGATAAAATTTGTTGCATGTGGAGGTAATTCTGGAAGCATTTATATGATTAGGAAAATTATATTATAGAAAGTATAGAAAGCTACACTATCGCCAAATGTCATACATGCTAGACTAACTTTTGTCCGCGAATTCGTACACGCATATCCCGTAGCAATTTCGGAAAATCCTCTCTTAGTGCCCCCCTACACTCTCCAAGGAACCTACATGCCAAATTTCAGCTTTCTACGTCCAGTAGTTTTGCCTGTGCATTGTCTGTCAGTCACTCAGTAACGGAAGAAGTTTATATATTAGGATTTTATACCAAAAACCCGCCAAGCGCAGGCCGGACTCGCGCATGAAGGGTTCCGTACCATCGTATTTTTTATTATTTGTTGTTATAGCGGCAACAGAAATACACACTCTGTGAAAAAGATAATTATGGAAGGCGCCTCTTTTCGCTGGATCTCTCCAATTGATTGATCTATATTCAGTCAAAGAAAATTTGTTGCAACTAAAACATTAGATTGTATTGTGACTGACCGCAGCCCTGAACCAGCTAATATATCAGAAAGGCACAATATTAATACCATTTGTAGAGAGCATCTTGGTTCTGCCAAGATTAGGTACTCGTAGTCTTGAAATAATAGTTCCTGGTAAATACTCCATTATTTATCAAGCGCCGGGCGGTCTCGAGCCCAAAGAGAGCGTATAATCTTTGCAATATGTATCTATGGCTTAGGGCAGACTACACTTGCCCAAAATGTCGGAATAATCCTCACTAGTTTTTCCCACGGTTCCGGCTCCGTTTTCCTGACGTTCGTAGATTTCAGAAATTTACATATTTAAACGAACCACGGTTAAGGACTATCTTCGAACGAATTCTACAATCTTTCACATGACACAGTTATGCCACCCGATACATCATTATCATCTGCCTAGCCTTTTCCCAACTATATTGGGGTCGACTTTCAGTCAAGCCAGATTTAGCCGAATACCAGTATTTTACGTGGAGCGGCTGCCTACCAGACCTCCACAAACCATTAACTGGGTAACACGGTACTTCATGGCAAGACTGGGGTCAGATTTACTGGCTTCTACAAATGACAGCCGGGACCAACGTCTTAACGTGCTTTCCGAGGCACGGTAGAAACTCGGTATGTTAAGATGGTCACCCATCCACAGACCAACCTCGGCAAGCGTTGCTTAACCTTGAAGATCAACCCGTGCGGCTGTTATTATCTAGCCACCCGATACAACATTTCGCAAATAGGTACACATTGTATCCAGTCCAGATCCTACCTCACTCATTTCATCGAAACTACGAACAAAGTCAGAACGATTGCCGCATGAATCATTCCTTTCGACTGATGTATGGGTATGTAGATTCTCATTAGCCTCACTGAGGTTGCAACCACGCGTATCCCTTCTACATTGAACAACCGTAAAGTCCTTCAGTTTTACATTCTCTTACCCGAGACCCTTTTCCAAATAATCAAAAGGGTTAGGTCTTTCAAAGTTGACATAAAGGTTGGAAGGATTTTGATGATAAATAGACATAGTTTGATTACCTTTCCAGAATGAATTCCTACATTTGTGGTCCGCTTCTGAGCCAGAATTTTGGCTTTATTTCACGGTTCAGACGTAACGAAAATTGTGTCAAATGCAATAAAATTCTATGGCAGCATTGTGAACAAATTGACTGTGAATTCAAATAATTACGTGCAACGTAGACGTCGCCATCGTACTGCATCTATTGTCCTAGTCACATATTCGCCATTATTTTATTATTAGACTTGACAAAACAATATGCTTCAAGACTAATTAGTAGACGTGTGGAGTCTCGTCTACTACTAACAATGCAGTATAAACACAGAAAATATTAAAACGTTACCATTGTCTATGAGCTCTATGACCTTGACCACTAATGACCAATGGCGTCAAGGTTGTCCAAGGTCGAACAATATTAAAGTTCAAGGTCCTATAAAATAAACGAATTTCATTTTCAAGTTCCTACGCTTGAAGTCGCTGAATCGATCCCCGCAATGAACAAGGACTTTATGTGTATCTCAAGAATTCTTTTGAAACTGATCTTTGAGAAGTAATCTCGAAATAATCCCTAAACAATCAGTTCAAGGTTGCTTGTAGCCGCACAAACTGTACAAACTTATTATTGACCAGTGAGATCCTCATTAGTATGCGCAAGTCATGGCGTCATTGCTTTAATGTTTAGTCAATTTCCATACGTAAATTAAAGCTGCTACAGAATTCTAAAGGAGACTTCAAAGACTATTAGAGATTTCGAAAATACAGTAACTATAGCATTCTGAAGGATACCACCAAGATTTAGAAAATACAGTAAGAATTAACGATAAATTCTGTACAACATCACAGCAATGACAAGAACTTTTATTGGGCCCCAACAAAATAGTAGGAACAGGAAAAAGGAAGAACCTTTGAAAGCAAGCTTAAAACTTCCAGCCTTTCTAAGTAGTGCCAAGTGGCAAGCCGTTAGTTAGGCTGCCATTTAAGAGCACTCAGTTCACAATTTCCTCCAGTCAGCCACTTAAGTAAGAAAATGACCAGTCAATAACTATGATTTTCCAGATAGGAAAATATGAGTAAACTATTCAAGAATAATCAACACAAAATGCTACACTGACATGAGTTGCATTTGTAGGCACTAATGTTACTTGAGTTCTTCTAAATGAGCCAGAGCATGCATTAGTAGAATATGCTTATCGAAGTGTGTGATCACTTGGTAAGATAAAATAGGGCATGACATCTGGCAGGCGAGACGAGACCATATGCCAGGGCGACGCATTTCATACAATCCAGCCTCGAGAAAGCGTTACCAGCTGGAGAGCCATCTCCAAATAACCCATGATCTCATAAGTAGACACAGCTCTCCACTTTAACACACAACATAAATTGCGTAATCAAAATCCCAACTGGTACGAATAAATCCTCAGTGAATCACTTAACAAAAACCAAGGGCTTGATAAGGAAATAGCGCGCGTAAGCCGATATCTCCGTTCAGCTTGACCGGACGCAATCGCTGATCCAGCACCGACGGCTCAGCCAACAACATAAGATTATAAACACGCCTTAGATGCATCAAGACAGACTAAACCAGTTGAAAAAATAATCTTATCAGATAGGTTACTGGATCTTAGAAGTAACAAGTGAGAAAGGACAAAGATAAGAGGAACGTATTAATGGTCCTGAGAGCCAAAAAGACAAAAGATACAAACTATTTGATTGAGATATCCCGCACTATCTAGGAAGAAACATCGGCATTATTAACATATCTAAGAGTCAGATTAGAAATCAAAATGCTTTTCCGCCTACATACGAAGCATTGTAAGATATTGCAGGTAATCTCCACGCATGACAGTCGACGGGCGTGGATAGATGACCTTAGCACGTTATTAACACACAGGTGAATGCCCCCACCTCTGCCGCATAATCCATTATTCCAAGATTAATGGCAGAGGATGGGTTGGCCTTGGCCCTATTCGTTACAGGACCCGACAAAGCTTCTGTATCCAAGCAGCAACAAGGTACAAAATACAAGTAATTCTTAAATGGATGTCTCCAAGATTCGGAACAACAGGAAGTATGCATCATCGCTCGTTCGGATGGCTTGGCACGCCACGAGCGCCGTTTAAACAACATTATTAATGCAAAATATTCACGGCATCTTTTTTATCACATGTTTTGAATATACTGAATACGGGTAACGAATGTTCGTGAGAGAAATGGAACAATGCGACGAAAAATGTCGGTTATAATGAGCCGACATGCGAGGTATGGGATCGTTAATGATTTATTAATCTTGTTTTGTCGTAGTTTAGTTTTTGGTGGTAATTTTAGGGCTCCGAACAAAAAACGGAACTCTTATAGGATCACTCAGGTGTCTGTCTGTCTGTCCGTCTGTCACAGCCAGTTTTCTCCAGATCCACTGGCCCGATTCTTTTGAAATTTAGTAAACATACTTATAGATTTTTGTGACCCAAACACGGATGTGTTACGAAAGTTATTAAATTTTTAGTATCGGGGTCACTTTTGGGGGGTCAAACTAGAAAATGAAAAAAAAAAAAAACTTTTTTGAACAATATTGTGTGACATATCAAATGGAAGGGATTACTGTGAGGGTTTTAATTATCTATATATATAAAAGAAAGACGGGTTTGTTACAACACTTATAACTCGAGATCGGCTAGACCAATTTTCATGGTTTTTGGTTCGTTGGATTTGTCCCCGCCCCGAATAGCAGAATACATCTTAAAAATAATGAAAACTCGACGAAAACATAATTATAAAAGGTGAATCATTTTCCCTTAATGTTACTTTGTTTCGTACCTGTCAAACATTTTGTTGTCCATCCTGTCAAATACTATAAGACAGTAATGGTTGACATGCGTTCAGAAATAATGACAAATGATTAACATTTACGCGTGCGTTCAGATATTTATTAGTAGTCTATGTTCTATTATGTATTATTATGTATTGTATTTATGAAATCAATTTCTAAGATTTATTTTATAGGTTATCGAAAACGTAAATGTCTTTTTTATGTTGTCTATGATTTTTCTAAGATTAATAATTACAAAGGTTAAAAAGTGCACTATCCAAAGTAATAGTCTATGATCTAAAATTCTAAACTAATGTATAGCCTGACCAGAAATATAATAAACCTATAGGGTAGGTAGGGTAGGTAGGGTAGGTAGAGTAGCCAGATGACGGGAGCGAAGCCGCGCGGGTCAGCTAGTCTATATATATAAAAGAAAGACGGGTTTGTTACAACACTTATAACTCGAGATCGGCTAGACCAATTTTCATGGTTTTTGGTTCGTTGGATTTGTCCCCGCCCCGAATAGCAGAATACATCTTAAAAATAATGAAAACTCGACGAAAACATAATTATAAAAGATGAATCATTTTCCCTTAATGTTACTTTGTTTCGTACCTGTCAAACATTTGTTGTCCATCCTGTCAAATACTATAAGTAATGGTTGACATGCGTTCAGAAATAATGACAAATGATTAACATTTACGCGTGCGTTCAGATATTTATTAGTAGTCTATGTTTTATTATGTATTATTATGTATTGTATTTATGAAATCAATTTCTAAGATTTATTTTATAGGTTATCGAAAACGTAAATGTCTTTTTTATGATGTCTATGATTTTACGGTAGGTAGGGTAGGTAGGGTAGGTTGGGTAGGTAGGGTAGGTAGGGTAGGTAGGGTAGGTAGGGTAGGTAGGGTAGGTAGGGTAGGTAGGGTAGGTAGGGTAGGTAGGGTAGGTAGGGTAGTTAGGGAGGTAAGGAGATAGGTAGGTAGGGTAGCCAGTTGACGGGAGCGAAGCCGCGCGGGTCAGCTAGTATTTTAATAAATGGAGATAATAGATCTTTACCTAAAGATTACAGGAAAATATATATAAATATAAGAAGTCTATAGTATAAAAATAACATGTTAAACAACAAAAATAAATTCGTTCGGAACCCTTTGCACACGAGTCCGACTCACACTTGGCCAGTTTTTTCATCCATGGACATATTTCTACTAGCTTTGTCGTCTTTTCCGTGTAATGCAAAATATTTGCTTATAGCAACATCACTAATGATTACATCGTCAAAAATTAGAGCATCGCCTCATCAGTGCTCTTCCAAAACATCAAGGTAATTAGTATCTACCGTTTCAAGGTCATTACCAGACACATGGTTAACTTCACGTTATTTTAGCATGCCGACCTAATTTGCCAACCATGTCAGTGTCATGTCTTCGTCACCAAAATTTTACAAACACGGCTGTTTTTAGTGTCAATTTTATTTTATTTTTACGCATCGCTGCCATTATGCTTTTAATACCCTAAGGGGAAAAGTGTTCTACCCACAGTTGCCACAAACGGTATCAGGTTCTATTTGGAGGGCTTAGGGGTTGAGTTTGGAAACTGTTGGGAGCTTAAAAATGTCAGTATTTGAGAAATTAAACATCATAACTTTTATTGCCTTGAAAAAGGAGTTGAACCTAAATCTCTCGACGACCAACGGATCGATTATATTTCTTTTTAGGGAAAACTATTTTAGGCAAAGCATCGTTATAAAATATCGTTCCATGAAAGTTTTAACCACTTACTATTAAGAAAAGAAGCAGGAAGTCCGACTGCCATTTGATGTTCATTGAAAAATGCGGCGAGATTCGGTTATGTTGCGCTTGCGCATAAGAAATTCATTAAAACTTGTACGGTATATTTATAGATCAAACTGTTAGTGTTGATTTAATACAGCTTTTTATGAGTTCTGAGAGATATACCGTGGTAGAAATTAATTGTTAGCTATAGAATGTTTATCTATTTTCAGACATTACTTATGTTTGTACTCGCGGATTTTAAAACAAACCTGGATTTATCTTGTTGCTCAGAATCGGAATGCGGGGATTGTGTTGACTTCACGTAGGCCGTCACAACAAACAGACTTCTGGTATTGTTTTAGTGCATTTCGATGTTAATTCTTTCACTCAGCATTTCTAAACTCGTTTCCCAATCTGAATGTTTTGGATTTTTACCATCAACATATCCAATAGGCAATAAGTTTCGTAATTTAGTATGTGCTTCAAATCTCGTGTCTTATCAAACCGTCTCTTATCACGTGGGATGTAATACCGTCACGTACGCAATGTGGGTGTGCGAAATTACACCTGTTTTATCCATACGGGATTAGGCGAATGAGAATCGCGCTCGAATGAGAATGCTCCGAACATAGACCTCGGAACAGACAGGTCTAATTAGCGGTCCCTGAGTAAACCCAACAGCATTTTTTCTATTACCGCTGTATTTCGTTAGTAGGTGGCTTCTGCCGGCAGCATCAACTTTCACGCCAGGGATCGCGTGAAAGTTGAAAATTATTCCAAGGGAACAAACTCTTAAAATAAAATGCAGGTATCATTTATATCTTATTTCAGGAAATCGGCCAAATTTCATGACAATTCTTTCAGCAGTTGGACGTGAAAAAGTAACAAACAGACGGCCATAGTTACTATCGTATTCATCATGTGAAGTTTGAATGATACTGCGCTATAAGATGGTTTTCAGCTGCAACCACACTACCAAGTACACAAAACCTTCACAAAACTCGCTCAAAGAGAAATTGCCATTCATTTTTCGCCGGTACACACACCACGGAATGCAAGCACAAAATTAAAGCCCAAGCACAATAAACACAGACAGTTATGACGACAGCAAAACATTCTAAAAACGGAAGCAAGCGCGTAACATCAACAAAAACGTTCACTATACCGATGTACGTAAACGATAGACTATAGTGGAAACTGTACAGTCGGAGCATAAAGTCGTACAACTTGCGCGAGACTCAAAGGCGATTTTCTCCTAAAGTTTTGCTAGAAATTGTATTAGTGCGAACGTAGTAGGTATATTCGAAAGCATTGTTCATTCAATAACAATGCTTTCGAATATACCTAGTGGATTCCTGTTCCCTCTGTCCAATTCTCTGGTTTTTTTACCATACTTATATGAAGTCTTTTCTCAAAGCTCCAATCATTATTTCACGGGAACATCGCCTTTGAATTTTCGTTTGTGTAAGGTGTTTATGCTCATGTCTGTACATCGAATCATATGTACATCGAATCATAGTGCGATACGTGAATATGAATACCAAGCTACGCCCACAAGGGTTGAACGACTGCGGTAAAGTGCCGGCCTGGATGGAGTCAAGAACACTAGGCTTCAAGAATGCGGCACTTTCAAGCAGTCCAATGACGTCAGTCTTTTCCGTTTGGGCTACTCTTTTTTATAACAACGTGTGGATTACTGAATATCTTTCTACAGAAGCTAACTTGTCTGAATATTTGGCTACTTCATTTTCATTAAGATTTTCTGGATTTACAAATTCATGAGCTTAAATGCAGGTCAATATCTTTTTTTATAAGTATTTCTATGGAATGTCTTTGATGTCATGACCTTTCCCCAAAAAATAATCTTGACGTGTTTTGCTGTCTATTTCTTTTCATTTTTCATTAAGATTTGCTAGATATATCTTGTCATAAGCCCAAATTCGGACATGTTATTACAAAGAACCTTCCAGTTTAGGCCTTTTCATACGACATGAAATTTCTCCGCCAACTGTATTTCGGCGAGCGTCATAACTTGTTTCTCGAGTGGACTTTATCTGCAGGGTGTCGCGCCAACTTGTGCGGTGAAACGACTGATATCTACACAATCATTTCTACTTTTTGACGTTGGAACCACATCGTACACTATCTTCGGGCTACTGCAATATGAAAGCAATGTTGTAGAGATAGGACTTGGTTCCTTCAATATTTCTAGAATTTGTTGTTTCATTTTCGTCTAGGCCAGACGGTTGTCCGTCCTTGTATGCTTATTGTCGGTCTTCTGTAATGAATCTGATTGGTTTTGCATGCTTCATTATTGTAGTTGTTTACCCCTTCCCTAGTCTAAGTTGAATTGCCTCTTCAAAGAAAATACATAAGTAGTTGTTAGGCTACTGCGAATCAACTTCATGTTAGTTTTTTTTTTACCAGGTAATTTTAATTTGAGTGTTTTAAACCATATTTTACTTACATGGTAAACTAATAAAGAAGTGCAAGTATGAACTATTAAAACCACCAAAAAATTTAACGAAAGCGAAATAAAATTCTGCGTTCATTTGCGAATTTCTTCAAGCGTCCTTGAGTCACTTTCTTTATCTCGGTCTAAATTCATCTTATCTGGTTTGCGTTGAACCAATACAAATAGATGTTCAAGATGGCTGCACCATGGCTGTGCATTCAAAGAGGGTTTTAAAACATTTTCATTACAAACTATTCGCTTACATTTTACAATACTATTAGTAACAAATTCCTGAACCGGATTTCTCTTGTGAAATGCAGTAACAGTTTTTATTAAATGTTTTACTGTTCTATTCGTTTTTTTCAGCACGTCTATTTCTAATGGACTAGATGGTGTATCGGCTTTCTTATTTTGCTTACCAGAGTTCTGCAGTCTTCTGTTTTCTGAGTCCAATGCATCTTTAGTATTTATTGTGCTTGATTTAAAGCTTTCTTTTTCAATTGGACCGTAATCATTCAGTCTCACTTAGGTAGCACGAAACATGCTCACGCCACTATTGTCTGTCAATCGTTCATTCACTTAAAACTCTATTAGATCCACCCACTTAATATTCAACCGTAATAATATAGAGCTTAACACAAAAACACACTAGAAATTCACCACAACACAGTGAAAACACGTCAGTTTCGATGAGATACTACAGCTGGTATGCCAATAAACACGGTATCAATATCAGAACCGAACAATATCGCACTTCCTACTTCAAATTTACAACTATAGTCGCGGTAGCGAAACTTCTCTATATATAAACCAACAATAGAAACATTGCTACAGCTTCTGCGGTGTTTTATATCGTCATTGTATCGACGTAGTCAATCGGAAAGCCGGCTTACCGGCTCAGACGAGCCACTTTAAAGCCACACTGCGGCCACAGAGCAATTACAACCACTAGCAGAACTGAATATTCAATTGTACTTACTGTCGTATGATTTACCTGCAAAGAGATTGAACATAATCAAGTAAATGAAATAAAAAATAAAATAAAATAAAAGTCCTTTTGGTATAGAGTAAACTCCTCGTTTTTGGATTGGGGCAGAGGGTTACCATAGTAATTTAGTAGTTCCTGGTAAGATTTTTCGCCAATGAGGGGTATAACAGTATATTTCCTTCAAGCTCGATCTTTACTTGATATATAGCTGGAAGGATGTTCAATGAAGACTCCAGAAAAGTGACCATTTATCGTATCATAAAAATTGGAAGACCTTCGCAATTAGCCACAAACAACAACTCTATCAGTAGTGTCCCGTCTGTTGTTAACTAATCCGTTATTCGAGAAGTCCTGAAGGAAGTGGCCTCCCTATTTTTGTCGACTCCTTGACGCATGGCGTAGAGTTAATTTTAATTTATTTTTGATGCGCGCCGGGTGTATTTTCGTAGGACTCCTACTACCTATGAATGTTTGACTTTAAGTAGTTCGAAGTAAATTGGATGTTTTATTTTGAGTTTAAGAGTTAAATGGGATTTCAAAGCGATGTGTGGGGTCTGAAGACAGTAATGTAATGGAAGGCAGAATTCACAAATAATTTATGAGTATCTATCATGTTATTGAAACGGAATACGAACATTGCAAGATCAAGAGGTCAAGTGAGCATGACGGGGTCACTAATTTAGCAGTCAATGCTGAAGGTAATACGGACAGCAGAATGATTGATAACCGAAAGGTAATGTAAAAAGTAGAGAAGGCATAATTTGACGTACGCTTGATGGATCGATGTCAAATTGTCGATGCAGTTACTTCGGCTGCCAGTTCACTGAGCAATATTGAAATCGATCACGAACGAATTATTTATTTACAGAGTCCAGTGAAACTCTGATACATTTAGAGAGCAGTAGGTAGGCCTAACACGCACTAGAAAAAAGACAAATGTCACTGAATTGATTTGACAAAACTGGATATTTCTTGCGAGACAACAAAGTTTTCTTCCACTATGATCGTGGGTATCGACTATTATATCACGTAAAGTCCAAGAGATTCAAATTCACGTTTATCAAATTTGGTAGCATGGATTGGACTTTAGCTGGAGCATTACAGATCTTATGAACTCCCCTCTCGGTTGCTTTATCTAGCCTGTAGCTTTCTGTCCTACTACTGACTGCTGGGTCTTTCTCTTCTTTCCTTCTGACTCTCTCTCTCCTTCGTCTGTTTAACAACATGTCTGACATCTGCCGTTGCTGGTCATTATTAGGGCTATATTAGTTCAATCTTCTTTCTTTATTGTTTTCCAGATCAATCGCTCAAGTAACAACGATCGAGAGCTTCCTCGTCGCTTTCATATAGGTTGAGAAATAAATGTTTACCACCAATGAATCATTTACTAGTAATAAAACGTAAGTGACAATTACTTCACAAATTGCGTCACATAATGTGTTCCTGTTAAAACCCACTTACGTACGTAGTTTTAACAAATTATATCACTCAATGTAATGGATGGGAAACATAAATAACGCTCTTAAAAGGTAAACATTGCTAGAGAGGGAAAAGTAGGGTGTTAAATAATTTAAGAATTTGATTTATTACTTTGCAAGTCCGTTATCTCATTATCTGTGTCTTCTGTTTTTGTTTTGACTATGTTGTCATCATGATGATAGTGAACAATATTATGTTATTTAACTTATCTTCTAGGTTTATAATAAAATTTTGTTCTTTACAAAATCCTTCCAAAAGTAAACGTAACCAGATCAAGCAAGAGAAAACAAATAGGTAGAATACATAACTAGAATATTGAAACAGACCATCATAGTCCCTAGAAAATAACTAATAAGTCTGTGACACTCCCAGTGGAGTTCACAAACCAAAAAATATAGTATTTTCATTACCATCATCATTTCCACAAAAAACAATACCAGAAACGGATCCTATCATCAAAACACCATCACATGCGCACACGCATAGTACTCGCCTCGTAACCCGCACGAGTTGGCGCATGACCTCATTGACAATAGAGCACTTATGTAACGCTGACCTGGTCACCTGATGTGTTATTGTGTGCTCAGATAAACGTGTCCAGATCAATACGATATGACCAATTTAGTGGGAAAAACGTGATTTTGTAGGGTAAAAGGATGTCTGCTGTTGATGTACAAGTTTAAAATTCGTTTATTAGATAGCTACGTCGTATTTTCCTATAATTGGATTATGAAACCGTTCTGTAAATTCCTAGGATTGCTCAGAATTCCGACTCCAACTTTCTCAATGCAACTCGAGACAAAAAACATCGTTTTTTTTATAAATAAGATATTTTCTATCGAAAATAAGAGCCTTTTTGATGAGCCTTTACGAAGAAGTCAGAGGTATATTTAACGGTGCAACCACAGCTAACCGTTAAAACACCACTATATTACAATTTCGGATGTCGCATTTAGCGAATTCCACCAACCGTGGTGATTATAGTGTTGTCCCCAGGGATCATTAACTGCAACGATTATGGGGAAGGCCCATGCTCAACAGTGCACAACTTGTCGCTGCAACCGTACTTCGAGAAACAAAACAAAAAAGATTGAAGCCAATTTATGTTTGCAGTAAGTTCTAAAATTCTTTGAGCCATCCGAAATGTTGGCCAAAAACTAACAAGAAAAACTAAAAATCCATACGCAAATGTCGAGCGTAATACTTCGGATGCACTGTTGGCAGTTGCAGATACATATCAGAATAACACGGTCGATAAACATGCGATACGGCTGTTTGATAAGACAACACCATACACTAACCATTACGATTTCTAGCAATTAAATGGATGTAATGTGAAACTGTAACGAGATAGATTTGATGGATTGGGTTATGTTAGCGGTTGGCGGATAATCTCTTGAAGAACTTAATCATATTAGTATTAACGCACCTTTTGACACCAGCGAAGTGAGTTAAGACGTAAAAAATCCACGATGAGAAACAACAGTAAATAAAATTGGGTTAAAAAAGACATACCTAACATACAATAAATCTTAGACAGCATTTCAACCTGCAAGCAACTCACAAGCTAGTTAAATTACATTGTGGGGCACAATCGACCGATTAATAAATTCTACACCTCGGTAGCCATGTAATGTGACTTGCATGCGAGCTGATTGCCAGTGGAAATCTGGCCTGATACTTGAATTAGAAGAAATTTGAGATACAATTGAAGTTTATTTAGTAATTGAAAGATGGGGAACTAAACGATCTTGAAAAGAGATAGCAATGAAAAACAGTAGCTTAGTTGCAAACAATAACCCAAGTGCAACTCGGTATGTGTCATAGTCATGACATTGATTTTCGGAACGGTCGTACAGAATTACACGAATATGGATTACTGGTGACATGTACCGGTACCACACGTAACTGAATACTTAATACTTCAGACGAATAGAACCGTTCATAGTTCAAAGCATCACTTGTTCCTTTCGGAAGAGCGGATTTGGCAAACAGCCAGAAACATGTTCCGGATGCAAAAGAAACGAAGGTGACTACTGCATAATCATTTAAATTAGTAAACAAATATCTCGATATTGAATAACTTAAGATGGAATTCTCTAATAATAGACCTGACCTCACGGACAGGTTTTTAAAAATATCAATAGTTCTGACAGGTCAAATAATAAGAACCTTGAAATTCCACGAATAATTTACGTCAAAATTCGACAGCAAAAACATGCGCAATATTGGAAAATTTCCTGCAATCCTTCTATGTAGGACAATTTACACGATCGATCGTTAAATAAACGATACAATCATAATCTGTTATCTGTTAATAATCAATATTCTATTGCTCATGTTAAAACAATCATCGGCGTGCGTGGGAATGTCTGACGTCATATAAGCAAGGACAGGTTATGTAAGGATGACGTTGATGTAAGTTAAACCATTCAGTTGTACTGATGCGGATCTCACGAATTGAGAATGTGCAATCACAATATCTATGTCCTCCCTCTGTGTAACTTCGACTCATAAACCCATATTGTATCGATGAATGGAGGCTTGTTCTGCCTTGCCAACTTCTCTAATCCTATAGGATTTACGACGATCGACCTACGCAACCGCAAGAGCAATGCTAACGACATGACCTATACCCGGCCCGGTTTGGTATCTCATCAATTGTAGCTTCACGATCTTCCTTACGATTGACGTCACTTGGGATACCAAACAGGAAATATTTGTTGGTCCTAAGACCTTCCGTGTTCATGACATACTACCTTCGTTCGAGCACGCAATAGGAATATTACACCTTACTAGCAAGAGTAATTCTGTTTGACCTGAATATTTGTTACGAGACTAAATATTTGTGCATGAGTAAAAATATAATAACAGCTTCTAGAAATCTTGGGAGTGTATTCCACGAATGCCTTTATTAAACACCGCACAAAATATGGGCTACAAAGTAGCTCATAAGTGAACATTCAAGCCCTAGAAGTAGGTAAAAGTCGCTAATCAAGCCGCAATAGCGGCTGTTAGAAGTATGCTAATTGCAGCACGTAATAAATGTCTAAGGCACCTTACTGACTAGGCAGTCAGACGCGTTTGCTAACGCCTTGGTCGCTAGACGACTGTCTCATAATCTCATTCAAACGGTACGTCACAGTACAGAATGTCAATTTGTTGACTAACTGCTGAAAGTCATTTGAGGGCTGACAAATCTGCTCAATTAGCTCTTCTCCAAAAGGCCTCTCTACGTATAAAGTTGGTTTGGTCCTATCTCCTATCATACCCTTTCTTTAACAATTCCGAACAGAATCCGATAAATCTTGGTGTCAAATTGACAGCCGACGCCCCAGCAGTTCCAGCCAATTGGACATGTCAGAAGCACGGCGGTTTATTGACCGCGGGCTAGACGCCCAGTCCGTTATCACCCTTATTGATTGCACAGACTAACCGCAATCGATATTGCAGAACTTGTGTTAATATGTGAAGAGAAGATTGTATGAATGGCCATATTGGGTGCAGGCTTTGAGATTGATGATCTGGGAATATGTTTTACTATCGCTAGAGAAAGCTTGGCGGTTAGAGAAACGGAGCTATTAATTAACGTATTTAAGGGTCACTTATTTTGCTTAGCGACTTGTGAGCACGTCACATTAACTGTAGTATAAAATGGAATTGAAGAATTGATATCACCATCCGTTTTCGACCTAACAAACTAAAAGCATAGAAAACTAACTATTTTTCCGTCAGATTCCTTGAGCATTCCATGAATAGAGTATTTATTTGCGTACCAGCAATAGGAGCTCACTACAACCAGCTTGTAATCCAGCAAGAGATCGATTCAATTGAGAAACGAGCCAAGAGGATCATCGGCAATGAGAGGCTTGTCGCGACGAAGCTCCAAAGTCTTGAACATCGACAACCGAGTTGCTAGCCTGTCGGTTTTTTACTGGTTGCATTTTGGGGAATGTGCGACGGAATTGCATAATTTAATTCCGCCAAGCCCGTTCCATCATCGGACCACAAGACGAACGGCGATGCGCCACCGGTACATGGTGGACATCCCACCCATACGCACAAAACGTTTTGGTAACACATTCATAATGCGTACAGCTGATAGCTACAACCTGGGAGTCTTTAAGTCAAGAGTGAATAGGTTATTTCTAGGCAAGCGTGCTCCATCTTCGACCACATCATCGCTTACCATGAGGTGAGATAGTGGTCAAACGCGTGCATATTTATAGTAAAAAAAACACAGATTCAAGTTTCAGAGCATCTCCCGTAGTACAAGAGAGTATTTAAATAGCAATGCTCTCATTGAGTGTTTCCTAACTCTCATCAGACGTCACTACTATACTATAAAACAAAATTAGCCCAACAACTAGGGCTTCGACAGATTGTTTCAACCCGAACTATTGAACTATAGTGGTTAACCTGCTCTCAGCAGCAGTCTAGCGGAAGAGGTTAACGGGAATTTAATGTTTGGAATGCATAACGTTGTGTGCCAAGAATAGAAGCCACTTCGTACTGCCAAAGGATGTCAGGGATTTCGGGAAGTGGAATCTACCTGAAAATTTACTAAAATTCAAAAATTATTTTCAAGTCATGCCCAATCTGGTCGCTTCATATTCGTTCAAGTCAATGGTTTGAATGAATCTGTGATCGTTGTGGAGCTTAGAACTCGTATGTTCGGTCTGAGGGCCTGAATTAGCGGTAGACATGAATGAGGATTTGTTCATCCGTGCGTGTGCTCGCTTGGTAACGCTACACGTTACATTAAAGCTTACCAAAGACTTTATAAGGTCAAATAAAATCGATAGAGAAATCCGACTCTTTGAATAGAGCCAAAATACACATTCGGCTCTCTTTACAATCATAACAAAAACATATCCAATATCTTTATGTTCAAAGAAAATATTCAACAAAAAAGAGGAGATATTGAAGATAGATGCCTGGATTTGTTTTGAGATTATTCCAGCCGTATATTCTAACATCTTTCGCATAAATTCTACATTTATGCCAGTTTAGGAACAATTTATGTTAGTCATGCAAGGCCAAACGGTATTTGCTCCGGAGATCATATGGTTCATAACATACGTCAATATAATGTAAATGGAGATGGTTTGTCACCAGTCCTTTTTTGAAAAGGAGGAAACCGCACGAGAGATGCGACGAGTATCAATCAATACAAACCATGGTAGTTTGCGGTAGGACAATCTTCTTGCTAATGGGGTATTTTACTAAAAAAATCTAATTAGTCCCTCTGATAGATTTTCAAAAAATATTGGACACATATTTTTTCTTTTTCCAAGTAAACAAATAATAAGGAGGATACAGCGAGTTAAAGACACGCGTGACGTCATATGGCTTGGTAAAAATGTACCAAATTTACTCAAGCCTAATGACGTCACGCGTGTCTTCAACTTTGAGAATCTATCAGAAGGACTAATTAGTTTCTTTTTTTGTTAAATACCCTATTGCCATCAATGTCATTGGTTTCCAGAAATACGTTTCTTGCTACATTGTCATGGTCATTTATATCTTTATCCTAATTGTGCTTTTTCTTCACCCCTAGGCCTAACACACAATGAGTTGCAATTCTAGAAACTAAAAAAAAAAGAAAAACTCCTTTCCGGAGCAAACGTACAGCATAACCCTTGTCTACTAAATCTTATTTATAGACGACAGGTAAAAGTAAGGAAAAAACAGCGGACCTTAAAAACCTTCCTCACAAAATAGATTGAGTCAGGCTGAACAACACAAGGTCACTGAAAATACAAAATGGCCTTTAGCGAGAACAAACTATAAAACCCAGATGCGATTGTTGGCAGCCAAGTTAGGTACAAACCAAACTGAAACGTTCCAGTATTGTGAAAGTCTGCCTTTTGTTTGCAATGCTTTTTATGACCACGCATTTGGCAAAATTTAGTTTGGTGAAATGAGAAACGGAAGAGATAAGCTGCATTTGTTTATATAAAGGCGAAAGTTGTAAAGACAAGAAACATGAAATCAAGCTACTGCGGTCAAATCAACAGCAAAAGCAAGATAACGGGTACTTTAAGTAGTGAAACGACATCTGGTCTCAAGTAATAAGGATGAATAGATGAATCTAGATCAAGTAAGCAAACTAGAGTAATCTCCAAAGAGAATTATTAAGGAAAACGAACCAGAATTTAATCTATTTAAAATTACTGACGCTCCAATTCCTGAGATCCTTCCAGTACTCAAAGATTTGAGTGTGAAACCGAGACATTCGTAGTCGTTCTAAGAATTTTATCGACTGCGGTAAACCCTACATCAAATGCCTTTCAGTGAAATTGCGCCCTTGAACTGTTTTCTCGACCGAAAGGCGAGAAACCTCAGATCTTTTGATCCTAAGAGATTGCTAGATTGCTTACAGAAATCCGTTCACCCAGAAATTAACGAAGCAATATAAAACATAAAACTAGAAACACGAACGCATACACTTCATATGTAATCGTCTATTACATGAACCTTGAACTCATAACGGACAAATGAACCGTGTTTAATGTGAACAAGAATAGTAAATCCGAAAACCATATTGTAAATAGTATATTTAGCACACACCTTGTTATTTTCCTTAAATCACTGCAGTATGTTTACCGGTAAGGCCATTTCGATCAGTTTTGAGTACAAGACTGTCAAAGACTCAGTTGTATGCTTTCTGTAATTGACTCTTAAGAATTTAGAGGTCAGCATATGCCTATGTAGCTTTGGTGTATAATTTGTCTGCGTATTTGATTTCCAATTACATTCGTTTTCTTGTCTTCTCAACCATTAACAAAAGCGTTTTGGCTTTTCGACTTTTGTTTTGATGACACGCGCAGCGAGTCCCATCCCAACATCAATAATTCTGTTTTTGTCTTCTCCATGATCGTAAAGAAATGCAACTTGTTTAGCTTGTCTATGAGTCTGCTGAGCTAGACAAAGCAAACAAGAACTTACATCTCCAAGTTATTTCATTCCATCCGCACCGCTGCGTTAGATTCTGATCCCTCATCAGCATAACAGCACATTACAAACTATAACATTTATAACGACAACCACGTTTTTGTTTTCTAAGTTAATTTCTAATTTTCACCGTCGTATGTTGCCGTAACCATTATTTTGCTCGCACAGTGAAAGTAGGAGCCCGGTTCAATTACCGACTTGTACAACACATGATTTGTAAAAATTGTAAAATACATGTTTTAGTGAAAATATTTTGCTTCACGAGTTTCGCTTTACACTTCGGTTTAAGTGGCTAAGTGGTCTTGAAAGCTGATGATATTGAGTGTTATCAAAACAGTGCTGTCATCGTTTCAGTCTCGTTTCTTCGGAATAGTGTTAGCTAAGATACGTGCGGGATCTATCCATCTACGTGTAGTAAGTTCACATACAACATCATTCTGTAATCCTAATACCAATAAGTTGGGTAACAGCATATTATTCTTCTTCAAAGCTTTTCCATCAGTCGTCTTCCCCGTTTTTTACTCAATTCATCCATCGTTTCTTTCGTCTTAGGATTTAAGTTCCATATCCAAGTTTATCTTTTAGTAAGGTTTCCCAAGATAACCCGAATGAGTAATTTATTCTACCCTTCTAAATGATGCTATTCAAAGGGCGTGCCTGTCTTCATTTATCAGGAAGACTTAGACGCCTACAATGTCTTTTGTAGCAGCTTGTCCTTAAAACCGTTAGAAATCCATTTACAAATTACTTGTGCCACTTTGCCTAGTATTTAAAAGACTAAGCTATAGACAGAAAGTTCGAATGTTCTGCATTGTAATTATTTATTTTTAGGGCATCATTGGTTGCTGACCACTGGCGATATTAATAGAATCTATTTATTTATATGCTTTGGCCCGATAATCAACAACTTGTTTTTGGTAGTTTGTTATATAATGTAATAATATTGATGTTTCATTGTGTGAATCAGAATTCGCAACTCGGATTGCTTTCTTTTGAAATAGATTAAGTTTTCCTACGTAAGACAGTTCGATCTTAAATAGATATATTTAAAAAAAATCCTAAAAATATTTGGCGAAAATGGTTTTAGTAATGCCCCACAGATTTGAATGAGCAAGGGCAAACCAAAGCTATTTAGTAATTATTTTTAAACATTTCTGTGAGCAAGGGGGATTGCTCACAGAAATGTTTAAAGATTATATAGCTTACTAGTCAATACACAGAATTGTCGTCATCATTAATTAACCAGGTAACATAGGCAACCACTCTAGATAATGAGACAAGGTAATGGATTGTCTACAATTTGATCATTACTAAGTGCAACCCGCTTAATTATGTTAAGTGAACATAGTTTTGCTATTAAGAATGAAATGGGCTAAAAGAACCACTACATAGATCCATGGTATTGGGTCCTACTGAACTAAGGCGAAGATTTCGAGACCAGTTCGAACCCTACAGAAAGAACTATCAGAGAACAAAAAAAGGGTCGTGTATAAAAGGAGAGGGAGAACCTTTGTAATGCAGTATAAAAATATATAGGTAGAGTATTTATGTGTCTACTGGCTTTTGCCTGCGACTTCGTACGCGCATATCCCTTCCCATGAGAATTTCAGGAAATCACACAAGCACAAGTTCGATCGTGTATGGAATACTGCTCTCATCTTTGGGACGGATCTGCCAGATACCAGCTTGATGCCCTTGAGTCAATTTGAGAAACGAGCCAAGAGGATCATTGGCAATGAGAGGCTCGTCGCGACAAAGCTCCAGTCTTGAGCATCGACGACGAGTTGCTGGCTTGTCGGTTTTCTACCGGTTGCATTTTGGGGAATGTGCGACGGAATTGCATAATTTAATTCCGCCAAGCCCGTTCCATCATCGGACCACAAGACGAACGGCGATGCGCCACCGGTACATGGTGGACATCCCACCCACGCGCACAAAACGTTTTGGGAACACATTCATAATGCGTACAGCTAAGGACTGGAATTCCCTGCCGGAGTCTGTGTTTCCCGATAGCTACAACCTGGGAGTCTTTAAGTCAAGAGTGAATAGGTTACTTCTAGGCAAGCGTGCTCCATCTTCGACCACATCCTCGCTTACCATCAGGGGAGATGGTGGTCAAGCGCGTGCCTATCAATAGCAAAAAAAAAAAACCTTGCTTAGTGCTCCCCTACACACCCCAAGGAACCTATACGCCAAATTTCAGCTTTCTAAGACCAGTAGTTTCGGCTGTGCTGTCTGTCAGTCAGTCACTCAATCAGTCAGTAAGGGAAGAATTTTATATATATTAGGAATTTAGGGTTGATGAGGAAATATGTTAGTAGATGATTTCGCCAAGGACTTAATTTCTTACCTGTACCCGCCTCTCATCATCCTTAGCGCGCTGCTCCGCTTGTCTCCGGCGCCTGTCTTCGTCTCTCTTCTCTCTTTGCGCTTGCGCAGCGGCAGCGTGAGCGCGCAACTCGTCCAGACGTTTTCTCTGTTCTGCCTCGCGTCTCTCGCGGGCTAGTCGTGCTCGGTCTAGGGCTTCTTGCGACGCTGTTGAAAGGTTAAACAGACGTTAGATTTAGGTTTATTTTATTTAGGAGATATGTTGAAAGTCGTGAATTGATTAACGTTGTCTTGCAAAGAAAGGCTTATGTCTTGTCTTCATTGCAGTACCAAACATTCAAAAGATGTCCTCTGAAAATTATAATGAGAAGAACGAAGCAGCTGTTTCTACTGGAGCTGCGAAAAAAATATTCAAGATGGATTCAAGGAGACAAGAAATGTAGGCGATAAATATTTAACTCAACACAAGCTGGTCTTCGACTTCGTAACGGTACTCTTTCAGTCATAATTATGGTCTTTATTTAAAGGATGAGAAAACATCAAATGACTCCTCCAGCTCTGGCCGGGGCGGAAGGGAGTGTCAGACTCTTACTGACTAAAACCTATCCGTGTTCTTCCTAAGGCCTTTTGCGTTTCAGGGCCGCAATGACTCTTTCGAACAAATTCCGCACCCCACGCAGATAATGATAGTCTTGCGAAAGCTTACTAATACTCGGAATTTACCCAGATGATTAATTTAGTGTAACATAATTTCGGTACATGATCTTAAAAGGTAGAACAAAATAACATCAAATGCATATTATTTGAAGCAGTAAGTAACATTTGACATTAAGGTCGCTACGTCTTAAACGACAAAGCCAATAGGAAACCCAATACAGCGGAACTTTTGCTGAATGTAAGTAATGGTCCTGTATTTTGTTACTACCGAATAAATACTCCTTATTGCGTCGTTCTACAGTACTTGAACCGTGAAATCCAGACATAGTACGTTCAAAAAGATTTTGGACGGGCGAAACTTAGTCTTGCGAACTTAAGAAGTTGTTATGTACATAAATATTTTAACGAACCTCGTTAAAAACTTGGTCTTAAGCTCCTTAAAATCTTAGCCCTCTCAATCTGGCTGAGAAACGCTACATAATTTATTTATGAACAAAGTCTTTTCGTGGTTTTTCGTAACACAGAAGTTTGCCTTTGTTTTTCAGGGCTCCGAATACAGGCTCTCAAACGTACGCAAATAGATTTTATGGCGGGTTATGGAATATTCAAGTATGGTAATAAACCTTCACAGACTCGATCAATACGACGTCGTAAATATGGCATAGTTTAGCCAAGTTTATGTTAACTTGATAGATTTTATCTAGCTTAGAAATATCTTATGCCCGCTTTCTGTTAACCAATATCTAACCAGTGGCGTTAGGACAAATAGCGTGAAGAGGAAACATGGGCGGCGAGACTTTGTATGTAAAAAGTCAGAATTCGAGGTTTGGCTCTCGACTGTTTTCGCCTCCAATATTGGACCGATATAATAGAAATTTCACAAACTGATTAAGAAGGATGTATACTGTGTCGCTATGTTTTTTTTTTATCAATAGTTGCCAAATTTGTCTTAACAGACAGATAAACGACCGATAAAAGCCTAAAAAATCGAGCATTACTTAACTATGAATAGATGATTCTCAAGTGACTCGAGGAGGCAAAATTCAATCGTCAAGAAAACTAATTCTTACTGGCATTTTCGTTTTCAGGACTATTTCTAGCCATTTGATAGCTTCAACAACCAAAAAGTCAAAAATAAAAAAAACTTTTTACAAAAAAAAATACAACCGACTTCCATATAAAACAACACAGTAATATTTTGACTTATTAGTGGTAGCCCACACCTAACAACACCACTGGAAAGTCGCAGGAAAGCCAAATACGCAATTTCGTTTACTTGGATAACGCTGAGGTATTTTGATTTAAAAGCCAAACATCTAAACCGATTTTGATGAAATTTAAATGAAACCAATCGGTAGGTATATCCTCCCACATAACCAAGAATTTTTCAAATCGGTTCATAAATGACGGAATTATGAGGTAACAAACATAAAAAAATACAAACGAATTGAGAACCTCCTCCTTATCTTTAAGTCGCTTACAAAGTATTTTAGACCCAGATTGCAAAACTTAAAACCTATTTAAAACTTTCGTTTTTATTATTCCAGTAGTGGGATATACAAAGAAGTCCATTAGCACCATAGTCCGACTAATTTACAGACATAACAATACAATTCTATCCGGCTAATCGTCCCTTTCTCCTCTCGCAAGTATCAGCGAAGACGTTGAAGACTCAATTCGATACAATCCACTTATAAAGACCGCATTTATAGCCCGTATATATGTGGTCTACGCTTATTCGTGCTCAGCTCGTTAGAGAAAGTTTCATAACATTTGATTACAGTTTATAACATATGAATATGAAGAGCGGAATTGTTTTCGGAAGGTAAGATTATTCAATTAAATAACTGTGCTTTGTCATGGTGATTACAAGGGGAACGAACGTTGAGATGAGCTCGGGCTGGGTTCAGTAACGCTTGCCGAGATTGGTCTGTGGCTGGGTGACCATTTTAACCAAGACTCCTCCGTTTCTTGAAAAGCACGGTGAGTCGTTGATCCCGGCTGTCATTTGTAGATCTTTGGCAATCGTTACAGATAGAAGCCAGAAAATGGGTTGTGAAGGTCTGGTAGGCAACCGCTTCACGTAAAATACTGGTATTCAGCTGAATCCTGGAAGACTGGAAGTCGACCCCGAAACTAGTGGGAAAAGGCTAGGTAGATGATGATGATGACAAGGGAAACCAACGTTGCAAGCGTTGATGGCAATGGCTTCTTGATCCAGTTAGATCAAAAGACAAGATTCTACTAAGAAGCATCACCCGTTAAAAGATGCTACCTGATTAGAGTCACGTCAACTCAAACGACGCTAGTCGATATAAGCGGTCAACTGACAGCTCGGGTTAAGACGATGTTGTTCAAGTGTCAGGCGTTAAGTGGGTGATATCTCTTGAACGGAACGATGGAGAGGTTAAAATGCAGTCGACTAGCTATAGCTAGCGAGGTAAGACACGTAAGCACGTCTAGACGATTGAGGCGAGTAAGGCCGTTTAGGAATTGTCTATCATGCAATGGAACGGTAGAATACGACATACAATTTGTAAGACTGTTAGTTTTTTCAAAAAATCTATCAAACAAAACAAGGGTGTTTTCAGGCTTTCAGAAAAATTGACCAATGCGGGAAGATAGGGCGAGGTTCCTGAATTACAAATAAATTTAAAAACGAATCAAATTATGAACAAGACGGTTTACGAATAGGAGACAATATGACAATCAGGATGCGATATTGGCAAAGGGCTTAGAGCTCTGTTGAAAGTCACCCAATTGATCTTAATAAATTTTAAGGACAAAGATGAGTGTCACCTACAAGATGTTTAGGCCTCTAAAGATAGCCCTAGAGATAACCAGCCTGCTAGACTGATAGCCCAGATCATTAAATTACCAGTTTCCTTAATTTAACTCTCATTTGCGTGGGTCTTCTACGTTTAGATAAATTCTATTCCTCTTTGCAGATTACGGGACAGTAAATCAACGCATGTGACGTTCAGAAGTTTTGATCAAAGAAGAAGAATTGATCATTAACAATGTTATAGTGTTTCCTCTTGTCTCATCGTCTGCCTAGCCTTTTTCCAACTATATTCGTCGGCTTCCAGTGAAGCCGGAATTAGCTGAATACTAGTATTTTACGAGGAGCGGCTGCCTACCAGACCTCCACAACCTGGACCTGGGTAACACGGTACTTCATGGCAAGGAATGGGAAATCATCAAATGACTCCTCCCGCTCTGGGTAAAGCAAGAGGGAGTGTCAGACTCTTACTGACTAAAACCCATCCGTGTTCCTCTTGGTGCCCTTTGTGTTCCAAGGCTACGGTACCCCTTTCGAACAGATTCCGCAGCCCCAGCAGGCACCTGCCCTAGCGGGCCCCGTCTTCCACGCTGACATCTCTTTGAGGCGCGCTGGGATCGCAGCGCGCCACCGACCCGGGCCTAGTTCTGATCAGACGGCGAGCCACACACTGCTCGCCGTCCGCAGGCTTTCGCCTACGGCGGCCGGGAATCGTCCTGCGACTCCCTGGGGCGTCTCCTTCTGTTGCGGCGACTGGGACGTGAGGTTTTCCTCTCTCTCACAGGTTCGGCCTCCTCCTTTGCTAGCATTACTGCTTCGCAGAAGGAGGTGACCGCTTCCCATGCCTCCTCGCTCCGGACCATAGATTGAACCAAGGCCGGTCGCGAGAGGTCGCCGCCGCCGATCGCCTCGACGATTCATGGCAAGACTGGAGTCAGATTTACTGGCTTCTGACTATCCGTAACGTCTGCCAAAGATCTACAAATGACAGCCGGGACCAACGGCTTAACATACTTTCCGAGGCACGGAGGAAACTCGGTATGTTAAGATGGTCACCCATCCACAGACCAACCTTGGCAAGCGTTGCTTAACCTTGGAGATCGACCCGTGCGGCTGTTATTATCTAGCCACGAGCTCCTCAGGAGTGTTTCTTCTTGTCTATTGCTGCTTAAAAGGTTCTATGCAATCAAGTCTTTGAAAATGGGTGTTTCAGCCACCTATCATAAGTTCTTTAAGGTGGAAGCGCCAGGGTAGCCCGCGAAATTCAAATATTTTTATGTTTTTTGCAATTAATATCAGCCCTATTGAATGACTTCTTCATGAAATAACCATTCAGTAGGGCTTAATGAACTTAGAGGGTTATATTGATGATTAAAATGGTTATAATAATTCTTGAGATAAATACGCGTTACGGTCGCGAATCGTATTTTGTTCAACATACAGCTTTATACTGACCGGCAAATTGCAAATTGCAAAAAACAAAAATATTTGAATTTCGCGGGCTACCCTGGCGCTTTCACCTTAATAGCAACTGGCAAACTAACAACTAGGGTTAAAAATAATTTAGAGACTTTCGAATTTAACTTCGGGACATCTATCATTTCCGTATCGGCTTCAAGATTATAAGCTACTAGTTGACCGGCGCAACTTCGTCTGCGTCACAATTTTCATTACTGCTCCGTTCCTATTGGTCTTAGCGTGATGATATAGCCTTCCTCGATAAATGGGCTATCTAACACTGAAAGAATTTTTCAAATCGGTCCAGTAGTTCCTGAGATTAGGGCGTTCAAGTAAACAAACAAACTCTTCAGCTTTATATATTAGTATATAGATATCCATTTTAAAATTCAATAAACAAGGACAATTTTGGAATAGTTTCTGTTTATAATCATTGCGTGAATTCAAGATACGGTCGTGCCCATAAATTATGCAAAGCGATAATTGAAAATAGGAATGTAGGTATCGAAGAACAGGACAAGATACGGTGGCGCCATTTGCATTAGTTATGATTCAGACCGACTACAACATGAATGTGCAAAAATAAACTACAAAAAGACTATCAGGAATTCAGTCGATTTTATACTATTAACATTAATACAAGTACAACTTGTAATACGGCATTTCTATTATTAGAAGTTCCATTGACATTCTCCGAAGATGTTTTCGAATTATTACATCAAGTTATGCCACTTAATTAAAAATACTTGGGCAGTGATATAAAGAAATGAATGGAACAGAGAAGGAAAGAAATGAATGGAACAGAGAAGGAAAGAAATGACTCGCGTAAGCGTGTACCGTCTTTTGTAATGGGGGACGGGACACGAAGTGCGATATTAATAACAATGAAAGCCGGCCAAGTGCGAGTCGGACTCGCACACGAAGGGTTCCGTACCATAAACCTTATTTTTTATATTTGAGTTGATAGAATGAAAGGTAAATTGCGGTTTACGATTTATGACGTATTAAAAAAAAACTACGAACTAGATCTCGTTCAAACCAATTTTCGGTGGAAGTTTGCATGGTAATGTACATATATTTTTTTTTGTTATTATTATTATTGTTTTTTTTCTATTATTGTGTGAAAATCTTAATGCGGTTCACAGAATACATCTACTTACCAAGTTTCAACAATATAGTTTCGGAAAAAAGTGGATGTGACATACGGACGGACAGACAAACAGACATTACGAATCCACTAGAGTTCCGTTTTTTGCCATTTGGCTACGGAACCCTAAAAAGACGAAGACAGCTAATAAAAGGTCCTAGGAAGCTCTAGCGATGTTCAAAGACGGACTGGAGAATTTAGAAAAGGAGGAATCAAATAAATTAACTTGTATGAAAGAACTCAAAGAAATCACTAAGAAATATTCCCTCAGCTAGAAAAAACAGTCGAAAATCGTAATTTCCACAGTCAGGGAAACCTCGAGCTCTAGTTGGGGAACTTCGGAAAAGTGGAACAGACTTGTCAAATACAGTTAAACCAGCTGACTAAATTGAGTTTAACGCAATTCATTTCCATGTTAAAGTGCTAACTTTAATTGAGATCTGCAAACGACGACGGTAAGTTTTGAATATTTATCAGTGGGAGAACTAGAGGAAGCTTGTAAGTCAGAAAAAATCAAAGAAGGATCAAAGATAGTCTTCTAGAAGAAAGAAATGAAGACTTAAAATAAAACAAGCCAAGATTTAAACATGCAGATGACTTACAGGCCTCTTTACACAGGTTTTCTTACAATGCTACTATGAATGGAAGTTTATTCACGTATGAACTGGATGGCAACAGAGTCCGTGTCAAAAGGCTTGCATCCGTGCAAAGGCTCTTAGTAAAGTAACCACGTGTGTGAAAGGACTGCATAGGATGGAATCTGGAGACTTGCCCTACATCGCTACAATTACCCATTTAGCTTCAAGGCAATTGTTGCATTTCTAAGACGGACAGTACCCCAATTGTCTGCCCTAAATACAAGCCAGGTTATTGCACCCGTTTTTATCGACTACACAAATTACATAATCAATTCTTTGCCCCACTGACATATCAAACGTAACAACATACCAAACCCTTAACGCGTTGACTTGACCTAATTAATTCAAAAAGCGTACTAGTGCGTACACGTCACGCTAACAAATGTAGAGTGATCAATAATATAGTGAATGAGTGTTTGAATCAATTGAAAGCAGGATCAATAGAGTTAGTAAATAGTGCGACGTCATTGGACAGGAATGCAGCGGTCTAGCACTTGCTAGCTCGGTATGTAGCCGCAATCGGAATCTGGGCAGATATTAGAACAGCTTCTGCTATTGGGAACTTGAAGCGGTTAGATAATATACCTACTGCTGAAATAACTATCATTAAAGCATCTGAAAGCTCAGTTATGAATTCTAGAAACTTGCTACTTGGATGATTTAGTATTTATAATTTGCGTTTCGATAAATATTCGCAAAAAGCTTTACTAGCAATTGAATCAATAAACAATTTCCACAATAAATGAAATAAAGGTCCTATAAATTATTCAAGAGAAAAACACTCGAACCACTCGTCCTTTCACAAACGACTCTCTCACGCGAGAATAATATTGATTTCCAAAATTATAATCTTTGTCAAACATCACGAACAGCCCAGTAACAGTTCCGTATGCGTGATGCCAGATCGTAATGCTAAAGCAACGGGTAATATTATATAAAAACACGAGAGAACACCAAGGTTTCTCTAGAGCACTCCATTCGATCCACTTTTACTGACTAACAATAATATAATGGCTAGTTTTTGTCCACAGGCGGCTGTGGTAATATCTAGATTCGCAATGTTCACAAAAAAGTGCAAAGATATTGCTCTTGGCGACAAATTAGATACTCAATACCATTCTCCTTAAAATGCGATTGAATGGGACTAATCAACGAATTGGTTGAGTCCAAACCAACTGAGGTCAACGTATCGTATCAAACTACTTGCAACTTGAGTTATTGCTTGTTAATTGACAGATATAATTGGTCTCGAATTTCTAAACAAAATATGCGCAAACACCGAATTCGTTGAAGGCGTGACTGTTTCTAATTTAAAACAACGAACGGTTGAAAAGTTTCAGTTAACTAAAATACGTAAGATATTTGATTACAAACACTTAAAATTCGTGTTAAATATTAAATTCTCATCACTTGAACTTTAAACAATAACAAATTCCTATCTAAATCCCAACAAAGACGTGACAGATGTTTTTCTAGATTACAAGATTAATATGGCGTTGCGTTGTTGAGTGGGCGTATTTATGGAATTCGTGATGGACTTAGTCATAATGAGCTGATCTCAGTTGACATCACATCTGAAGCTGATAATAATGCTAGACTGTTGGAGAATGAAGTTCAGTGCGTGATTAGAAAGGTCATAGGACTCCTGATTCTGGAATGTCAATATGGTCGGTGATCGTTGATAAATAGGCACATAAATTAACTGTACCCGTAGGTTTCCTAGCCGTCAGAATTGTGTATTTGTGGCAGTCAACAATAGATTATTTTATAGTCGAAGCAGACCCACTAATACTAATTTAGAAAGGGTTTCTCTGAAGCATATAGCTACGTAATACTAATAACAAAATATGTAAAAAGATATGCTTTCATCAATTATCCGTTTACATGTCAGTAGCAATAATCGGTAAGCCATCCATTAATCATTTTATTAAATAATACGAAAACATGTTGTTGGTTTTCCAAATTTCGCGCGTGGGTGTCAAACAAACTAAAGAAAACTCAAGAGAGTCGGAATCGATCCATGCCTTTTATGCTGAAAATAGGGTGACCTTTGAAGTTATAAAATTCAAAATATTGGCGATATTTCCATCAGCCTTTGGATTAATTACAGAGGTTTCAAATATAATTTGGAGGAGACTGATAAACTAGAATTCCAAGAAATCTTCGATGTAGAGAAGCCTACTAAAACAATTTATACTAATAACTATAAACTAACATACAAAGATGTTAGGAAACGGCAGATTGAGAGGAAAATAAAACGTATTTCCACATCCATTACTAGTTAAGTTGAAGGCGACATTGCTCAGAGATTACATACTCGCTGAGCGGAAGACAATTGCCAATAACACAAGAATTTATGATGCCGGAAACGTGGTCACATCGTATGATCGTTACGATAAGTAAAAGTGGTGATTTTGTGACGAAAACATGATGAGGAATCAAATGAAAGTGATTCATTTACATTGTCTGTCAGTCTGGAGAATGTCTTCAAAATGTGCAACGACAGCGGCAAGGAAACTCTTCAGGAAGTCCAAGAGTTTCCTTACCGCTATCGTTCTAGAGTTAGAATTCTGCCAACGCTACAATAGACCAATCAGGGATCGCCCGTGTCGTAATTCAGTTATCGGCGAATTGTGAATGCATGCAAATCCGCACATTACGCCTAGTCTGTATGGAAAATGCCCAATATTCAGCAGATATGCAAATTGGTCGAACAGGACTGCATGACTCGAAAAACGAAGGGCATGATTTTGCAGATTTTGAAATATTTCCAAACGTACTAGAAGTGCATGACATGCGTCGCTTTAACTGCGCATTTCGTGAGAGTCAAATAGAGCAAATAATTATGTTGCAGAAATAATGATGCAAATAAACGATGGACCTAACCTATCTCTATTTACGTTGGCAATCTTTAAACTTGACACGCTACTGGCTCGTGGCAAGATTTATCATTCGTTTTGCAATTAACTTTTCCCAGTCCAATATTTTTGAACTTAACTTTTGTAGGAACTAACTTGTGTCTGTTTATTTTAGATTTACCGAAGAGCTACAGAATGGCTAGAAGACCGAATTATGTGAGAGAGGCAAAAGGAAGGCTCTTAGAAAGGGTAAATTCATCAGAATCCCCAAAAAAGTAACTTTTGTAGTTCACTCGGAGGATTCTAGAGGGATCTTAGTAAAAATTGGTACTTCTTGGTAGACTTTCTTGGACCTACAGTAACAGGATACGCACATTGAAACTGGTAAATTCCGATCTACAAATACTTCTTCCCAGCAGCATGCTTCTCATATCAGATATCAAATCAATAGGTATAATATGAGCTTGTTTATCGAACACAATCTAAATAGGACTGATAAGCAAGATGAAAGGAATGCACTTGCGTAAGTGAACTAAGTATTTTTCGTTATAAACAGACGGAATATAAGTAATGGCAAATATATATACAGATTACGTTATCTGATCGGAAGATTGTAGTGGCAAACGTGTGGGAAATCATGTAGGACAATCTTGCGAAGCGTTTTCTTTGACAGCTCGTTGTCTGCATCTTTGAGGGATTGCTTAAGCTTGAAAAATAATTTTGTATATTGCAAGAAATGTCCTAGACTAATTTTCGAACCTCGAGGAATCTACACTGTCCGCGTGGTATTTCGTTCAATGACATGAGTTCTTCCAGCTAGCAGCTTTGGGAAAACCAATATAATTTTTTGATTGTAGAGAGTCAAAAGCTAAATCCTGATTAAAATGAGAGTGAATATTCGCCGGAAGATCAGCTCCTTTTTACAAAGGTTTCGTTGTTAGCAGACGGCTGTCTTTCTAGTCTTTACGACATAAAAAATGCAAGGCTGGGGCTGGCACGTGGGTTTTACAGATTGTATAAACTAAATCAATAAATGTTATGACAGGTGGGAATGCCCCTGTAATGAATGATGTCATAAAGGCAAGCACATTTATGAAGTATTTATAATATACTAGCTGACCCGCGCGGCTTCGCTCCCGTCAACTGGCTACCCTACCTACCCTACCTACCCTACCTACCCTACCTACCCCACCTACCCCACCTACCCTACCTACCCTACCTACCCTACCTACCCTACCTACCCTACCTACCCTACCTACCCTACCTACCCTACCTACCCTACCTACCCTACCTACCCTACCTACCCTACCTACCCTACCTACCCCACCTACCCCACCTACCCTACCTACCCTACCTACCCTACCTACCCTACCTACCCTACCTACCCTACCTACCCTACCTACCCTACCTACCCTACCTACCCTACCTACCCTACCTACCCTACCTACCCTACCTACCCTACCTACCCTACCTACCCTACCTACCCTACCTACCCTACCTACCCTACCTACCCTACCTACCCTACCTACCCTACCTACCCTACCTACCCTACCTACCCTACCTACCCTACCTACCCTACCTACCCTACCTACCCTACCTACCCTACCTACCCTACCTACCCTACCTACCCTACCTACCCTACCCGCTGTCAAATAATAACAGACAAATAATTAGCAATAAATTAAAATTGCGACTATAATTTGAGATTTAAACTATCCTATCTCTCAAGTTGGATCGAACTGCACATGGTGTGCGAATTTTATTATAATCGGTTAAGTGGTTTAGGAGTCCATTGAGGACAAACATTGTGACACGAGATTTATATATATTAAGACTAGCTGACCCGCGCGGCTTCGCTCCCGTCAACTGGCTACCCTACCTACCCTACCTACCCTACCTACCCTACCTACCCTACCTACCCCACCTACCCCACCTACCCTACCTACCCTACCTACCCTACCTACCCTACCTACCCTACCTACCCTACCTACCCTACCTACCCTACCTACCCTACCTACCCTACCTACCCTACCTACCCTACCTACCCTACCTACCCCACCTACCCCACCTACCCTACCTACCCTACCTACCCTACCTACCCTACCTACCCTACCTACCCTACCTACCCTACCTACCCTACCTACCCTACCTACCCTACCTACCCTACCTACCCTACCTACCCTACCTACCCTACCTACCCTACCTACCCTACCTACCCTACCTACCCTACCTACCCTACCTACCCTACCTACCCTACCTACCCTACCTACCCTACCTACCCTACCTACCCTACCTACCCTACCTACCCTACCTACCCTACCCGCTGTCAAATAATAACAGACAAATAATTAGCAATAAATTAAAATTGCGACTATAATTTGAGATTTAAACTATCCTATCTCTCAAGTTGGATCGAACTGCACATGGTGTGCGAATTTTATTATAATCGGTTAAGTGGTTTAGGAGTCCATTGAGGACAAACATTGTGACACGAGATTTATATATATTAAGATAAATAGACTGTTTCTTGATGGAGGAAAATATTTTTTTTTTGTTGAATGAAATACTTATTAGCTCTACGAATTTTCTGCCTTTAGCGACGAAGTTTTACTTAAAGGTTTAAAGAAGTCCGACGTCAAAAATCCGTGACACTCATCCAGCTCCCTCAGAAAATGGCGTTTTTGCGAAAGATTTTGATGCTGTTTTCTTTCGATGTTAGTATTCTAATTTCGTATATTTTCTAGATAGATGCAAGGGTTATTTAGTTACAAACAGTAGCCTATTTACAATAGGAACTCTTGTTAAGACAGTGTCGTACTTTTGCGCCATGTTTAACTTGTTCAGCTGCTAAAACTTGTGATCAGTCATTTGTTCGACGCGTGTTCGACATTTAGTTTTCTTTTTGTAGAAAGGCCGACTCCTACAAACTACCGTTCTTGCTTTAGTTCAGCATAATAATCTCGACAATCACGCAATCCAATCGAGCACGCCCTTTATACGAGATCCATCTATCTGCTGACCTCGGCAAGTGTTGCTTAACCGTTACTAAACTACGCCTACATCTAATCAGCGGAATGCAGCTTTGCCTCGGATTCTTTATATTTGGGTGTAGACTAGACAGTTCTTTTAGAGTTCAGTGAAGAGCTAGATCGGGAGTCCATAGCATCAGGATCCAAATACTCGTAAGTACTTTATAACAAGACAAAAACAAGGATTTTCGATATCTATGAGCAATAAAGTAGAGGTAAGCTTGGCTTTGCTTTTATTGACAACGTCTTTCGACCCATCGGTAGAAAAGAACAGCTCCTCAATTCGGACATTTAATTAATCTTTCTGCATCTTTGGGACTGCGCAGAGACGCCACACGATCACTGAAGATCAGACTCCTACCTGACGAGGTTATCCTTACTGCGGCTGACCCGAGTACGGATCTATTAACAGTTTTCTAGATCGACCACGACAAGGCGTGCCCAGGTGGCAGGTTCTGCGAAGGCTCGTTCGACTTTAAAAAGAGATATTTGCGCAGTCCCAAAAGAGAGGTCCAGAGCGAAATCTACGGAATTGACTCCCAGAGGTCAAGGTCACACTAATGAGCAGACCGCTAGTCTTTAAACAAAATGAACCTTGGCAATACGCCAGAGACGTAAATGACAATATTTACTTAATTGCTTACACAAAATGAAAACTTTTCTGACCTCGCCAAGTTGGTCAAGTGGACTATTCACCGCCCACCAGCGACCGCGGTAGTAGAAAGTGATATAATAATATTTAATTTATTTTATTATATTAGAAGAATTACCCAATAGCAGTGGGCGCTGACATCAATATCTTAAGCTGCATCCGTAGGAAGGTTGCATCCGAAAGCGCCTACACTGCATCCTTATTTCGACAAAGTAAAGGCTATTTTCCCTTGCAGATTTTTTCATGGAAACATTGGAGACATTTTCACTATTCATATTTGGAGAAAAGCGATAAGTGATGCGAAAATATGTTCTATTTCGGAAGCATTTCAGTATATTTTGGTTTGAATTTTGGATAGATTTGACTGCAGTGCAAATTAAGTTCTCTCTGTCAGTTTCAATGATTTCATTGAACAGTTGATAATTTCCAATGCAGTGTTGAGTTTATTGATGATGTAATACTATTGCATTTTAATTTTGGTTCATGTTAATATAAAAAATGTTAAGTCTAGGTAGGTACTTAATTGGATTTAAATACGATGTCTTTAGTGATATAAGTATACAATGCAAAGTGGATTTCATAGTAAGTGCTCTTTTTGTTCATAATAAATGGTTTACAGTCTGATACAACAATGTGTAAATGGAGGGCCAGGCATCACTCCTATGGAGACCACTGCTCATATTTGCAGAGACCAGATTAAAAGGAAGAAGGATGTCTTTCCTTGCAGTGAGCCAATACAGGATAAAAGATACACCTTTTTTACTAGAGATGGGTTTGATCTTGGCTCTAGTCTAGGTCAAAGGTGACATAGACAAAGTCAAAGCTTAGGTGAGCTTTCCCAGAAGAAGCCTGTTCAATCTAACTTTGAAGAGATTAGGGTTGAATTTGTTTGAAAACACAGATGCAGGTAGAATTCCACTCCTTTGCTGTACGCATTATAAATGTTTGGAAACGCTTAGTGCGAATTGGTGGAATAACAACAAGGTAGGAATGGTAACTGACGACACTTGACGACACGGTTGGCGCAGTGGTTGAGCGATCGGCGGCTGCGAAATAATCTGTAGAAGACCAACAAAAAGGCAACCTTACGGCGATGAGCCAAAGAGACACAGGTAGAGTTCCACTACTTAGCTATCCGCATTATAAACGTAAGGAAACGCTCAGTGCGAATTGGTGGCATAGCAAAAAGGTAGGGATCAAGGACACCTTTGTAATGACAATGCAAATTAGCACTTATGTTATCAATAAATAAACCAATAAAGTAACTAGATGCCTGTGCCAAAGACATAACACACTAATAACCTTAATAAAATGATTATAGAAAGGTATTATTATCACTACAATTACTATTAAAAGTTCAATTAACGCACAAACTATCAGGTTATTAATTTAAATTGGATCAACAACTAACTACAAACTTTAATCTAAGATACAATCTTTCGTTCTAACCGAAAATAGATTATTCTAAATTAAATACCCATTACTTAGATGGCTCAACAAGATTATATTGAAACAATCACTTTCCAATTCGTTCTATGCAAATATCTGTAGTTTCAGTAAATATTACATTCTTGTACTTAGATGCAAGGTAAAATAACCTCTATCTTGCAGAGTATAAAGGTCATTGTCCTATCTAATAAGGTGTGCTACCACGCCAATGTTGAATGTCTGAGGTGATTCATGCATTGATTATGTATAAATATGATGTCAATAGCTTCTTATAGACATTGTTGGTTTTCTTAAGGTGTTTCCAGAATGTTAACTTGAAGAAAATTTATCATGATATTTTCCATGGCGAGGGTTTTAAATTGTGAAGAAAATATTGTTTTCAGCTTCAGATGTCTTTAAACCACCTTCTACAAGTGGGAGGCGCAGCGTTGGCTGCTCTACCACAACGCAATTTGTCATGGAACAAATTCGCGTATGGTCAGAGGACCGATTGCAAATGGAATTATATGGAAAAAGATATCTTTAAACAAGGAACAATTTTGAATTCTATACAGCCAGTTGATTCTGTAAACACGTCGAAGTGAAAGTTCGGATGAAATGATCACGGAGTGAGCTGTCACTCCATCTTGATTACTTGAATTGACAGCTCACTCCGTGATCACTTCAGCAAAGCCTTCACTTCAACATGTTTAAACGCACTGTAGTTTTATTTCATTCAGAATCAGCTAACTTAGATATTTTGACATTAAAAAAAAAAACATGACTTTCATTTGACCATTTTTTGTACAAAAATATGAGTAAGCAGATATATTGGAATAGACTATTAAAAGACTTTTAATCTGAGAAGGGAAGTGTTTGAGTAGGCCATAATAAATAAAATCTCCTTCCTAATAACACAACAGTAAAACCTATTCACAAATCCTATGACCTGCCAAGCGTGGCGATTATGGCAAACCCCCCCCCTTTTGGGGGAGGCCTATGTCCAGCAGTGAACATCTTTCGGCTCTTATGATGATGATGATGACCAGCAACTATCATATTTTTCCATGCCTACAAAACATAAGCAAATGTAGAATTCCGAGCTTGGAGCTGCAGTAACCCCATGCTTGGCAGAAATATTAACCATCTAATGATGGTTAATATTTCTGCCAAGCAGACTGGTGAGCTGACCCATTCAGTAATTTCTACTGTTATGACGATACATAGCAATAAAAATTACAGAACCAGTCAGCTACCCAATAAGTTGGTTTTTAGTACCTATTGTGATACTGGGATAGAACTCTGGGAAAAGACAATAAAATGTTTCTAATTTCCCTTTGCTTGTATTGGCAGTTAGGTGCAATTTGAATCTGAATGTGTATGAAAGGAAGGGAAGTCCAAAGAAACTAAGGATGGACTTAGTTAAAGATGACAGGGGTAGAAATGGGTGACTAATGCGAAAATGACTTATAGAGACATATGAAAGAAAAAGGCATGTTTTATAAACTGCAAATACATATAAATCAGAATAAGTGGTGGAAAAAAGTAAATCTTGGTTGAGTGAAGTTAAAAAAAATATTTCAAAATCCCATAAATAAATCAAGTAACTTAGCACACGTGTTACAAAATAACGAAACAACATTCACAAGATATTTTCAAAACCAAATAATTGACGGTTTTCATACTAATTTACATTCAAGACTTGACAATATGGTGTGAACGTTTTTAATATTTATTCAGCATTTCAAATGATATATAATATATCATTGACTTAAAATACTAATTTGGATATATGGCACTTACTCCTACACCGTATATTTTAATGAGAAACATCTACAGAGGCGGGATCAGAATATTTTATTGAGCATTAACCTTGGATTATTGATTGTGCAAGCAATTTAGAAGTGTAAATAATAATTTGAATATCTGTTGATAAAATAAACACACAAAAGGGGGAGAATTTAAGGAAAAAACAGATTTTTGGAATTATATTGCTGTATCATCACCATTTTCCTGAAATATTTTGTTTTGATTCATGATGTTTTTGACATATTTGTGGGTAAAACTCAGATGAGACTAGCACAGTCGAGGATGGTAAAGGATGGGGTACGAGGCCTAAATGCAGCAGGAGTAAAATAAGAAAGTCAATGATGATTAATTTCAAGTTCTAATTAACATCTTTCTAACTTTGTCCTATATTACTAAGGCCTGGTATTTTATGCCGAAAGGTGAATCACATTAACCCTTTTCGCTGCATAGGGCTTAACTCCAAAACAGCCTTTATATTTTCTTTTGAGGAAAGATTCTTTCTTCTATCATTCTTCTGTGTCAAATGTTACAGTATCATTCATTCATTTCTTTTACTTTTGTTGGTCTTACATTTTTCTTTGGCTTTTCCTTTTGAGGTTCTTAATTTTTAGGAATACATAGTTCATGACTTCTTGACTTTCATTTCCTATCTCTCGAGTTTGGATTGCATTTTTCAGGTTAGACAACAATTATTTCTAACCGTTGCAGAATTTTCTGTCAAACACAAACACATTTTATCTTTAGGAAAACCCATCAGGTCAGGTTTAGTGTCAAGGCTTTATGAATACTAACAATACTGCATAATCTATAGAATAACTTGTGAAGTCTATTTATCTTGATAATACTGGCTACATGGTAGGTAAAACTTTATTTAGGTATGTTCACTGTTCTAGCATTCCATTTTCTGTAGCACTGCATTCATTAGTTGACCCTGACAGTGGAATAAGTCACATGTAGACTATGTGAATGTCAATACATTAGTTTGAATGACTTTGCTACATATCTCCATCAACAAACACTAATATAAATTACCCCTGTTGATTATCATGCAAGTTTTATTCCTCTCTTATCCAACAAGTATTATTTTATCATTATTATTGCCGTAATACCAGCAAATTTTTATCTTTTATCAAAGATAGATTATGGGAACCATTTCTCTGATACTTGTTATGATGAAAATGTTCATTTCCAATGCAATTCTCACTTATTACGTACAGATACAGCTGTGATAAGATAAACGGGTAGAAAGTTTGCCGCAATGTACGTGTAAAATATGTAATATGCAGCAAAACGTCCGCGTTACTAATCATATAATATGACTCAAATTACACATCATACAACCAACGTATCATCACATTTACGTCATTTACGAGGAATTTCTCATGAACAATTCTCCTGAAAGTAAAATAAAACGCCCAAATAACGGTAAAAATAAAGTTAACATAACAAAACCAAGTTATGTACGGCACTGACATTACGGAGACCTAACGTTTTTCGAGACATTCTCGGCCAACTATTACCGTCTGGCGAGCATTTTTCTAATTATAGAACATACCACGACGTGAAAAAGACGTCCAAATATAGGTAAAAAACAAAACACACGGTTGTGAGGATAGTATCACACTTCGGACATTCTCGAAAGCGGTACACGAGCCCACTACGTGGGGCCACGACACGGTTTAGGGTTAGACCATTTTTCAATCACATTTTAACACTAGAACGCCACATTTCAACTATAATTGCACATATACCTTTACTTTCAGCGGTTTCGGTAATATCTTTCACGTCATCAACCATCTTGCTGGATGACAGTCACTCACTACACACTTTTTATTCGAACATATTTCGAAAACTCATACTTTGGTTCACTATTTTCAGCCAGCCAGCCAGCGAGCGATCTATACGACGACACTTCGTTCCGTTCACTGCCAACGACGACGTAAGACGTAAGCGATGGCGAACAACCTTCACACCGTTTGATGAATTATATCGATGTCGTCACCAGCCCCAGTTGTTTACGATAAAACAGGAGATTTTTACAAATAATATTTCTTCAAATTAAATTTTAATATCAGCTGATTTATATTCGAGTTTCAATCTAGGCATAACGATTTTTTTACAGAGTCACTGCAGTATTAAAAAAAAATTACACGTCAGAAGATATTCTGGTTAGGTGGACATATTTCAGTCAGGTGATAAATTCTGGAAATCTGTATTTTACAAAATAATGTTTATATTTTTTATATAAAATACTTTTTCTTTTATTTTTACTATACAACGTTTAATTTGTTATTTAAATTAATTCATTCGTTGATGAAACGAGAATATCAGTGGTACTGGAGCGCCATCTATTATCTAAACTTAACAACTTTCTTTTTGTGTTTAACGCCATCTGTGTTTGTAAGTTTGAACGACGTTCACAGCTGAACTAATGGAACTTTACTATTAAAATAACAGATGGCAGTATTCGATAGCACATTCTCTAGATTGATACTTTGATGAAAACGCTCCTGTAGATTTTAGTATTTCAGGGACCTGTGGGCAACTGCCTAACTTTTTGCTATCGATATTGTAATACCACCCGTAAACCGGTTTCGGAAGCGGAAACAACGTATAGTAACCTAACTTTAAACTCGTAGTTTAGAGATTTCCTAAAAACAAAGGCTTTTACAAGTTTTAAATCCGGTAAAATAAAAAAAAACCGGCCAAGTGCGAGTCGGACTCACACGAAGGGTTCCGTACCGTAAACTTTAATTTTTATTATTTGTTGATAGCGGCAATAGAAATACACATTCTGTAAAAATTTCAACTGTCTACCTATTACGGTTCTTGAGATACAGCCTGCTTACAGCCAGACATAATTATGACTAAGTGTTATGAATCTATAATTATTTATATTAACACCGAAATCGTACCAACACTTACTGCGAATAAATTGATTGATTGAGACGGACGGACGGACGGTCAGACGGACAGCGGAGGCTTTATTAATATAGAAAACAATAAGGTACTACCGTTACGTGGAAACAACTAGCTATCATTATAAACAAATAATTGGTGTAACAAGCGTAACGAAGCGTGCTTACTTACACATAATAATAACTGTTTGGACACTGCATACTGTAAAGGTTTCAAGTTGGCATAACTTGGTTAGGTAGGTAGGTAGGTAAGTCAGGACCTCTCACTTCCCGGCGTGGTCAACGCCATGCTGGAGAGTGAGGGGGCAGCTGTCGCCTCTTTTTGCGAGGATGTCATCTCGCAAAAGGAGGCGGCGGATCGCGCGCGGGAGGACGACCCTCTCGCTGCGCCGCTCCGAAGGCGAAGAAAAGGTCAGAGAAGACGACGTCTTCTCCCTCCTCATGGTGGTGATGGGCGGGCGATAGGCGCGGGGGCGCCTCCTCCCGCATTGCACTCCACACCACCTTCGCTGGTCATTCCCAGTCCTCCCCCTTAACGGGAAGGACGTGAGGGGCCCGCCGTTTTAGGCGGGTTGTCGTCAGAGGAGGACCGGACGCCAAGGCTGCGCCGATCTCCCAGTCCTCTTCCACTCGGACGATGCGGGAATGCCGCTGGGTGATTTTAGTGGGTATACCGGGTCTGCCCGGGAAGTCCCACATACCCCTCCCATTCCCCCGATGGGAGGGTATGCGTAATGCATTTTTTCCTAGCGCAAAAAAAAAAAAAGGTAGGTAGGTACTCAATCAATCTACAGCTTTTGCCCAATTATATTGGGGTGGGTTCCAAGTTCAACCGGATGCAACCGATTACACCGACCTAGTCTATTCTGTAAATAACCATTTCGATATCGACCTTCACCTGAGTGACAAACCTCACAAAGTGAGCTTTGTTGCACACAACATAAAGGTCTTACGTTTGACGTAATTTAATACTCACCTCGGATTCCGCTGTCGAGACATGAAAACGTTGTTACAGAATAGGGGTACAGTTCCAGCTTGGTGCCATCACTGCACCGACTGTCGGGAGGGCACGGCGCAGCACTCACTGGCAGAGTGTGCCGCATGGGAGGAGCAGCGCCGTGCTCTCGTATCCGAAGTGGGACCCGACCTGTCGCTGCCGGCCGTCGCTCGTACGATGGTCGGGAGCGCCGAGTCGTGGGACACGGATTTTCTACCTTGGCAACAAAAAAATAGGTTACAAGTCCAACCGGATGCAACCGGCTGTTTCATGGTCAAGTACGAAGTCCTAGGTTTGATTCCCGATGTACATTAACTAAATACATAATTATTACCTATACATATCTGCCAAATCTTTCTAAGGAAACCGGGGTACCAACCAAAAACAAATATTATAAAATATGCAGTGGTTTTTCAGGTGCCTGTAATCTAGATTAGGTACATCTACTGAACCCGTTTTGATAAAATTTTATAGGTAGGTACGCAGTCGCAAGATACCTACTTTTTTATGGATGTGAAATAAATGACTCCTCACGCTCTGGGCGAAGCAGAAAGGAGTGTCAGACTCTTACTGGCTAAAACCCATCCGTGGACCTCCTCAAGCCCTTTGCGTTCCAGGGCCGCTGTCTCTTTCGAACAAATTTGGCAACCCAGGCAGAGTCGCAAGTTACATCTCATCTGCCTAGCCTTTTCCCAACTATATTGGGGTCGGCTTCCAGTCAAACCAGATTCAGCTGAATACCAGTGTTTTACGTGGAGCGGCTGCCTACCAGACCTCCACAACCCATTTACTGGGTAACACGGTACTTCTTGGAAAGACTGGAGTCAGATTTACTGGCTTCTGACAACCCGTAACGACTGCCAAAGATCTACAAATGACAGCCGGGACCAACGGCTTAACATGCTTTCCGAGGCACGGACGAAACTCGTTATGTTAATATGGTCACCCATCCACAGACCAACCTTGGCAAGCGTTGCTTAACCTTAAAGATCGACCCGTGCGGCTGTTATTATTTAGCCACGAGCTCCTCACTAGTCGCAAGTTACATATGTATGTCAGTATTTTTAACGTTGGGATGTCATCAAAAGACTCCTTCCACTCTCGGCGAAAGTTGTGTTCATGTTTTATTGACTAATTATTTATTTAATGAATACTTTGACATTTATTATTTACATTTTAACTTTGACAATTTTATCTATAAATGCTTGCTGAATTGTGGTGATTTATAGTGAATAATGTTGATTTAATAAGTACCTACAAAATATCTTTTTTAACGTTGGGATGTCATCAAGACTCCTTCCACTCTCGGCGAAAGTTGTGTTCATATTTTATTGAATAATTTATTTAATGAATACTTTGACATTTATTATTGACATTTTAACTTTGACAATTTTATCTATAAATGCTTGCTGAATTGTGGTGATTTATAGTGAATAATGTTGATTTAATAAGTACCTACAAAATATCTTTAATTTATGTAATTTTGATGAATATTTTCACTATCTCTTCCTACCAATTTTTACGCCACGCTATGCGGCTGAACATGTTAGGACTTTTTCTGTACTTCTCGTTATCTTGCATGTATCATGCATGTACACCATATTTAAACAAATAAAAATTTACTTACTTACTTACTCTTACTCACTAAAACCCACTCGTGTTCCTTCAATAGGGTATTTAACAAAAAAAATCACGCGTGTTTTCAACGCAGTATATCGTCTTCATCTTTTGTTTACGTCATCATCTGCCTAGCCTTTTCCCAACTATATTGGGGTCGGCTTCCAGTCAAACCGGATTCAGCTGAATACCAGTATTTTACGAGGAGCGGCTGCCTACCAGACCTCCACAACCCATTAACTGGGTAACACGGTACTTCATGGTAAGACTGGAGTCAGATTTACTGGCTTCTGACTATCCGTAACGACTGCCAAAGATCTACAAATGACAGCCGGGACCAACGGCTTAACGTGCTTTCCGAGGCACGGACGAAACTCGGTATGTTAAAATGGTCACCCATCCACAGATCAACCTTGGCAAGCGTTGCTTAACCTTGAAGATCGACCCGTGCGGCTGTTATTATCTAGCCACGAGCTCCTCCATTAAGTCCGCCTATGTAACACTATTGTACATTAAGTTTAAATAAATAAATAAAATAAGTCCAATATTTTTAGGAAATCTACCTATCTGACGAACTAATTAGATTTTGATCAGTATAATACCATAATGCCCTTTGTGCTTAAACTCTTATACAGGGAGGCCAGAAAATGGATGACCAAAAACTAGGCCGCTCTAATCGTGGGGTACTTTTATGTTTATAACTAGTTGACCCGCGCAACTTCGTCTGCGTCACAATTTTCATTACTGCTCCGCTCCTATTAGTCTTAGCGTGATGATATTTAGCCTATAGCCTTCCTCGATAAATGGGCTATCTAACACTGAAGAATTTTTAAATCGGACCAGTAGTTCCTGAGATTAGCGCGTTCAAGCAAACAAACAAAAAGACGTGTGGCACTCGGAGACTGCCGCCGTAAAGCTATTGCATAGCATTTTTATCAACTTATGCAATTATAATTATATATTTATTTTATTTATGCAGTATTTTTTTTTCTTTGTTTTTTTTTTCTTTGATATTAATTCAAGTTACACTTTGAGCTAAAAAAAAGTAAAAAGTAAAACTAAAAAGTATCACCGCTGTGCCGGTCGGAGTGGGGGGTGTTAGGTTTTTTTCGTTACGGAATTTCTGGATTCGGTCTCCACGCTCAAGGCCCGCGATAGAAGCTATGCAATAGCTTAATGAACTCTTCAGCTTTATATATTAGTAATAAATTGTCAGCTTCGTGACTGTGCTGAAAGTTCAAATCTAGATTCAGAAAAAATCAATAGCTCGAAAATTATGAAAAGTCGCGGAACATACCTGCATGGGTGATTCGGATACCCCACGATACGAGGGATCTAAAATTTATTTTTGTACTTTAATGTTCTGGCCACCCTTTAAGTAGGTAGCGAATAAGTTAATTGAGAACTTTTTAACTTGAAGTTACCTAAGTATCTCATCAAATAAGTAAAAAAAGCTGGACCCCGTGACAGAATTACAAGCAATGTTGCAATGTTGTGTGAATTAATTTCAATGACGGACCAGCTTCTAGTGGCCAGTGGTTCAATGTTAATACCTACGCGCCCATCGATTTCCAACGAAAATAAATTGTAGGTACTTGATTCGCAAATGTGGGGAATGTTAGTACAACTTTTATAGGCTAGGAGCTAGCGTTGTTCTAGTTAAATTTATCTATTTTCGTTTGTTGTTGTCGGGTGATTATATTTATTGGGCATATAAAACAGTAACTTGCTTAAAAAAATGCAAGGAAATCGTAAAATTATTAAAATGTCAAACATTTAAAAACCCACACCAGTGTCCACTGTGTTAATTAACAAGAGAATTAGTGAAATGCAGAACCTGTGTGAGGTGTGTTGATTTTTTTGATTTTTTAACTAGCTTCTGCCAGCGGCTTCGCCCGCGTGATCTCTAGGGAACATACTCCCGGGATAAAAAGTAGCCAATGTCCTTTCTCAGGCTCTAGACTATCTCTGTACCAAATTTCATTTAAATCAGTTCAGTAGTTTTGGCGTGAAAGCGCGACAGACAGACAGACAGACGGAGTTACTTTCGCATTAACAATATTAGTATGGAGAAACCATACTTATTACTCGAAGTAACTTTGTTGACTGCTGCAGCTAAGCTCAAGAACTAAGAGATGGAGAACCTACACGAAACTTTTTGCATCCCACCCCGTAAAGGTTTTAATTTATTTGACCATTCATACTCAAGTTGAAGTTAGTTTGTTGACTGATGCAAGAAAGCTCATTAACTACAAGTGTTTTTGGTTATTTTTTCGTTTTTTGACACCGACTTCCGAAATTAAAGTTTTTTCCTTTCTTCCGAAGTTATTTTGTACCTTGTAGTGTTTTTTTTTGTATTTTTTGTAAAAAAGTTTTTTATTTTTTCCTTTTTAGTGGTACCTAGGTACCTGCGTACCAAAAAAAATTATGAAAAACATTGTATGTGCCTATAAAATTTGAGGGTTGCCCTCAATTTTCGTGGGATCCCATCATCAGATTCTGAAATGGTGACAATGGGACTAATCGAGAAGTATACCCTTTCAGATGAAACAAAAATTTTTCAAATCGGTTCATAAATGACGGAGTTATGAGGTAACAAACACAAAAAAAAAAAATACAACCGAATTGAGGAGCTCCTCCTTTTTTTGGAGTCGGTTAAAAGGTTTCGGAGGAGTTCGATAACAAACACCGTGACACAAGATTTTTATATATTAGAAGTCAATATTATAAAGAAGTAAAGTTTGTTAGGTTGTAGGGGGTATTCTCTGGATTTACTGAACCAATTTTGAAAATTCTTTTACCGATAGAAAGCTACGTTATTTGTGAGTGTCATATTAGGCTATCCCAAAGAAGTGGGCACGGATCAGCTAATTGGATATTTTTATACGCACGCGGGTTAAGAACGCGCGAGAGCTTCTGCTCCTTCGTCACAGGTGTTTTAAGAACACCCCAAACGGTTTTCTCAAAGCCAAGAAATGGAAAAAATCTTCCCAATATCAGTGGGTCTAGTTGAAGAAGAGAATTCCGTCAACTATAGCAATTTTTGTCATGTCTAAGGTTACATACCCAAAGGGTAACCAACGGAACCGGTCGGTCCATCTGTCCGTTCGCCCGTCTCTTTGCCAGCGGCTGTATCTCAAGAAGAATAGGTAGACAGTTGAAATTTTCACTAACTGTCTATTTTTTCTATTGCCGCTATAACAACAAATAATAAAAAATAATTTAATTAAGAAGTAAGGGAACGTACCGTACCTACAAGAAATGTGTTTTTTAGATTTACCTATGGTACGGATCCCTTCGTGTGAGTTTTCGACTGTCACTTGTTTTTTATTTCGTTGCTAGTTATCTAAAATTAAACCCGATAACCATTCACCAGGTATATACAATGCATGTGCAATAGGTGATCACCCCGATAGGTCAAGTTCATATAATTGGTAAACGTATCTGTTCGTTGGCTTTGACATACTTAACACACGCAATTTAATCAAGTCAGAATGTACAGATTACTGGATAGTTAAATTCACAGCATGCGGAAAAACAAAAATGGAGGGTATCGTGGTGCATAATTTGGAAAACTCCTCATCTGCCTAGCTTTTTGCAAACGAATGAAATGAAAAATCTTTACACAGAATTACAGATACAAAGCAAGCGACTTTCAGGAAAAATACTACGTAGTCTGAAACATTTCATTCTTTAACTATTTTTTACAAAACTTTAAAAGTATTTCATTTATTCTATGGACCGTATCCAAAAAATATATATAGCCACTCCAACCCTATTTTACGAGTAAGCGGGAGGGAGCGTCAGACTCTCACTCTTATTAAAACCCACCCGTGTTCCTCCAAACGTTCTATGCGTTCCAAGGCCGCGGTAACTCTTCCAAACTATTCCAATACATAGTAGGAGGACCTACTTCCGTGGCATGTCCCACTTATGAATTCAATTTGATCTATCTATATTTTCCTGTTATAAGAAAGTATAAATAAAATTCCTATCGGAGATAGTATGACTAGCTAATGACATCACGCTGTTACCTCACAGTACCAACGAGACGTGAGCCACAAACAATATCACCACGAAATTTTCACGTTCAAATAATTAAAATAACAAGAGTACACGTAACAATTTGAAAATAACTATAGAAAGTGTGATAAAGTTAACTATCCGCACATACGCTCTACGCCTACAAATTATAACCTGATCAAATTAGCGCGTCATTCAATTAAAGTCGCGCCCACTAAATTAGTTAATTCTAGATTCGGTCGGGTTATACGGGTCGTTTACTCCACCGGTTTGCACACCTGTTTCACTGGCCGGCCATGCGCAGTTAGCGCTTGACTTTCGAACGTGATTCGACGCGCGCTTTTAAAAAATAAAGCTGTCAAAATTTGGCGGCATTTACGTAAACCATAAACGAAAATACTTATTTTTAATATTGTGATTTAGTGGTAGTGAACAAAATGGGTGTGGAATAAATTAATTTGTTTGATAAAATTACGTTTGCATTGAAGTAATGCAGTGAAATAGTGTTTCGGTGAAAGTGTAAGGATTTGAATTTTAAAAAGTTACAATGAAGTCTTCGATTTTGTTTGGCGGAAGCCTATTACTGTTGGCTGTTCTAATAGGTAAGTTCTATAAAAAATACACATACCTACATTTTTTCAAAATTAAGAATAAATCTCCATAAGTTTCATATTAAAAATATCCTATAATTATGTGGTCATCACAGAAGCGCAGTTTTGTTTTAATTTAAGATTTATGGATTTTAATTCGGGTAATTTTACGTTGTAAAAACTTATGGCTATGACCTACTTTTAAAGGTAATCAGCTGACTTTATACGTACCAACGTACATACAACTATACCACATTATTATTTAATTAACATCCGTATTGCGTAGGTATGAACTCACAAAACAAGCGAAAGGTAAGTAAAGTTTCAGTGAAGAACTTTAAAGAGTAGGTATAGGTAGGTAGGTCTCACGATATTTTCTTTATTGCCAAAAAAAAAAAAAAATACTTAGTGTCAATAGGTCAGAAGTACAGTCACGACGAAATATTTTACGGCAGAAATAATTTAATCAATAATTTTTCAATAACTAAAAATTTATATATGGATGCATTTAAACAAAGAAACCAATATTTAATAGGCAACTTATATTAGGGTGGCCAGTTAATAAAGTGAGGCCTATAAATTGCTATACACTTACCCCACAAAGCAACAAGCGTGAAGCTATACGTAGGATATCATTACAATCAAATGTTCGGACGGCTTTGGGACTTTCTTTAATTTTCTCCTTATGATTCAGTAAAAGTACTTTCAATTATGTCCAATAACTTAAGTTCTTGAACGTAAACTCCCAAGATCGTAAAGTAGGAAAATAATACCCACAATAATACCTAATTATAATAGTATCAATAAAAAAATATCGTGATCACAAATGCTAACTTATTAATAATTAAGCTTTTACCCGTGACTTCCACGCGCATATCCCGTTTTTTCCTTCTCGTATAGCCTACAGCCATCCTCATAAATGTGGCTATCAAATACAAAAAAAAAACCAAATCTGACTTTTAAGTTCCATAAATTAGCGCGTTCAAACAAACAAACTCTTTAGGTTTCTTATACTAGTTTAGATATAGATCTACCTTCTTTTCTTTAATTGGGTATGATGATGGATGAGGTTCAAAACGGACAAAGATAAACGGAGCAAAGTATGCAAGAATACCTTAACAAAAAAAAAATTAAATTAAAAAAAAAATTTGCTTAAATTTTGAAGATAACTTAAAGTTATCTTCAAAATTTAAACCATTGCAGATCTACCTATTTCAAAAATGAATCCTAAATAAAACAGTAAAAAAGAAATACCATGTCATTTTTCTGATCCTACTTGATGAACTAATTATCAAAATCAAATATGCACCAGTAAAATGTACGGAAATAAATTATAAAAATACCTAAGTCTAGACATTTCTAATTAAAATTCTGACTAAACTTCCAAAAGTAACATTTAATAGCACATAATTTTATAATATGTAAAATATTTTGAGTCAGCAAATCTTATCAATTTTGCAATCGTCGAGTTCCTTTGATACTTGCCTTGTCTTTTTTCCCGGTTTTTTAAAGTTTTATGGCATCTCAAAGACAAATTAAATTCGATTATTTTTTATATAAATATTACATTTTAAATACGTCTAATAAAAGACGAAAGTCGACTGAAAGTTTGATTTTTTGGCATTACCGTCCTTTTCCCAAGTAAAACGTTCATAAATCATGAAATGAATAGAAAATAATATGATTTTGTAGAAAAGCAACATAAACCATTAATCCAACGATATGACAAATGGTTAGTAAACGCATTGATTTAATGAAGTTTACTACCGGTACCAAAATCACTAATCGCATTTTAAAATTTAATTACGTAATCTCTCATAATTATCAACCATATTACAAATGTGTTACTTTAATGAAATAATAACGAGAGTTGAGCGTACGTATTTCTTTGGTAAAAGACTAAAAGCCATTTAGATAGGTAAGGAAGGGTAGACAGGTAGAAAGGTAGACAAAATGAATCGCAAAATAAAAGCTACCAAGAAGATAAAAAATATCAACGTACCTACATGCTCGCACACGGACGCATTTAGTCACAATATTATTTGAAGCGTGTTTGTGAAATAATACCGTTTTGCACGCAAGAAAAATGGTTGCGTATTAACAGAAAAATAAAAATACACGTTGAAGCATATCCACTTAGGATCCGTGTCACTGTCGGTACAAAACGCCCCAACCGTCAGAATCCGACACTCGCGCGATTGCGTCCACTCATCTTCACTTCACTTTAATATCGATACTTCAAAAAAATGTTATATACAAAATAACAAATAGAGTCTATCTCAAAAAATCTTCAATGTCATCAAGCAATTGTTTCAACCAAGTCTTACTGTACTTTATCAGTTTTATCTGAAGAAGAGCGAATCTGTTGGTCAGAAAGTTTTGAAGAGTTTAAATAATTACTAAAAATAATAGAGTAAGATTTCTAAAGGATGTAATGCCGAAAAAGAAAGTGCAAGCTGTAAATGTGTATGCTCAAAGAATGATTAATGTTGGTCAAGTTGTTTCGGCACGAGGAAGTTACTACCTTATAGTATTGACTAAATATTTTCTTAAAAAAAAGCGATTTCTTTTCTATTTTGCTAACACATTTTTTGCACTTCATAGTTGCTTTTACCTGCCATATATTTTTTTTATGAATAGTCAAAGTTTTCTTTCTAAGTCTATTTTTAATGGGTACCTACCTACCTACCTTCATTATTTTTTGAGAACGTCTGAAAGCAACGTCTACGTCAAATCTACTTAAAAGAACGATAGGCCACATCCAAAATCAATACACAAACAACCTATAATAACCAATAGAATATTCATATCGACCAAAATCCGATCCGTCGATTCATAGGTTGTCATCGTTAAAATTGTTTTAAATGCATAACTAGTTGTGACACTTTCACGCGGGAGAAAGTGGACTCGTTCAAACTTGTCCGTAATTAACTACCAAGAGTTTTTTGACTCGCTTCCTTATATGTGATTTGTAAATAATATCGATCGTGGATTTAATTTATAAGAGACTAGATTCTGCCAGCAGTTTTGCCCGCGTTAGTTTCATAAATTATCCCAAGGGAACATACTCCCAGGTTAAAAGAGTAGATGATGTGCTATTTCAGACTATAATCTAAATGTGTGCCAATTTCGCCCGATTTAACCGTTCTGGCGTGATTGAACACTCCATCTAAACTTTCGCATTTATAGTAGTAAGATTCTGCTTAAATTCAATTGGCAAAGCTAACTTGTTGTGGACAACATTTTATTTAAAAAATAATTATTGTTTATGGACTGTTGGAATTAAAATTCGCAACTTGATGACTGAAACGGAAATTGAAGTGTTATAAAATAATCTTGATCGTTAAAACGTGACCTTTAAAATTCATTTATTTTTAACGTTCATCACAATTCTGTCTCTAACTGTACCGCAGCTGATCGATTTGGCAGTGAAAAGCGCTTCCATTTTTAAATTTCATAAAATGGTGTTTGTCGTTCCATTCTCACTCACGAACAGCTAATCAATAATTTCCAAATAAAGATGCAACATTTAAACCTCATACTTTATTCACAGTTATAGCACAAAAAAGGGTACAGTAGGTACCTACTTATACGCTTTTGGCACGCTAATGTTACGCAAAGGCAAAAAACCCCAAACATTCACGGCTGACGACTGGCCACTCAACTGGCCCGTAGTGGCCCACAGTGGCGAGTCATGGTCAGGCAAACTGTAACGTCGAATGCACGCTTTTGGTCATAGATTTTATGTGCCGAATGTTTAAGCGATGAACAAAGTAGGTAGGTATTATGTCTATGCGCTAAAAGAAGACTATTTTCACTCCGTTTTCGAGAATGTTCTCTTCAAAGTTAGAGTGAACAGACTTGAAAAAAAAATGTTAGTGATAAAGAGATGGATGAGATGTGATCTCATATTAATCACATGTGATTTAATATTTAGGTAGGTACTTAAAAATAGCCAGTTTCTTCGGATTTTATCAATAGACTCATTGTCATATAGAATTAACTTAAATTAGGTGCCATCATTGTCCAGGTTAGACAATAAATATTTGTTTACATCAATATCTTTACCGTGATTGTGTTTTTTCTAAATATCGCTACTTTGTAAAATCTTACTGCAAGACAAAGGCCTTTGAAGTTCAATGAATCATAATAATATAAAAAAATCGTCACATGAAGAAAAGAGAAGACAAAAAGTGTACCTTCAACCTATCATCATTTCATTTATCTAAATAGAATTTTGTCTATGAACGCGTGAATGAAATCATAAGAGAAAAAAAAACATTGTTTACTGGCCGGTAGAATCATTGTCAGACCGTGGTGCAACAGTTGCATTGGAATCCACGCTCCAGGCTAGCGCTGATTGATATTTAATTGCAAATAGACAGACAGATGCAGAAAAAATAAAATGTGAGTGAATGAAACGATAGCTAGTAAAGATAATTTGGTGGAACACAGAGCTAAGAGGCTCTTTGGCGACGTGAAACTGGTGGATGCCAAGCTACACAGCTTGGCTCATCGCCGCAAGGTTGCCTGCTTGTCGGTCGTCTATTGATTGTACTTCGGCGAATGTGCCCAAAAACTCCACGATCTCACCCCAGCGGCCCTTTTCTACCATCGGGCATTCAGACGCACTGCAAGTTACTATACCTATCTTGTTGCTATCCCACCAATTCGCACTGAGCGTTTCCGAAAGTCTTTTATAACGGCGCACAGCAAAGGAGTGAAACTCTCTGCCTGCATCTGTGTTTTCGAACGCTTAAAACACTCATCTCTGACCTAGATTAGAGTCAAGAGCAAACCCATCTCAAATAAAAAAAAGATAAAAAATTAAGAGCAAAGAGTAGAGTGAAAAGTGCCCCATGTGATCAGGTGAGCTTTTCACCTGATCACATGGGGCACTTTTCTCCCAACTCAAACGCAGTGCCAGTGTGGAGCCCCTTCACAGGACTTGCATCACCTCCTTAATTGCCCGTCATGCACAACTACCTGCACCATCCAAGATTTGAACTAGGCCCATGATAAAGCTGTACAGATTACTCAACATTGGTCGGACAAAATTTAGTATGAGTCGATCGACACGAAAAGAAGAGCAGTTTAAGGATATTATGAGGGGGTTTCATTTTTAAGGTTAGGAAATCATGAAATGACTCCTTCCACCCTGGGTGAAGCAGAAAGGAGTGTTAGACTTACTGACAAAAACCCAACCGTGCCCCTTTCGAATAATTTCCGCATTATGAGTGGTTTTCTGTATTTCAGATTTGCGTTGTGGTCTTGTGAAGTTCAGATAGGCAGTCCCTCCATGGAAACTACTTGTTTTCAGCTGCATTCGATTTGACTGGAAGCCGACCCTAATATACTAAAAAAATGCTCAAAAGATTGATTTTGAGAAGGATGTTGATAAAAAGTAAATAAATGTTGGTCAAACTTGACAAGAAGCCAGACCAGTCGCCAATCGACACGACGAAGGTATTTAAGAAAATAAAGAAAGCTTGTTTTGTATTGCCTTACGTTGCAGGCACAAGACGTCGATTGCAAAAAAATATTATCAAGTTCACTGATGCCTCAGCAACATCAATGTCATAACTAAACTAATCCTAATACAATTCTTATAAATAATCCAAATAATATTCTAATATATAAAATTATTCCGGTACTGAGTGAGTGACTGACAGACAACGCACAGCCGAAACTCCTGGTCGTAGGAAGCTGAAATTTGACATGTAGGTCCCTTGGAGAGTGTAGGGGAGTCAAATGCCAGGATTTCCCGAAATTCTTACGGGAACGGGAAAAAACGGGATATGCGCGTACGAAGTTGCGGGAAAAAGCTAGTACTTATTTTGGGGTGACACAGTTTGTTTGCAGGGTGTAATCTCCAGCGCCTTAGTATAGAAGCAAAATTTTGCTCCGCTGGTCCAATGGTAGAAAAGGGCCGCTGGGATGGGATCGTGGAGTTTTTGGGCACATTCGCCGAAGCACAATCAATACCGAAGACCGACAAGCAGGCAACCTTGCGGCGATGATCCAAGCTGTGTAGCTTGGCATCCACCAGTTTCACGTCGCCAAAGAGCCTCTTAGCTCTGTGTTCCACCAAATTATATTTACTAGCTATCGTTTCATTCACTCACATTACTTTTTTTCTGCATCTGTCTGTCTATCCGCAATTAAATATCAATCAGCGCTAGCCCGGAGCGTGGATTCCAATGCAACTATTGCACCACGGTCTGACCATGATTCTACCGGCCAGTAACCAATGTTTTTTTTTTCTCTTATGATTTCATTCACGCGTTCATAGACAAAATTCTATTTAGATAAATGAAATGATGATTGGTGGAAGGTACGTTTTTATCTTCTCTTTTGATTGTTCATGTGACGTTCAATTCATTATACACAACTTTTCCTCGTTTATTGTCCTTTCTAGTAGTGAGAACTAGGCGTAATGTCACAGAGTTACATATGTAACTCTGTGACATTATGCCTAGTTCTCCCGTGCGCAGACGAGGCGGGTCACTAATGAATTATAAAGCCATGCAAAACTCAATGATTAAAGCTGCTACGTCTTTGAAATAAGATGAAAATCTGCAGTATCACTTTCGATCAAAATTTATAGATTACCGTTAACTCTACGTAGTGACAGACTCCATTAGGTACCGATAAAACCTGAACTGCTTACGTCACTGAATCCAGAACAATCGATGCTGAGCCCTTCACAACGGTATCTCTCGGACCTGCTGTCTGCCCCAGTTTTACCATCAGGTCAGAATGAATCTGGTATTCTGCTTCCAAGCAGCCGTTAGCTTTTGTTATAATTATTTTGTTCCTCAACACATTTTGCAATCTCGATGTTTATATGAAGTTCCGATTTCCTCCTCCCCCTTTTTTCGATCGTGAAGGTTAAGCAACGCTTGCCTAGGTTGGTCTGTGGATGGGTGACCGTCTTAACATAACGAGCTTCCTCCGTGCCTCGGAAAACTCGTTAAGCCGTTGGTCCCGGCTGTCATTTGTAGATCTTTGGCAGTCGTTACGGATTTTCAGAAGCCAGTAAATGACTCCAGTCTTGCCAAGATGTACCGTGTTACCCAGTTAATGGGTTGTAGAGGTCTGGTAGGCAGCCGCTCCACGTAAAACACTGGTATTCAGCTGAATCCGGTTTGACTGGAAGCCGACACCAATATAGTGAGGAAAAGGCTAGGCAGATGATGATGATTTCCTCCCTTTATGACCGTAGTGGTAGGTATATATTCATATCTAAGATTTTTCACAGAATGATATTGTGGGGTTAATGTTTAATAGTCACCATCAATATCTTACTTATCTCGTTTTCCATTTAAATTTGTTTATATGTTAGTCAGCAAAGAACCACCATCTAAATATACAGCTTTTCGTATTTCCTTTCTATCCTATCGATCTCGTTCAGTACCTACAGTCCTTGAACTCGTATTATAAAGATGCACCTGTCTCAAATCATCGGGCTTACGCACTCGTGCCGAGAACAATCGTAGGTCACCGGCTCACGGCCGGGCCCTCCGGCTAACGGAACGATGCACCAGACAGACATCTGACACAGTTACCGTCAACCGGATTCTCATCACGTCTAGCCGCTGGCTCGCTGCAAATACACACTACTTCTTCTTTCTTCGGAGGTATGTTTATATTACCTATTTATTGGTTTGAATTCATCCTTTCAATAAAATTGTGCCCACCTTATAACATCACGCATACTGGTGACGAGAACTATCGTAGGTCACCAGCTAGCCATATAGTTACCGTCTCAACCGAATTTTTACCACGTCTAGCCGCTGGCTCGCTGCAAATAAATCCTTCTTCGTAAGTTTGTTTATGTTAACGGTATATTGAGTTGGACTCCATCCTTTCAAAAAGATGCAGCTGCCTCAAATCATCAGCCACACGCGCTGTGCCGAGAACAATCGGAGGTCACCAGGTCATGGTCGGGCCCTTCGGCTAACGGAACGATGCACCAGACATCTGTAGTGTAGTTACCGTCCGCCGGATTCTTATCACGTCTGGCCGCTGGCTCGCTGCAAATCTCTGGATCTTTCTACTAGATTACTTGATGTGTTTTATAGGTTATGAAATGTTCGTTTTTATTAAATTTCCACATAAGTACTTTCCTGGATAGATGAAGAGGGAGAGGAAGGAAGAAAAGGGAGTCAGTGATAGCATGAGTGTTGACAAGGCAGAAAAAATATGTGGCGCTGACCGAGCACGCATGCACCATGGGATTTAAGTAAAGGGCAGTAAGATGTAAAACATGTACCTCTATAGTTACTTTTCTTGTTTATTTTCCTCACATGATTTATGTAATAACAAGGATTATAAAAAAATAGCTTTTGCCCCGCGACTTAGTACGCGCATATCCCGTTTTTCCCGTTCCCGTAAGAATTTTGGGAAATCCTTTCTTAGTGCTCCCCTACACTCCCCAAGGAACCTACATGGCAAATTTCAGCTCTCTACCACCTGTAGTTTAGGGCGAACCCATCTGTATGACCGAGAATCTCGCAGCGTTATTTTTGTCGTACCTCTCCAATATAGATAATTGGATTGCTGGTCCGGCTCGTTCCGTCATCTTGTGATTATAAGCCTGTTTCAAAAATCTTTATCCTCAAGTCTTCGACTAACGGCAATGCATTGTACATTGGAACCTTAATTCAGATTCTGACACACATACAACCGGTACAATCGTGGCCAATGCAATGCTCTTTCGTCCAATGTTACAAATTGCCTGATCCGTTAGTTCGTAGTGACGTTGAAAGGAATCTTATAAATATAAACCACTAGTTGACCCGCGCAACTTCGTCTGCTCCGCTCCTATAGGCTTTAGCGTGATGATATACAGACTTCCTCGATAAATGGGCTCACCGAAAGAATTTTTCAAATTGGACTAGTAGTTCCTGAGATTAGCGCATTTAAGCAAACAAACTCTTCAGCTTTATATATTAGTATAGATATACTAACTATAACTTCCATGGAAGATGGGTAGGCCTTTAGTGTGGGACGCTACTTGTGTTGATACTCTTGCGCCATCTTCCTAGCTCGTCGTGCTGTGCTGGTACTACGGCTGCGGCTGCGGCAATTATATTTTTGAACGGTTTGGGGTTGAAAATCTTGGACGGTGGGGTCCGGAGTGCTCATGTCTTATTTAAAGATCTTTCTAAACGCTTAGTTGACACTTCGTGTGACCCAAGGGCTGGCTTTTACCTCGGTCAGTCATCTGTCCGAGGTAAAAGCGTTGCCATACAACGTAGCAATGCCGCCAGTCTTTTGAGTTCACTTCCAGTCGACAGCGATACGGACGAATTTTTTGACGCCTTATTTTAGTTAGGATTTTTTATTTTAAGTGTATATATTTTGTTTTAGTAAAAATTTCAACTATATGGACTATAATAATTATAGAATATTATATTTCCAAATAAAATCCAGTGGCAGAAATGAAGATATTATTTGCTAATGGGAATTTTCACAACCACATAAGCAGTAAATATGATTTGAATATGTTATGAGTGTTGGTATTTTAATCTTTTTGGTTGATATGCAAAGCACAGACTCATTCACACGTCCACAGTCGTTCACTTTACAAATATTAACGATATCAAGTTGCCAATCAATCTCTAGAATATCCTTTTGTGGCAGAATTTATTCGAAAGAGTCACCGCGACCCTGGAACGCAAAAAGCATTAGGAGAAACACGGATGGGTTTTAGTCAGTAAGAGGCTGACACTCCCTTCAGCTCCACCCAGAGTGCAAGGAGTCATTTGATGATTTCAAATGCGTGGCAGTTTCATTCAAACCTGTCCAGACATTAAGACATTAAAAGGTTATATTTAGATTTACAAAAAGACTAAAAAATTAAAAGAAAGGAAAGGCTAGAAGAGAAGTCTAGATTATGTACACACATGCAAGAAAAGGGAGTGAATGATATCGTTACGGTTAACATCCTCCTCAAGTTGTTACTTGACATGAGGCAACGGTAGAAAGATATTGATGCTATAGGGGCAAAGATATTCGTTCTCGATGGCCTTTATGTTTTAATCCGTCTCCTTGATCATAAGATCTAGTCTAATGAAATTAAAAAGTTTCATTCAATAGCCAAGGCTACAGCTATTAATTTAGCCTCTTTGCGGTCAGCATCTTAAGTTTTTCGCAACGTATGTAGTAAGTAGATAATTCAGACAGAAAACCCATTATTTTTCATAGACGTTTTTTCGTTATTTGTTTGTGAGTAGCATATTACTATCACCGGTCATGGTTGAATGATGAAACTGTAAAGAAGATTTTTATTTAGTAAACGTTTCAAAATTCTAAGTGCGATACCTGCAATTCTTTTTGTAGATTCTTGTGGCAAAATTGCAATGTTTATTTACGAGTAAACGCAAGCATTTTTTAATTGACAGAAATACGATAATAGCGTGTAGTGTTGTGTTTGGATTTCTCTTGCAAAATAAAGGTTTTTGTTAATAATGCAGCTAGAGAAGCTAGCGCTAGTTTAGTAACATTACGAGCCACGATCGAGCGATTGATCACATATCACAACGCCCTAGCACCTCGGTAGCTCGCAATGTAAGTAATGCAAAGTGCATGTGAACTGAGGGCCAATGAGGGCTACCGTTTGTAGTCACCAGTTAGCGCTATTCTCACACGGAGCTCGTGGCTAAATAATAACAGCCACACGGGTCGATCTTGAAGGTTAAGCAACGCTTGCCAAGGTTGGTCTGTGGATGGGTGACCAGCTTAACATAACGAGTTTTCTCCGTGCCTCGGAAAGCACGTAAGCCGTGGGTCCCGGCTGTCATTTGTATATCTTTGGCAGTCGTTACGGATCCCGGCTGTCATTTGTAGATCTTTGGCAGTCGTTACGGATTGAAATCTGACTCCAGTCTTGCCAAGATGTACCTTGTTGTTGTTAATGGGTTGTAGAGGTCTGGTAGGCAGCCGCTCCACGTAAAATACTGGTATTCAGCTGAATCCGGTTTGACTGGAAGCCGACCCCAATGTAGTTGGGAAAAGGCTAGGCAGATGAGTTAGCGCCACTCTGGTAAGGTTCTTAATCATATCAGTTGTTATTATGAGCATGTGAACAAAGTCAGGCTGTTTTAGACAAATATTCACAAAAATACACACAAATAAGTAAATGAACTCGCGTCAATAGCTGACCATCAGTGATACTTGAATTTAATACCTCACGTTACACTAGCGCCTCTAGCGGCCAAAGCCCTCATTTTACTATTTTTTAAGCAACGTTCGTAATGCCACCTCAGTCACAATCTTCTGTCAAAAAGCCTTAATTTTTGACAGATCGCGACTGACTTGCGAATGCGAACGTCGTTGCTTAATTTGCAGAATAGGGAATATGCATGAAAAACATAATCATCTATACAATTTATCTAATAATATACAAAAATACAATACTAACAGTGAAAATAGAATCAAAATTACTCGAAAAACAAACAAGATATAATTATTTTAAACAAATATATCTGATCCTCTCGCGAAAACGCTGTTTTCTATAGCAGCTGTATAGACGTCTGACGATGACGTCAAGTTTACATCGGACTTCTCTTTCTAATTGTAATCTTTGAAGCTTCGATCATAACTTCATCGCTGATGAAGGTATTTAAAAAAATATCTTATGATTGTTTACTAGAGCTAATAAATATTTCATTTTGAAAATAAAAAAAATCGCACGCCTATTCCCTATTGGCACACTGGTGCCGGTGGATACAAGGTTTAAATGTCTAGAGCTTATAAGGTCTACCATCTTGAATATCCATCGTCATCAACATTGAGGTAATCTATAAGCTGTCTTGATTTTAGACTTAAGCTAAATAGAATCGTAGAACTAGTTAGACCAAATACAAACTGACCCTAGTTACCATATACTACAAGACCAACGGATGTTATTACAAGTTGGGTTACTTTACGATGCATACATATATTAATTTTATTTGGAAACGAAGGTAATCAACTGTAAATCCGCGCAATTACGTACATCCAAATCGACAAATTCCTTCCTGAGGAAAACGTTTAGGTACACAAAATACAGTTTGTATCCTGATATTATTTAATAACTTCATTTACAATGATTGAAAAACTGGTAAGTATTGGTTAACAGCTATGATCCATCCCTCCCTAACCTACTTAATTCTTCTTCTAGCATAGAATATATTCGTCGTTCGACTAATATAGGTAGATTAACGAAATTATCAGTAGGTATTTTCAACTACTTTTTTGTTGGTTTGATTACTTTTAAATTTGTTCTAAAGTACCTATACCTTAGTCTAGAAGCTTACCCTTTTATAACAAGTGCAGTGTTTATTTATGCTCGTGCCTTTTGAATGAGAAAAGGTCTTTGCCCAGCATGGTAGAGCAGGCTAGTGTAATGAGGGCTACCGTTTTTGTACTTTCCAGTTGGCGCCACTGTCGTGTAAGGCGATTTATACAACATTAATCGAAAAAAAACCGGCTAAGTGCGAGTCGGACTCGCACACGAAGGGTTCCGCACCATAAACCTTAATTTTGATTATTTGTTGTTATAGCGGCAATAGAAATACACAATCTGTGAAAATTTCAACTCTACCTATTACGGTTCTTGAAATACAGCTCGCTGACAGACAGGCGGACGGACGGACAGCGGAGGCTTAGTAGTAGGTTTCCGTTGGTTACTCTTCGGGTACGGAACCCTAAAAAAAGAAGGACATTTATACATATTTCCGACAGAAAAAAGTTCAATACAGTGGTCGGTAGAACCGTAACTTAATCTGCCATAGTCAGGCTGTTTTAGTAAAATATTCACAAAAATCAAAAGTTATAAATAAATTATCTCGTGTGAAAAGCCAACCAACTGTAAAATTTGACATATTATCAAAAACCTCATGCTACACTAGCGCCTCCAGCGGCGGATTCAAACGCCTCGTTATTCTATTTCGACTTATTTTGCACTTTGTAACCACAGAATATTTCAAAGCAGCACCAACTAAAGTCCATTGAGAGGTCTATAACCTCTCCAATCGCACTCCATTCATCTTGATTCTCGGCAACCCTAATCCAGCCGTTACCAGCCACTCTGTTTGGTCGGAACAGCTTCACGCCAGAACAGCTGCTCAAACTCTATCAAGCACAAGTTCGATCGTGTATGGAGTTATTGCTCTCAAAGATGGGACGGATATGCCAGATACCAGCTTGATGCCCTTGAGACAATTGAGAAACGAGCCAAGAAGATCATCAGTAATGATAGGCTCGTCGAGTCGAAGCTCCAAAGTCTTGAGCATCAACGTCGAGTTGCTGGGTTGTCGGTTTTCTATCGGTAGCATTTTGAGGACTGTGCGTTCCATCATCGGAGCACAAGACGTACGGCGATGCGCCGACGGTACATGGTGGACGTCTCACCTACACGCATCAATCGTTTTGGGAACACATTCATTGTGCGTACAGCTAAGGGAATTCCCAGCCAGAGCTGTGAAGACAAAAGATATAAAGACCCAAATGAGTTGTGTAATTATTTCCACTCAGCATCCGTCAGTCCCCGAGGGGGCAAAATCGATTACAACCGTAAGAAACCGTAAGTCCCAAGACCAGGGCCAAGTGAATATAAACGCAAGACCTGTAAATAACGTTTAAATCGCGCGAGCGTCGGCTTGTCCCGAAAGGGACTTATGGATCCTGAGTGGAAATTCTGTTTAGTTTTACCAAACCTGAAAGCGTTCTACATTGCTCACAACAATAATCCATCAAGTAATTTAAAACTAATATAAAACCAGTAGTATAGTGAGCCCAGGGTCGGTGGCCAGCTCATTTCTCTGTGGCCAGTGACGCGGCACGATATCTAGTCGTAACGTGACGTTGGACGTTGCGTTACGAACTTGCGTGTAACTGGACAGGCGTTATGGTTGTAATTATGTCGATTTTTTTGTGAGATTGTGGTTTTCTGGTGTTGTAGTATCTGAGAAGTTTTTAATAAATTTACTAGCTAGCTCCATTTTTCTTAGGTGAGACAAGAAGGTTCGAAGAAAATGGTCTTTGTGATATGCTTAGGGGCACTGCACCTGCCTTTTCCAGAAGCGTGTCATTCGAAGTTTCGACCTGGATAACACGATAAAACCCAAAATCAACAGTTTTAGGCCAAGCTCTTCTTTTTGGGCTGAAGGGTTTGAAGATTGAGCCTTCTAGAGTTATAAAGCTTCATTTGACTCTAGGTTTGTTATCTTTTGACGTCATAAAGTCTTATAAATCGATGAACGCCCGCTGCACGCACGAGAAAGTGTCACGTTTTGCCTGAGCCGAGCGTGCAAGCGAGCACGCGGAACAAGCTAGAGAGACAAGATAGAGAGGCTTATGTTTTCTTATGACGTATTTACGTAAAATTATCGTCCGTAAACCGACATTTTTAATAGCGGAATTGTTCTGAGTTTGTGAGTCTTGGAAACTTATTACAGGCCAACTCTGTAGTAAGCTACCCCTTTTAAAAGAGAGTCAGGATGTTCAACTTTGTTTTTAAATGAAGAACTTAACATATTATGACCTACTGCTGAGAGCTAATTTATATCCCATTACTGGGAAAAGAGCTCCCATATCTATCGCCTTGCGCGATCTCAGATATACAACATGCAAATAAAAAAAAAATACGTTCAAGTCTGCTATTTTAATTTAAATGATTTATAGTAGATCAGATACGCTATTATTAAATAGGAACTACAGTTAAAACCTTAGATAATAGAACCAAATATTTAACCAACACAGACAGCCACCTTGAAACTGAAGTTAACATTCTGAAGTCTATCCGTATCCATACATATAAATGTATGTAAGTTATGGCGCAACCATAAACTTGTTACGTACACTGGCGTTACTTGAAATGCAACAGTTAACCTCGAAACCTTGACGTCTCAGTTTTTTATTTATATTTGGGAACTTCGGTTAAATAATACATGGTTAGAATAAATTAAAAGTCAGTTTAAACTGCTGTTCTATAAGTTAAGTAAGTTATCTTTCAATAGCATCTTTGCAACATAAACAGTTTATAAAATTGTAATATATTGTATAGGAAGAACTTCGCCCGCAACTTCGCAATTTCCGTAGTGATATCTATTTTTTGCTAATAATAAATAAAGCCTATGTTACTCAGAAATAATGAAGCTTTGGAAAAGAATTTAAAATCGGTCCAGCAGTTTATGAGTTAATTCGTAACAAAAAATACAAATCTTTCCTCTTTTTTAATACTGGCGGACGTAGGTGCCGTTCCCTTGGGAGTAGGGGGATAAAATATAGCCTATGTTACTCGCTGATAATGTACCTATTCATTGCTGAAAGAATTTTTCAAATCGGTCTAGTAGTTTTTATGTTTATTCGTTACATACAAATCTTTCTTCTTTATGATATTAGTATAGATTAGTGTAGATACACCAAGAAAAGTAAAGTTATTTTTTTTTTTCTCTCAAGCATTTTACACTTAGTATCATGATTGTTGTTTTTGTACATAAACCCTAATAGGGCACTGCTTACAAGGTTGAATTTCTATTGGTTCATGTTGGTCTACATTTACATACATTGGATTAAAAAGATAACTCATAGAGACACCAATTATCTCTGAATCTAACGCGGCCCATACATGTTCAAGTGATTTGATCAAACAGGCTGGTTCAAACTGTTTGATCAAATAGAAATACGAAATTTCTTATTTCTTCATGCCATTTGACTACTCATTTTTAGAGTTCCGTACCCAAAGGGTAACCAACGGAACCCTATTAATAAGCCTCCAATGTCCGTCCGTCCGTGCGTCCTGTCAGCGGGTTATATCTCAAGAACCGTAATAGGTAAAGAGTTCAATTTTCACAGACTATGTATTTATTTTGGTTTACATCCGTACACTTCAACATAAGGTGCAGCTGAAAACCAGCGTCAGGCAGCGCCTAGTTGTCTAGTATTTTGCTGAACTGGACCTATTTGGCGCAGCCGCGGGGCACACAATGTTATTGTTTTTAAAATATTTTTTTATTTCCTTTTATTGTTTACCTACACTGTGTGATTCCGTGTGAGCCAAATAAATTAGTTTTCTTTCTTTCTTTTGCCAAGAAATAATAAAAATTGTGGTTTATGGTTCAGAGCCCTTTGTGTGCGAGTCCATCTCAATTCCCGCAATTCATGCCAATTTGATAAAACTGTTACTTGAACGCGTATAGCCCGCATAACTGGATAATCCCGATACATCCTTAGTTAGCAAAACCGTAAGTCCTATTAAAGATAAGTTTCGAACTCTAAAACCGCCTTGCAATCATATCCAACTTTTATTATAAATGCAAAAAAATGTAAGGATGGATGGATGTTTTTTACTCTTTTACGTCATAACGCCTGAAAAGATCTTCATGAAATTTGTCACAGAGATGATTATAGTCTGGAATAACACATAGGCTATAATATATTCCGGGAGTATGTTTCCTAGGGGCGCAGACGAAGCCGCTGACAGAAGCTAGTTCTAATCTATTTTTAACATCTTCTATGAATAACTAACATATTGCGTGACGATAAGTACCAGACAAACCAAACTGTAACATCGCCTCAATGATTACCTTTCTCTGTTATATATTTATACATATGTTTGGGCTACCGTGTAATTATTAAGAAGCAGAATACCTAAGTATTTTCTTTAATTTTTTGTAGCTTTGAATTTAAATTACCATCATTTCTGATAGGGATTATTATCACCTGGGAGTATTGAAGTTAAAAGTGAGGAGCTCGTGGCTAAATAATAACGGCCGCACGGGTCGATCTTGAAGATTAAGCAACGCTTGCCAAGGTTGGTCAGCGGATGGGTGACCATCTTAACATACTCAGTTTAGTCCGTGCCTCGGAAAGCGCGTTAAGCCGTTGGTCCCGGCTGTCATTTGTAGATCTTTGGCAGTCGTTACTGATTGTCAGAAGCCAGTAAATCTGACTCCAGTCTTGCCAAGATGTACCGTGTTAGCCAGTTAATGGGTTGTGGAGGTCTGATAGGCAACCGCTCCACGTAAAACACTGGTATTCAGCTGAATCCGGTTTCACTGGAAGCCGACCCCAATGTAATTGGGAAAAGGCTAGGCAGATGATGAGTATTGAAGTCAAAAATGAATAGAGTACTTCTAAGCAAACGTGTTCCATCTACAACCAGATCGTATCATCAAGACAGACGGAGCTCGCTATAGCCAGTGCCTACCAGGATTGTGGAATTAAACCAGAACAAATTTCCGTGCGTTCAAGCAATTTTTCCATACCTGTTACTGGAATCAAAACTAGCTCACACTTTAGGATGCGATGCCGGTTTGCGCGAATGTGACGCATATCTTCCCAACTTTTATAATTTCGTTTTATTTTAATTTTTTTTTTTTGGTATGCGTCATGCTTAGCGCAAATAAACGCTTTTTCATTCTTTCTTTCTTTATCACCATAATAGTTTTAGTGGAAAAATATCATCCGTGGTGCTTGGCAACTGAGCTTAACCCAGCTGTAAATGACGCTAGGTGCCTATTGGCCTAGTTCTATTCTGTCTCCTGCTTGATACGGAGGGAAGTGAAAATTATATATATATTTTTTCCTACTCCTCCGCTGTACTTTTCTGATTGATTTCGTTGCAGGATCCAAGACAGTTGAATCGTTTCTCTGGGACTCGTCGGATTTCATTGGCTCGGCGTTTTTCTAGTGTCGCCACTACTGATTCTGGCTTTCAGGAGTTGCAGTGGTTGGGAATGTGTGGCGGGCTTGTCCCAATAAAAAAAAATGGATTGCGGAATTTCATAGAAAGAGTCACCGTGGCCTTGACCTACGCAAAGAGCATTAGGAGGAACACGAATGGGATTTAGTCAGTAAGAGTCTGACACTCCCTTCCGCTCCGCCTAGAGAGGAAGGAGTCATTATTTTGATGATTTAGCACTATCCTTAAAAAAGGTTAATATTAATTTTCCTTTTAGAGACAGGCAGCTAATGTCAAAATATTGAAACTGATATTCAAATTACACGTTCTTCAGTAAAGTAAAGCAAAAACATTGAATTGATAAATGAATGTGTGGATTGGCGGCCAAAAACTAGTACTTTATAAGGAGCGAGGTCTCCCAGAATCAGTTCGTACTCGGCAACTGCCACCAAACTATGTGGACACGTAATTATCTCCTCAAGCATCTAGAAAAATACTACACATTTTAAACTGTTTGATTGAGTTCTGTCTAAAAAAACCAGCCAAGTGCGAGTCGAAATCTCACACGAAGGGTTCTGTACCATAAACCGTAATTTATATTATTTGATGTTATAGCGGCAATAGAAATACACAATCTGTGAAAATTGCAACTGTCTACCTATTATGGTTATTGAGATACTGCCCGCTGATAGACAGACGGACGGACGGACAGCGGAGGCTTAGTAAGTAGTAGTAGTAGTAGTAGTAGTAGTAGTTTAGGGTTCCGTTGGTTACCCTTTGGGTACGGAACCCTAAAAAGATGAAAGTTCTAGGTTACTAGGTCTTAACATAGTATTCTTGAATGACATCGGAATTTACAAAAACACGGATAGACAGACAGTCGTACACGAGTCCTATTATTATTTTTTGAACCTGATCATGGTTTGTTTTTCGAGTACGATTCCACAAATCCTGCAATCCATTGTTACTTCAACCCATGTTAATTTAACAAATATACTCGTACAATCTTCACAAAATATTAGTAAAATGTAAAGATGAAAGTTTGTTTGTTTGTAACTACTGGTTCCCATTTTTCGAGGAAGGCTATAACATCACGCTACAACCAATAGGAACAGAGCATTAGCGGAAAATGTGACAGACGAAGTAGCGCGGGCACAAAATAAATTTCACATCCACCAGGTGGTTTTATAGCAACAATTTCTGAAAGGTCATTTGAGTCGGTAGTTGAAATGTCAAGTCAAGAAAGATTAGTTGATTATTTTTTTCAACTAATCACAACAGTAACATTTTTGACAGCTGGCTCACTGATTAGATGCTGATCGAGCTTTGAGATATTCAGGGTCAGGGTCTTTAAATAACTTGATGAGATAGTAATTTTCTTGTAATATTTATAAAGTAGCAGTAGTAATTAGTTACCTATACAATACGCGTAAAAATCGCACGGGTCGATCTACAAGGTTAAGCAACGCTTGCCAAGGTTGGTCTGTGGATGGGTGACCATCTTAACATACCGAGTTTCCTCCGTGCCTCGGAAAGCACGTTCAGCCGTTGGTCCCGGCTGTCATTTGTAGATCTTTGGCAGTCGTTACGGATGGTTAGAAGCCAGTAAAAATCTGACTCCAGGCTTGCCATGAAGTACCGTGTTACCCAGTTAATGGGTTGTGGAGGTCTGGTAGGCAGCCGCTCCACGTGAAATACTGGTATTCAGCTAAATCCGGCTTGACTGTAAGCCGACCCCAATATAGTTGGGAAAAGGCTAGGCAGATGACAATATGCGCCAAAATCAATACCTGTAGAGCATCACGGATATATTTCCATATATCTATAAATGTGAGTTATTTTGGATCCAGGGAGGCTCTACAGGTTTTATTCAAACTAAGGGTAAAGGTATGATTGCCAAACTGAACTGGCAGTGAGCAAGGCACATTGCTCACAGAACAGATGGTCGATGGGGCCGAAAGTTCTGGAGTGGGCTCCCAAAAGGTAGACTGATGACCTGGACACGGTTGCGAGTAGCCGATGGATGCGAGACGCACAGGACCGGTTTTTGTGGCGACACTTGAAGGAGGATTATGTCCAGCAGTGGACGTCTATAGGCTAATATGATGATGATGAAAGTTAAGTAAATAGTATAAGCATGAAAGGTTCACAGATCATTCAATAGGTCGTACGTCAAGTTGTTTCAATAGCTAAAATGCAGATTGCGCTAACTCTAGTTAGTATAGAGATTGTGTGTGAGCTCTGGTGAATGTTACCTTGGATTAAGAGTACTCCAACATAAATGCTTGCTGGTTCACGCATTTTTTTATTGATTGAAGGAATGGATTGAAGTTGACCCCTGATGTAACGAAAATAGCCGTGTGCATGTATATTTTTGTTTTACTCAACCGGGTCAGAAATTTAATTCTGTGATAGGCAGTTTTGTTGGTCCATGAAACTTTATATACAGTTAATGGGATCTGCAAAAAGTATAATAAATAGAAGGCTTATAAAAAGTGTCATGGTAACAGCTAAAGATTGTCAAAAGTCTTACGCTACCGGAGTCATCAGATCATCAAGAGAGACTTCATCATCATCATCATCATCATAACAGCCGGAAGACGTCCACAGCTGGACAAAGGCCTCCCCCTAAGGGGAGGTGGGTTGCCATAATCGCCACGCTTGGCAGGCGTGTTGGCGATCGCAGTGTATGGTGTTGCGTTTTACAGAGAACGCTGCTGCCCATTCTCTGGTGAGTCCCTTAGTCGCCTCTTACGACACCCATGGGAAGTGATAGGATGGTATTATTCTTTCATACGGCACCGGCCGACACCATATGGTGGGTCTGTCTACACTGACTTGTGAAATTTACTTTTACTTTCGAAAAAGCCCCGGTCGTCATAAGAATCCACTAGATGCCGCAGTAATGATATTCTGTAAATATCGTATCCTGAAAACTTAGGTGATATAAACATGAACTGAGCAATTAAATACTATCAAAGTGAATTGAGAGTTCACTTCTAGTTGGTGTTTACAGAAAACACAGTTGTTGTGGCGACGCTTTGGGAAAACTTTTGCCAATGTTTACATTACCCTTAAACCTCATCATCATCTGCCTAGCCTTTTCCCAACTTTATTGGGGCCGGCTTCCAGTTAAACCGGATTTAGCTGAACACCAGTATTTTACGCGGAGCGGCTGTCTACCAGACCTCCACAACCCATTAACTGTGTAACACGGTACTTCATGGCAAGACTGGAGTCAGATTTACTGGCTTCTGACAATCCGTAACGACTGCCAAAGTTCTACAATAGACAGCCGGGACCAAAAGCTTAACGTGCTTTCCGAGGCACGGAGGAAACTCGGTATGTTAAGATGGTCACCCATCCACAGACCAACCTTGGCAAGCGTTGCTTAACCTTGAAGATCGACCTGTGCGGCTGTTTTTCTTTAGCCACGAGCTCCTCAACTATTGAAGTTTTAGTAATAAATAATTATTTGACCAACCTACATTTCCTTTAAACCTAATCAATCTTAATTCATAAAATTCTTACTGAGTGAGTGAGTTACTGACTGACAGACAACGCACAGCCGAAACTACTGGTTCCTTGGGGAGTGTAAGGGAGCACTGAGAGAGGATTTCTAGATATTTCTACGGGAAAGGGTAAAACCGGGATATGAGCGTACAAAGTTGCGGGCAATAGCTAGTTTACATCTCTCAAATATCTCTCTACTGCTATCTATTTGCTCATTTTTACCGTCATTTAAACGCACGTTTACTGGACATTGACGTACGTACGTGCATGTCGAAATGAATCCATCTGGATTGCCACACAGTCTCGCAGATAGACCGCACGAGCGATTAAACGAACATTACTCGCTAAACGCGACCTTGTCTATGAATATCCGATGTCTGTGGTAATGGGAAGCGATATTTCAAACACTACTACACTAATTTGTAACTAATTTTATTCAGAACGTGTGATGTTCTTGATGGCAAATTAATTACCACCGCTTTTGAAGAACATAAGCTACGTTTTTTTGCAAAATTGGATGGTTACTGACAGAAGCTGCATAAAAATGAAAGGCAAAAAAACTACAAAAAAAAACCGGCCAAGTGCGAGTCAGACTTGCGTGCAAAGGGTTCCGAACGAGTAATATTTTTTTCTAATGTAACTTTAAAATCATCGACTTCTTAGGTATAGGTTTCTAAGACCGATTTTTTTTTCAAAATTTTAGGGTAGTATCTCTGAAAATCCTCTAAATCTGAAAATCCCTTATCTCTGAAACTATTGACCCAAAAATTTTCGTAAATTTTCTATAATTACTTCTAAATGGTATATTTTAAAATTATGAAAAAAAGACACAATTAAGACCCTTTCATTTGATTTGTCAAACGGTAAATTTGGACAAACTTTTCTTTTTTAATATTTCCTCAAAAAGTGACTTCATTTACAAAATGTATTATTTGTTTTTGTTACGAGTCCGTGTTTGGGTCACAGAAGGTTAAATGTGTATCAAATTTCAACTGAATCGGTTCAGTAGATTTAGAGAAAATCGGCTGTGACAGACGGACAGACAACTGAGTGATCCTGTAAGGGCTCCGTTTTTCAATATATAGGTAGGTTCGGAACCCTAATTACGTATAATTCATAAAATAACACTATCAGCAGTGCTCGAGGGCACCATCCCAATAACCATTGGTTTCAATAGGGTAAAGACATGCGTGACGTCATTTGGCTTGGTAAATTTGGTACAATTTTACCAAGTCACATGACGCGTGTCTTCAACTCGCTGTATTCTCTTCATTTACTGTTTACGTGAAAAAATAAATACGTGTCCAATATTTTTTGAAAATCTATCAGACGGACTAATTAGTTTTTTTTTAGTTAAATATATTAGTAAAGTATTGCCAATACGAGGTAACACAAAATTTTACTTAACTGCAATAGACGCTGGTCTAGGTTTAGGGCTATAGAATTATCTAGCTAGGGTGTGGTTTGTAAATGTAGTTACGTTACTATTGGCATTTTAAGTAGATCTGTGGAAATTCGCCCGTTGCATTGTTAATTGCAATCTTATTTTCATGTGATTGTCTCTGAATCTATACTAATATTATAAAGAGTGTGTTATCAAACGTTTATTCGATTACACGTTGTTGTGTATAAGAAAGCAGAAGAATTTGTTTGTTTGAACGCGCTTAACTCTGGAACTACCAACCGGATTTGGAGAATTTGTTTTGTGTATGGTAGCCGTATTCATGAGGAAGGTTATAGGCTATACATGAACGGCAAAAAACGGGATATGTGCGTATGAAGTTACAGGTAAAAGTTAGTTTTATTAGTACAATTGGCATAGATCTTCGGTATTTCGAAGAACGAAACATCGATGCAACAATAACCGCCTGTTAATAATGCTGACCGTACATAGTTAGAGAGTTAGCGTTATACTATTCGAATTTCTTGGAAATGGTAAGAGTTAATTGGAGGAAATGGATAGTAATGGGATTACACAGCATTCCATTTCCACATACTATCTCACCATCCCATGTAAGTATGTTTATAAATAGTTTGTATGAACTGCTTCCTCTGTTTACCGACGGGGATTCAAAAAGTGCAAGAGGGTCGGCAAAACAAATTGATTACCGCTACAAAGATAGGTTAGATAGATAGATTTAAGATAGATTTTATAGCATTGTCGTATATTCAAATTAGGCTTAGAGCCGGCACTTTTTGAACGTCGATGACGTGCGGGCGTTTTGGGGGACAGTCTTTTTTAAAAACAGAAGACAGTTCCCCAAAACGCCCGCCCGTCACCACTTCCTAGTGTTTTAGCTGTGGAGAAGAAGTGGCCAACAAACACATCTGTCTGATACGTTTTAAGAACTTGAATCTATATAATAGTATTCAAAGTAATTAATATATGTCACAAAAAAAAACATATTTATCACTTAATTGAAAGGAAAAATATATAAGTCCGTGATAAGACCTGTCGTAATGTATGGATCAGAATGTTGCACTGCGAAAAAGACGGATGAAAATAGATTGCATGTAGTGGAGATGAGAATGTTGAGATGGATGTGTGGAGTAACGAGAGTGGATAAAGTGAGAAATGAGTACATTAGAGGCACTTTAAAAGTGGCGCCAGTGACGGAAAAGTTAAAAGGGAATCGCTTGTCTTGGTATGGTCATGTGAAGAGGAGGGATGAAACGCATATAACTAGAAGAGTCATGAACATAAATGTGGATGGATGGAGAGGGAGAGGAAGGCCAAGGAAAAGATGGATGAATTGTGTGAGGAGCGATATGAAAGAAAAGGGAGTTAGTGATAGAGTGACGACTGATAGAACAGAATGGAAGAATAAAACGTGTTGCGCCGACCCCAAGTAATAAGGGTAGGAAGATGATGATCACTTGTTAGCTAGCACACTATGATACTGATAAAAAAGTAAATAAAAAAATAAAAAAAAACAATATTATGTGAACACTTGTGCACTGTTCAGTTTTTTAAAATACTATATATCGGTTTGATCTATACTAATATATAAAGCTGAAGAGTTTGTTTGTTTGTTTACTTGAACGCGCTAATCTCAGGAACTGGTCCGATTTGAAAAATTATTTCAGTGTTAGATAACCCATTTATCAAGGAAGGCTATATATCATCACACTAAGATCAATAGGAGCGGAGCAGACGAAGTTGCGCGGGTTAACTAGTAGCTAAATAAAGTAACTGATACTGCTGGCATAATGCACGACAACTTATAGAAAATGTCATAACATTAACTCTCACAATTTATCCATGTAACACGGTTTTGTAAGCTTCATGCAATAAATTGATTAATTGTTATTTTATTAATTACCAAACACATAACAATTATGGTAACCATACGGTTGTCATTATTATTTTCTTGATTATTTGCATGTTGATTGTGTGAGTTGCAGTATAAATATTATTTTAATTATTTTTTTAATAGAAAACCGTTCATTGTTTACGGTTAATACTTGTCTTGTTTATCGTCTAAATCCAAAGCTTGCATATATACCAATAATATTATAAAGAGGAAAGATTTTTTTGTTTGTTTGACCGAAAAGGCACCGAAACTACAACACTGATTTTAACCATTTTGTCACCAATAGCAAGCTAATTTATCAGGTATTTTTCTGAAGCCTATGTTACAGGCTAAAAAAAAAATATTAAGGATCATAAGAAATTCGAAGATCGAAGTTGCGAGCGAAGCGCTAGTTGTACTATATATGTTTTAATTTAAGTCGTCTATTTCTTGAAAGAAAAAAGTATTAGCTCAAATGTTGGTCACTGTCCAACTCGTTTCCTTTAAAATTAAGATGCACCTTGATAACGTTAAAAATAAAAGGCGAAATATTCAGTTGTTATCAAGTATTAGCTAAAGACTTTTTAGTCCAAAGAGCTTCACAAGTTTTAAATCCCTATCCCAAGTATTTTACAAACGGTTGGTCAAATAATTGTGCATCACTAAAATTTCAATACTTGTAAACAAATAATATTGACAGTCATAATGAATTGCACAATCGCTAGTAATTATATAATTACGCAGTGGTGGGTTTAGGGCTAATGTCATGTGTTATTTTTACTTAAACTTACACAAGACACTTGCAAATTTGTTTAACAATATTTTTTATCCAACTGCGGCAGAGCCAAAGGAAGGGTTATGATTTAAGATGGGAACACATTTATAATGCGTACAGCTAAGGAGTGGAATTCCCTGCCGGAGTCTGTTTCTAGATAGCTACAACCTGGGAGTCTTTAAGTCAAGAGTGAATAGGTTACTTCTAGGCAAGCGTGCTCCATATTTGCATATTAGCGCGTGCCTAACAATAGTAAAAAAAAGGAAAAGATGAACACAGCTTTTATGAAGAACACTACTTTTTCAATTTTTTGAATCGTTACATCTCAGAAACGGAAAAGAGAAAAAGTGCAAAGACAATTTTATTGATAGCTAGTCAACTGCAACTTTCTTATTTTGAACGTATTCTTTCTTTAGAATCTTCTCCTGAGAATAACAATCACAACAAAAAAAGAATATCAGCTGTTTCATACAAAATGCAATATTTAGCCAATGAAAATGTATGGAACAGCTGATATTTTTCTCGAGCTTTCGGAGTTTTCCCAAAGTAAAAGTTGCTTATAATCATGTGTACTTTCACTGCCTAAGAGGTTGCTGGTGTTTTACAAATAACCCTGTATAGAGATTGCATGATCTAAAATTTTAGTCTAACCTGTTTTTATTAAAAAAAAAACCTTGAAAATGTCGGCTCAAGCCCGCCACACATTCCCAGCCACTGCAACTCCTCAAAGCCAGAATCAACAGTGGCGACCACAAGAAAAACGCCGAGTTCTGGAGAAACGATTCAACTGTCTTTGATCCTGCAACGAAATTAATTAGAAAAGTACAGCGGAGGAGTAGGAAAAAAATGTCGGATCAATGGGGACTTGTCACATTTCGTTTATAATGGTGTTCCGAACATTCGTACAAATTTTCAGCTCCATGCGAATTACTGTGATCGTACCCAAATTAAATGATGTTAAAGTACCTAAGTAGCTTATAATGTGGGTAGAGAGGTTAACTAGTTATAAATGGTTTTTTTTTTTTGTACGAAAATTGTACCCATAAAAGTTGACCTGACTTTTTTTTCTTTTCAAGTTAAGCCAAAACGACGACTATTTGCAGCAATTCTATACTATGTGAATGTACTAAATATTTATTAAAAAATATTTGAGCGTGAGAAAAAGTCGAAAAACAAAATGACATTGAATTCTATTGGGTTGATAGCTACTGCTTATATTATTCTGATCAGCTCTCAGAAGCGCTGAGTTGTTAATAAAACTCATAATAAAAAAAAAAAAAACAGTTCGACAAGGTAAATGAAATAACTGACAACTGGACCATTTATTAAAAACTTTTAGTGCTGGGCCAACGCTGAAAACGAGAAAGTTTCTGTAAATTATTAGATTTTGTATTTTAGCGCCCAATTTTTGAATTAAGAATTAGAAGACGAGTAGCTATTTGTCACACTTTACCCTGGAAACCTGTCTTTGAAGGGCTTTGCAAGTTTTTAACACCATATAATCAATTCGGAAATTGGAAAACACTGGTATTCAGCTGAATCTGTTTTGACTGGAAGCCGACCCCAATATAGGTGGGAAAAGGCTAGGCAGAAGGCAGAAGGAATCAATTCGGAAATTGGCTCCAAGTCTAGGTGTTTGATTACAAAGTTTTTGATAACTTCTATAGTGACTTTTCACTATAGATACTCAATCATTTTATGCCTGAAATGATTTAAACCAAAGTATCAAGATTCACTCCAGTCATTTTATTCTAATTGACGCCGTAACTCGCCAACCGATAAGTACCCAATTAAAATACCTTTCAAATTGGACCATTCGATGGCCAACAAGATTCGAGCCCAAATTACTTATTGAAATAATTATGTTTATCTCAAACTAAGTACATAAATGACCATAACCTTGTTCCAGTTACCATTGACATCACAAACTTGATCGTGATTCTATAAATTATATTGATCGGACATATCCGTAGTAATACAGTACAGTAAGCAATGAAGTTGATAGCTATACCCTGGGAGTCTTTAAGTCAAGAGTGATTAGGTTACTTCTAGGCAATCGTGCTACATCTTCGACCGCATCATCGCTTACCATTAGGTGAGATAGTGGTCAAACGTATGCCTATCAATAGTAAAAAAAAGTTATTTTTGTTGTTTCGGGTTTTGTGTGAAGATAAATAAGCAGTAGGTAGTTGTGTAAGAGAGGGGGTGGGGGTGTGTAAGAGACGCCGTGGCCCTGGAACGCAAAGGGCATTAGGAGGAACACGGATGGGTTTTAGTCAGTAAGTGTCTGAGACTCCCTTCCGCTCCGCCGCTCGTCATTTGATGATGAAAAAAAAAAAAGTGGGGGTGGAGGTCTTTGCCCAGCAGTGGGATAAAATAGGATATTTTTTTTATTTTTAAGGATGGGAAATCATCAAACGTCTCCTCCCGCCCTGGACGGAGCAGAACTGAGTGTCAGACTCTTACTGACTAAAACCCATCCGTGTTTCTCCAGTGCCCTTTGCGTTTCAGGGTCATGGTCACTCTTTCGAACAAATTCCACAACCTGGGCAGAGGGTAGATAGTTAGGATTTTGTGTAAAGATTTTTATCAGTCATGTTACGTATAGACAAGCTTTGTTTAGAGAAATAACACCCGTGGTCTATCCTACGGAACCCGTGGAATTTTCTGGGATGAAACGTGTCATGTGAGACTTTGCAAAAACGTGAATTTCTCATCATCTTCCTGCCCTTATCCCATGTTACTTGGGGTCGGCGCAACACGTTTTATTCTTCAATTCTGTTCTATCAGTCGTCACTCTATCACTAACTCCCTTTTCTTTCATATCGCTCCTCACACAATCCATCCATATTTTCTTTGGCCTTTCTCTCCCTCTCATCATTAAAAAAATGTTCGTTGTTTGATCAGTACCTCCAAAGTTTATATTTTACGTACAAGTAGCATCTACAGCGGGTTCGCCTGCATGCTTATAATATAGTTCATAACTTGTAAAACTATCTTGCTGTTACTAGTTTAAGTTCTTTTTCGCACCATCTGTACCTTCTTGATCAATAAACAATTATTATTATTATTATGTATGTAAAAACTTGAGATACTAAAAATGCTTGCTCACTTGCTTGACTTGCTCTCATTGTTTTCACAGTACAAGTTACTTGCGGAACTAAACCCGCTAACACCAGTAAATGGCTGAGATAATAACAGCTGTTTACAGTGTTAAGTTTGTTTTGTAACTAACGACCCGCCTCGGCTTCGCACGGGTATAAATTATATATTAAAACCTTTCTCGAGAACCACTCTATCTATTAAAAGAACCCGCATCAAAATCCGTTGCGCAGTTTTAAAGATCTAAGCATACATAGACAGACAGACAGCAGAAGCGACTTTGTTTTATACTATGTGGTGATGTACTCGTACCTATAGTGATATACCACCAGGAATTCGTGGCTAAATAATAACAGCCACACGGGTCGATCTTTAAGGTTAAGCAACGTTTGCCAAGATTGGTCTGTGGATGGGTGACCATCTTAATATACCGAGTTTCCTCCGTGCCTCGGAAAGCACGTTAAGCCGTTGGTCCCGGCTGTCATTTGTAGAACTTTGGCAGTCGTTACGGATTGTCAGAAGCCAGTAAATCTGACTCCAGTCTTGCCATGAAGTACCGTGTTACCCAGTTAATGGGTTGTGGAGGTCTGGTAGGCAGCCGCTCCGCGTAAAACACTGGTATTCAGCTGAATCCGGTTTGACTGGAAGCCGACCCCAATATAGTTGGGAAAAGGCTAGGCAGATGATGATGATGATGAGTGATATACCTATATAAAATGTAATATTACGTTCTTACGTGTTAGGGTAGGAAATTACTATTTTATATAATGTGTTTATTTTAATTCGCTCTTGACCTAGTTATGTTCAACCTGAGGTCAAGTTTTGCAAAAGCGGTTGTCACATAAGTCATTTGTTGTAATTAAATGGAAGCTGGCTTCGTGGACTAGATATTATTAATCACTCTATTTTATGTTGTTTTTAGGGTTCCGTACCCAAAGGGTATCCAAAGGAACCCTATTACTAAGCCTCCGCTGTCCGTCCGTCCGTCTGTCTGTCAGCGGGCTGTATCTCAAGAACCGTAATAGAAAGACAGTTGAAATTTTCACAGATTGTGTATATCTATTGCCGCTATAACAACGAATAATAAAAACTAAGGTTAGTGGTACGGAACCCTTCGTGTGCGACCCGACTCGCACCCGGCCGGTTTTTTAGATAGTTTATGCATGTATATTTATTCTTATACCGTTTTCATTTTTCTTTTCTGGTCATCTTTATTTTCTCGCATATTTAAAAACCTTAGATCACAGTGTTTGCTATCGAACTCCTCCGAAACGGCTTAACCGATTTTGTTTTTTTTTTGTGTATATTTGTTAGGTCTGGAAATAGACGAAACAACGTTTGCCGGGTCAGCTAGTTAATATTATAAATGACTAGTTGACCCGCGCAAATTCGTCTGCTCCTGCTCCGCTCCTATTGGTCATAGCGTGATGATATATAGCCTATAGCCTTCCTCGATAAATGGGCTATCTAACACTGAAATAATTTTTCAAATCGGACAGGAGTCCCTGAGATTAGCGCGTTCAAGTAAACAAAGAAACAAACTCTTCAGCTTTATATATTAGTATAGATAGATAAATGCGAAAGCATTTTTTTTTAAGGATGGGAAATCATCAAATGACTCCTTCCGCTCTGGACGGAGCGGAAGGGAGGTCAGACTCTTACTGACTAAAACCCATCCGTGTTCCTCCCAGTGCCCTTTGCGTTCCAAGGACCCGGCGTCTCTTTCGAACGGATTCCGCACCCCGGCAGGCTCTGGCCCTAGCGGGCCCCGTCTCCCTTGCTGACAGCTCCTTGAGGCGCGCGTGTAAAACAGCGCGCCGCCAACCCGGGCCTGGTTCTGATCGGACGGCAGGCCACCCAAAGCTCGCCGTCCGCAGGCATGCGAAAGCATACCTCTGCATTTATCAAACCTATGTATCGAAAAACTTTAAAATTAAATACTTTTTTTTTTTAACTACATTATAAAATTTAGGAATTGCAGATCGTCCGAAAAGTTAAGTTATTGCCTTAAAATCCGCTACCTTACTACGTTATTTCATCATTATCATATCAGCCGAAAGACGTCCACTGCTGGACATAGGCCTCCCCAAATGGGAGTTTTGCCAGAATTGCCACGCTTGGCAGGCGCGTTTGGCGATGGCAGTGTGTGGTGTGGCATTTTACGAGAACACTGCTGCCCATTCTCTGGTGTGTCCCTTAGTCGCCTCTTACGACACCCACGGGAAGTGATAGGATGGTATTAACTTTACACTTTTTTTCTTTTTTTTTTTTAACTACGTTAGTTATCTCACTGAGAAATTACATCTGGTGCCACGTAATTGAATAACATAGGAACTGAACAGTTTTCCGGTCATTAGAAAAACCAGTCGGCACAAGGCATTGAAAGAGAAACATCATAATTTAGAAAATTGTAGACCATATGCGGTTTCTTAAAGAACTCATTATTTCTGATGTAAGGAAATAAGTATGTAATAAACGCGTGGTCCCTAAGGAACATACTCTCGGGATAAAAAGTAGCCTATGTCCTTTCTCAGGCTCTAGGCTAACCGGTTCAGTAGTTTAAAGTGTGATTGCGTAACACACAGACAGACAGAGTTACTTTCGCATCTATCTTTACTAATATATAGTATAAAGCTGAAGAGTTTTTTTGTTTGTTTGCTTGAACGCGCTAATCTCAGAAACTACTGGTCCAATTTGAAAAATTCTTTCAATGTTTGAGAGCCCATTTATCGAGGAAGGCTATATACGGGCTATAATATCATCACGCTAAAAGCAATAGGAGTGGAGCAGTAATGAAAATGGGGAATATGCATGAAAAACATATTTTTCATCTATATAGTTTATCTAAAAATATACAAAAATATAATACTAACAGTGAAAATAGAATCAAAATTACTCGAAAAACGAAGGAGATGTAATTATTTTAAGCAAATATATCTGTCCCTCTCGCGAAAACGCTGTTCAGTGGCAGCTGTATAGGCGTCATAGACGATGACGTCAAAGTTTACATCGGATTTCTTCTTTTAATTGTAATCTTTGAAGCTTTATAACTTCATCACTGATGAAGGCATTTAAAAAATAATTTCATGATTGTTTACTATAGCTAATAAGTATTTCATATTGCAAATAAAAAATCGCATGCATATTCCCTATTGAGACGCAGACGAAGTGGCGCGGGTCAAATAGTTTATAATCATCATGTTCCTGCCTTTATCCCAGGAATAATAATAACATTAGTATGGAATTAGTATAACTTGCTTAGAATGTACTTTTTACCATGCTCCTAAACTTCCCTACACTTTGACTTAATTAAAATAAACTCATTGCGTCAGATACCTATTATATGAAAATGATTGATTCCCGAATCAAATTTATGGTGTAAGTCATAAAAAACTTCCTAGCCTTTTCCAACTATGGAAGGGCTATTTTCCAGTCTAACCGAATGCCGCTGAGTTAATTAAATTTAAATTAAACTAAATAATCATTTAATTCAATCCATTCAGATCATCATTAAAATTTACACCACAGTAATTATTATCATCATCATCATTATTTCAGCCAATATTCGTCCACTGCTGAACGTAAGCCTCACCCAAAGAGCACCAACCATCCGCTGCCAGCCACCTTCTTTAAATCATCGGTCCGAAAAAATCTACATCGCAACAAAAATAACCGCGACGCAATCTATCCAACTAGGAGCGAACTACTACAAATTCTGCATCGCGCAAGCAGAGTTTACATGCAATTTGAACTTATACATCAGCCCGAATATCAACCATCGGGTAGACACAACAACCGCCTGGTCGGAGGATCCTTCCTTTTCAATGGAGAAACCTTGCATGTTTGGCAGTAAAAACTGTAGATAAAAGTAGAGATAGTCTTCCCGCTATTAATCGTCGTATGTGACATGCAGCCTTCAGCTTATGTACGGTCATGCATGAATAGTAATTAATTGTCACTACCTTATTTGCAATGCCTACTTAAAATGCTAAGTTTAACTGCTACTTACAGTGTACGTATGATAGGTTTATGATTCCTACTTAACTGGAGATTTGGCAAAGTAGATATAAATATCATTTTCAACTTATTATTTTGAGAGATTATTCCTCGTATTTTTAGGAGCGCGAGCGTTCGCACTTGCATCTCCGACACAATATGTTAAAAACAATTCTAATTTCCCTAAATTTTAACCAAATTATACTTTAATGCGTAGAACTTTGCTCAAAAATTAGTAGAATTATTACGAGTATATGCATGTGATTTTTTATTTGCAAAATGAAATACTTACCTACTTAAGTACCTTTATCAGCGATGAAGTTATAAAGCTTCAAAGTTTAGAAAGAGAAGTCTGATATGGACTTAGAGTTCAAAGTCCATGACGTCTATACAGCTGCAAGAGAAAACAGTGTTTTTGCGAGATAGACAGATATATTTGTTTAAATTAATTGCATCTCGTTTTCGAGTAATTTTGCTTCTGTTTTCATTGTTAGTATTATATATTTTTACATAAACTGTAAAGATAATAAATATATTTTTCATGCATAACCCTTTGGTTTCGAGTCAAATCTCAAGATCAATCTTATCAAGTGGTATGGTGTTATCCAGTTACCTGGTTGAGGAAGTCAGATAAACAGTCGCCAGCAGATGAAAAAATCTGGTATTTGACTGGTTAGACTGGAAATCGACCCAAACATAGTTGGTAATAGGTGAGGCAGATTTGATTGAAGCAACCTTTGCGGCTCCAGCCAGTTGCTGGACAATAAGATTCAATCTTCTAGCTGGCTTTCGATGAAGTTTGTTACTATCATAATTTATCCATTTTATGTACCTTACAACTTATGTACGTACCTATATCGTCAACAGTACCATTGTAACACACAAAGCTAACCATTTAATAATAACAATAAGTGACAAATCATACACAGTAACATTTCAGCATTTTCAACCGATCCTAACTTCTTACCAAGATATTACCTCAGAGCCACTAAACTTAGAATTTTGTTACAAAATGCCGACCTTCGCAAGTTGACACATTATGGATTGTATTGGTCGTTAGCAGCGGCCAAGCCGTTGTGAAAGTTTGTTGTAACTTCTCAAAGATGCTAAATAATGCTTGTTGATGAAAATCATCGAAGAGCTCTCGAATTAGGGCTTGTTTAGAGTTTTTTTTTATTTGTGATGGGTTTGCTTTTGACTCTAGTCAGAGATGACAGAGACAAAGTCTACGATGGAGCGAGCCTACCCAGAAGGAGCCTGTTCACTCTAACTTTGAAGAGATTAGGGTTTTAAGCTTTTGGAAATACAGATGCAGGCAGAGAGTTCCACTCTTTTGCTGTGTGCATTAGAAAATACATTTAGTGCGAAGGAAACGCTTAGTGCGAATTGGTGGGGTTGGGGGGGGGTCTTGTCTTGTCTAGAAGTGGGCTGGTGGGATGAGGTCGTAGAGTTCTTGGGCACACTCACCGAAGATTTGATGGTTTGGACGATAAAACAGTAAATGAATTTGCGCTCAAGCGGCATGAATAGTACTTTGCTGATAAGTAAGTGGTGTCAAGTTATAGTATAGTATACCTGTAAGAACTCGTTAGTAAGGGCCTATTTACAAATTTGGAGGTTGTCTTTGAACGTTACCTTTAAGCGTTAATTTCGTAATTAATTCCTACTAATTAAAATCCTCTTACTTAGTTCTTCGTCGTAATGTGTAAATTAGTGCGATTCGAACACAATTTCGTGAAGTATCCTGTACAATTACGGTTATATACTGAAGGGTGGTAGCTTAGGCGTCGATAAATAGAAGTTCTTATTGGAATATGAGTTTATTTATTAATTTAGCATGTTTTCTTAGCTTATATGGTCCCACAGGTGAACAAAGGGCCTTCAACTATTTTCCAGTTTACTTTGTCATCTGCCTTATCCGGTCTATCTGTCGTCAATGTATCTCATTCGACTGTTGTATCTTTTCTATTGTCTGTAGATCTTTTCCCTGCATTTGCAACTATTGCAATCTACAGTACCGTAGCAATCATAAGAAAAACAATTATTAAGCACAAAGAAATGGCCAGTTTTACAGAACGCTAAGTATCTACTGTCAGAAAGCACATTTCCTAATGCCACAGTCTGATGATAGCCCAGTGGTCTACTTGTGCACTATTGTAATATATTAAATACAATGTGTTATTAGCATTGTAGTTATTTTGTAAATTAAGTTTACTGTGCGAGGAAGATTAACTGTTGGCAACAAACTTAATTGGTTGCTTCTAAGTTCCATTGTATGCTCCTGGCAGTTCCTCTTCTCGTCAATAATCCCACAAGAATAAGATTTTTTGCTGAGAATTTTCCGGATAAAAGGTAATCCACGACAGTGTAGCTTGAAAGAATTTCATAGTTGGATCAGTAGATCCAGAGATAACTTAACCTATGCGAAGAATTTAACTTATAATGAAGCTTCACAACAAAAATTCATATCCTACTAAAGAATTTGCTACATAATTTCGTAGCACAATTTAATAGAAGTTTAGTAACCTATTTCAATCTCGTAGCAAACATCGTAGCGCCGTAGCACGTAGCAGTCCTGAAGGTACTATATTTTTTTCACTTTTTCGTAGCATATGATGATTAGTTTTAAAGCATATTGACCCACTATAACTAGATATAATATTGATTTGAGTAATATTCATGACAGTTTTTATATTTATTTAAAATGAACTAGCTGACCCGCGCAACTTCGTCTGCGTCAAATTTTATCATTAATGCTTCGCTCCGATTGATACAACACTAAAATATATTTTTTAATTCGAACCAGTAGTTCCTGAGATTAGCGCGTTCACCCAAACAAAAAACAAACTCTTCAGCTTGATAATATTAATATAGATGTTTTGACAAGTATAAATATACACCTTAAAATAACTGCTGCGTTTTTTTATACGTTGGAAGTAAAGTATGCTTTCAAATCACATCATCCACAGATTTATCTTTCAACAAAACTTAACCACTGTTTTAACGTAATTAATGAGACCTGTAACTTTATGAAATTAATGGTTTACAAGATCGTTAACCTTTTCTTATCTCTCAGCACTGTGTTACAAAATGCCTTAAATAACTTTAAGGAGTGGCCAAAAGTAAATGATTTACTGTTTAAGATCAAGTGACAAAGCATTTTGAGTATTTTCAGCTGGCTTCAAGTGAATATAATTTGTGTTTTTTTTTTATTAAGATTACGATATTTGATAATTCGAAAACCAGTTCGCACAGTAGTAACTCTGGTATCGTTTCATTATCTTCATAATATATCAGTTAAAAGATGTCGGAGCTGGTCATGGCCCTCCACCAAGCAGGTCACCAAATCGACTGGTCTTATGCTTCTCGCATCAAGGAGTACCATTGAAATTTGAACCTTAACAAAAAAAAACTTTTTACAATAAAAATTAACCGTCTTCCAAAAAAACACGCCAAAGTATAAAATAACCTTTGGAAGTCGGTGTTAAAAAACGAAGATACAAAACCAAAAACGCACAAAGGTTTTTATTTTTCACTTTTAAGTGGTGATATTTGGACGATGTCTTCATGTATTCAAAAATTGAAATAAGCAAATATGTTCATAAAATAAAAACTACTGAACCAAACTGAATCAAAATTTTACGGGACCAAACTGCAAGCATCTAACTTAAAAAGAATCACACAAATCGGATGAGAAACGTCGGAGTAATCGGTGTACATAGATAAAAAATAAAATACCCACCGAATTGAGAACCTCCTCCTTTTCTGGAAGTCGGTTAAAAATAAGCAGATTGACACTTGATTAGAATTCTTTCTAAAAAAAACCAGGATTTTACAACACCCAAACTAGTAATTCATTAAATAATGTTTATAGGTTAATCTAGACATTCTAGACCACAAATTAGTTTCGAATAATTAAATTACCAGTTTCTTTTGCAATTTATTTTATTTACAATCATAAGCACAAGTTCATATTCAGTGTGAAAAGTGAATGGAATTTGGTGAATGGTTCTGTGTGATTATTTAGGTACGTGTGTGCTATCGAAGATTTCCGTTCTCCTTTGAGTGGTCTCGGTTTATTTTTAAATAAAATTCAGACTCTCCTTGGCCTTTCCAGTAACTACAGCTACATAGGTTCGGTACTATGGGCACAGCAAAAAAGGCAAAATGGACAGTCATGCCACCTTATCATATTTTGATAATACTTAACTCTAACAAAACACTGCTACACACTATGTCTACATCTCTTTTTACTCTACTCTCCTTTCGCAGGTATGCTGGAAGAGATTTCTATAGAAATAAGCATCACCTTTGTAGCTATTTTTCTGTTTCTTTCTTCTTATCTTCTTATTAAATGTGTGTACATAAATTGTTAAATAAATAAATAAAAAATCGCACTTTAAAAGATTGGAAACCTGGTTTTCGCTCACCCTAAATATTTTATAAAAATCTACCCAACGACCTCACACCATAGAATAAACGGTAAATAAAATCAACGTCACTGTACGTGTCGTACGCGATTTTTTGTTTTTCAGATTTTATTTTACCACTTTGTCGGCGTGATTAATACATAATTATAACCCATACCAAAGGTCTAATCTTCTAGTACTAAGCGTCTAATCTTTCGAGTGCTAAGCGTCTCTGAGCTAAACCGCGGACAGACAGTAAGACCTTCATGGCGACACTATAAGGGTTCCTCGTTGACTCGTCATCTGCATAGCCTTTTTCCAACTATATCGGGGTCGGCTTCCAGTCAAATCGGATTTAGCTGAATACCAGTATTTTACGCGGAGCGGCTGCCTACCAAACCTCCACAACCCATTAACTGGGTAACACGATACTTCATGGCAAGACTGGAGTCAGATTTACTGGCGTCTGACTATCCGTAACGACTGCCAAAGATCGACAAATGACAGCCGGGACCAACGGCTTAATGTGCTTTCCGAGGCACGGATGAAACTCGGTAAGTTATGATGACCCAGCCACAGACCGACCTTGGCAAGCGTAGACCTTGAAGATCGGCCCGTGCGGCAGTTATAATCGAGCCACGAGCTCCTCATAAGATTTCCTTGTTGACTACGGAACCCTAAAAATCCCGTACGTCATTTGCATGAAACTACTTCTAAGCCATTTTAACTAACAGATTAACCAATCTAATTTTCATATTTACGGAATACCAAGTGCTATGGCACATCACTAGAACACGTACGGTCAACATTGGAAAGTCAATGTCAAACATATTAACATACACAGAACATTCAGCTTGTATGTATGTTTGTACAACCCAATATGTGATTGTGAAAGTAAAAATGGTAAGAATTCAAGATGTTGTTCTTAAGTGTAAATTGAATCAAGGTTGACTAAGTGCGAAAGTGCAATGATGATTTTTGACACTTTTTCTGTTGACTTTAGTAATGGCGGTTAAATGTTTAGTGCCTGGTTCTATGTAACGTGTAATAAAAATTGCCTAATAGCTTTTAAAAATCATGTAAGTGCGAGTTGGTCGAAGGTTAACGACGGGCGAATGTATTTTAGAGTTAGACAAAAGAATGTACTAATTCTGTGATAGGTAGTATATGGATGCGGCACAGAGTAAAGTCCCGCACACCTCCATTGAAAAGGGAGGATCCTCCAAACCAGGCGGTTGTTGTGCCTGGTGGGCAACTGCCCGATAGAGTTAGTATTCGGGCTAATGTATTTGTTCAAATCGGTGTACCCTTGTTTCACAAAATCAAAACAATGTCTCCAAAAATACGTTACTTATAATTGTTCTGAAGAAGGTCGATGGTATTTGTGATTTCATAAATAAACACAGTCGAATTCACATTTCATCATTATGGTAGAAAAGAACAGAACTTTAAATGAAAATTCTAATTTGCCAAGTTAAAACCGTTAAAAGATGTAATGCTTAATAACTCAGGTAATTGTTTTATAATATTTATAATGTTAAAATAAAATTAGAATCCAAATTAGAGTTAGTCACTGAGGGAAAGCATGACTCAATATTATGGCATTAAAATTATACAAATGAGTAATTTTAGAAATTGTGCGTAAGTAATTACTTAGTTAAGATAGATTAGATAACTTCTGTACATTAGTTAACTTATTATGAACCATTCTATTTTTAAATTTGATGTTTGAATTATAATTATAATAAATAAAAATATTAATATTATAATACAAGTTTTTTAAATTTGAAAATTATTGTCGTGTATCTGACTAAAGCCTGGCTGATAGGACAGAATGGAAGAATAAAAACGTGTTGCGCTGACCCCAAGTAATCCATGTTACTTCGGGGCGGCGCCAGGAAGATCCCATGATAAGGGCAGAAAGATGATGATCTGACTAATGCCCGGTTTCAAAGGTTTTTTTTTTGTTAGTTATGGGTTTTCTCTTGACTCTAGTCTATGTCAGAGATGACAGAGACAAAGTCTATGATGGAGCGAGCTTACCCAGAAAGAGCCTGTTCACTCTAACTTTGAAGAGATTAGAGCTGTAACCTTTATCTTCCGTTAACCAATAACCAACTAATGGCGTTAAGATAAATAGCGGACAGATAAACGACCGATAAAATCCTCGGAAACCGGGCTATAAATCCTATGTTTATTATCTATTTAATTTGTGTCACTAATTCTCCCTTACTTTGTTACAGGTATGGATGGGTTTATACAAAATCAAACCGTTCTAGAAGAAGTTTGGTAACGTTATAACAAATAGCAGTTCCTGAAAATCTGGTAAAGGGTATTGATCAGCAAATTAGCTGACAGTTGCACTAAGCTACGCACACCAAAAGAGTGGGAGTCTCTACTAGCGTCTGTGTTTTTCCGAATGTGAGCTTAGAGTTGAATGTGTCAACTCTAAACTAGCGCTGTGTTATTTATTTTTAAATTTCGCAGCCTATGCTGAGATAGGGACCTTTTTGGCCTCGCACAGACTATTGTAAAATGTAAAATGAGGAGCTCGTGGCTAAATAATAACAGCCGCACGGGTCGATGTTTAAGGTTAAGCAACGCTTGCCAAGGTTGGTCTGTGGATGGGTGACCATATTAACATAACGAGTTTCCTCCGTGCCTCGGAAAGCACGTTAAGCCGTTGGTCCCGGCTGTCATTTGTAGATCTTTGGCAGTCGTTACGGGTTGTCAGAAGCCAGTAAAATCTGACTCCAGTCTTGCCAAGAAGTACCGTGTTACCCAGTTAATGGGTTGTGGAGGTCTGGTAGGCAGCCGCTCCACGTAAAACACTGGTATTCAGCTGAATCTGGTTTGACTGGAAGCCGACCCCAATATAGTTGGGAAAAGGCTAGGCAGATGGACAGACTATTGTAAAATGTTTATAGACTTAGTAATACTGTTAGTTTTAATTAAATCTAAATCTGTCTGTTTTGTGCGAGTCCCAAATAAACATTTTTCTTTCTTTTTTCTTTTTTTTCTAAACTTTTACCAACCTTAATCAAATTCCTAGTGTGGGGCAACGTTTTTATGACAAAAAAAGTCTCTTCAAAGTTAGAATGAATTGGCTTCCTCTGGATAAGCTCGTCGACTTTGTTTCTGTCACCTCTGAACTAGATTAGTTTCAAAAGCAAACCTATCTCAAATAAAAAAAGGTTGACGGTGTGGCCAACTAGACATAATAAAGATGAGGCGTAAAATCTAAAATAAAAAAAGTTATTTTCGCCAAGTATGACGCATACCATAAAATAAAATTAAGGACTTGTATGAGTTGGAAAAATATGCTATACTTTTAAAAGCTTTTACCGTCGTCAAATTGAATTATGTTTGCAAAAAATCAGGGTTTTCTGAGATGTTTGTGTCTTTTTGTAAAAGTAGTTTCGTTCAATAGCCTTCAGAAAAAAAAAATGTTTATATCTCGGTGTCCTCTACTATGTCGCTCATAAATCAGTTTACGGACCTTATTACGTCATTGAAATCTGCTAATTACAAAAATGACGAGAATGCCACCAATTTACTTGGCAGCAATGCGGAGGAATATTTCATTGCCAACTTTTAATTTTAGTAAGTTAATAGCGATATTACAAATACTAAAATTAACAAACAAAATCTATACTAATATATAAAGCTGAAGAGTTTGTTTGTTTTTGTTTGTTTACTTGAACGCGCTAATCTCAGGAACTACTGGTCCAATTTTAAAAATTCTTTCAGTGTTTGATAGCCCATTTATCGAGGAAGGCTATAGGCTGTATCATCATCACGCTAAGACCAATAGGAGCGGAGCAGTAATGAAAATTGTGATGCAAACGAAGTTGCGCGGGTCAACTAGTACTAAAAGTAGATACTATCAAATAATTCGTCCTCAACGCTGTCAGCTGGTAATGTGCCCAAGAGACTGGCGGCACTGCCACGTTGAACGGCAATGCTTAGCCTCTGGCCAAAGTAAAAGCCAGCCCTCGGGTCACAGGAATTGCGATATATATTTTTCTTTTTATGTAGTGGCGACCGCGTACCGGAAGATACAGCGTTTGAAGGCCTTCCTCAAGGTGGGCTGATGACCTGTGGAGCTACTCTCTAAGCCCGAAGTCCGTAGTTTCAGGCTTAGTTGTGGGCGTATTCTACTCCGTATCACCAACGAACTTACGAATAGTCCCGAACCCGAACTGTGAGTGAATGACAACACAATTTTATAGTAACTGTCAAATCGTGTTGTCATTTAATTCTTAGTGGTGAGGTGGTACGGAGTTATAATTACGTCCGCAACCAAGCCTGAAACTACGGACTTTGGGCTTAGAGGGTAGGCCCCCAGGTGAGGGTCGCGGGTAGCCGATGGATGCGAGACGCACAGGATCGGTTGTTGTGGCGACACTTGGGGGAGGCCTATGTCCAGCAGTGGACGTCTTTCGGCTGATATGATGATGATTTTTATGAATAAAGCCTAAGCTAATAAAGAGATAACTATAGCGAAAGTTACTATTCTCTAAACAAGAGAGATATTGTATGGTGGCTTGATAAAGCTAATAAATTGTTGAGATTGGCAGGAATTAAGAAGGGTTTGCTCTACCTGTTTGAACTAAGAAACACCCATTGTTTACAAAAAGAAATATTTTTTTTATGCCGTGTCTCATTGGTAGCAGCATCACCATCTAAAAATCACCAATCATGCAACGAAGCTAACCTAACAACAGAAGTAAAACCTCAAAAGATTTTTCCTCGAACAAGAGCTCAGTTATTACAGAGAAATGTTGCCAGTTGTCACATGGCACCAACTAGAGCGCGCGAGTGAAATTGTCTGTGAAATTGCCTCTTTATCGATATCGACGCGATATTTTTATCGATCATTGCCCGTGACTATTGTCAGGGTTATTGTTTTTTCTTTTGTTGGAGTTTTTGGTGCGATACATGTTGTAATATTGTGCATTGTAGGCATTGCAGCATGAATACGTAGATTGTTTTAGTTTTTGTGTAGAACCGCGACCTTAGGCGTAGTTTACTGGCCAATTCGTTGAGGTAATTTTTATTTAGAGTCGAAATTAGCACACCGTAAATAGTCTATGAACATAATGCAGAAAAAAAAGGCAAAAAAGTAGAGCTTTTTAGTCAAACCAATCATGCCAGTCAAAATGTCAGTGACTGACGTGGTACGGATATTTTATGCAATTCCATTGGTTGAAATTTCGCCGTTTCTCCGCTCCGATGTCTCGCGCCGCTGTAATGGACAGACACCCTAACTCAGGTGGTAAAATGTTGGATATTATATTCTTTTCACTCATGTATTTTTAGTGGCAAAGTCTAAACTTATGAAACAATAAATTACTATTATTCTAGCAATATCCGTAATTACAAAAAAACATATCAATCTACAACAATTGTTTTTTTTTTTTTTATATTTCTGATAGGTTTGCTCGTGACTCTAGTCTATGTCAGAGATGACAGAGACAAAGTCTACGATGGAGCGAGCCTACCCAGAAGGATTGTGTCTTATACAGATTAATAAATAAATAACTCAGGATTTAAATCATCACATTACTATTAAAAGAGAAACATCGTACCCCAGCACATAAATAACACATCACTATAATGAATTATTCATCAAACTATTATTATTAATGTGAGATTCTTTTCATTCCGCCTACTTTCACCTATTTCACGAACAAAACGTTAGAGAATGCTTGCATGTCTGTGTGTATGTGTGTCTGTTCCCACGTGTCTGGTGTCTGCTAACCGTATGAATGAATAATAGTATAAAGTCGACCGTCCAGTGCTAGGAAAGATATGCATTAGATGTTGGCCACGTTAGCGACTGCCACACATATATCCGTGCGTAGTGTGATTGAAGGAAAAATCGTCGCAGTACTCGCATTAAACGATCCTGTCTCGCATGACATTTTCATGAAAAGCATACTCAGTCTCTCCTCTAAATATATTGTGCGCACAGCTGAAGTGAGCTCTTAGCCTGCGCGTAATTATGTTCCTTAACCCTTCGAAACAAGAGTGAACAGGCTGCTTCTGGGTTCGTTGATTACTTTGTAGACCTCATCCATCGCTTGCCATCAGGCGTTCCGCCCCGACCCTTAATTGAACAAAACCGCACCGGATCGTTAGTTTTACATTCAATCATCCCAAAATATTAACGTTCGATCCAGCTCATTCATCCAAAGTCCCGCCCCAACCCTTGCTTGAGCAAACCCACATAGGATTTGTAGTTTTACATTACTTCATCGCAAAATATTAACGTTCGATCCAGCTCATTCATCCAAAGTCGTACCTCACAAGGTTTTTTTTTTAAGGAGTGTCAGATTCTTACTGAATAAAACCCATCCGTGTTCCTTCTAGTGTCCTTTGCGTTCCAGGGTTACGGTACCTCTTTCGAACAGATTCCGCAGCCCCAGTAGGAACTTGCCTTAGCGGGCCCCGTCTTCCGTGCTAACATCTCTTTGAGGCGCGCTGGGATCGCAGCGCGCCGCCGACCCGGGCCTGGTTCTGTTCAGACGGGGAGCCACCCAAAGCTCGTCGTCCGCAGGCCTGCGCTTACGGCAGGCAGGAATCCTCCTGCGACTCCCGACGCCTGGGGCATCTTCTTCTGACCTCACAGGGGTACCCTAAGAGTGTAGTCAGTTAGTTACTGAGTTTTAAGTATTTATAGTCCAACTTCCATATTTATTAAGACCGCCAGGCGTTAAATAGACGATATCCATCTAGCCAGCATGAACGATAATAAAGAGCGGTCTCATTTTGCAAAAGAACGTGAAGCTAAGAACGCACGCGTAGCGTAGTTATAGCCTGCTATGGAACTTAACATATACAGACTCACCATATCAAATTCTTATTTAACTGATGATGTTAGTTAAGGCCTATTGTTATGGTTAACGGTTAACTATAGAGGTAAGGGAAGCGGGGTATTAGGTTGTCATGGGTCATTTGTTACTTGACAACTGGTTAACTATGCTTGCGTCTTTCTCCGAAACTTTATTGTTGAGGCTGTAAGATGAGAGTTGGTATTTGAGTTTTAATTTTGAGTTGATGATGATGGTTATGAATTCAATTTAACGTTTACTTGTGATAGTGTTCGTGAAAATATTGAGTGATTAAATATTTATGATTAAAATTAAAATATTACGGCAATGAATGGACTTCTCGGACGATATAATCAATTGGGAGTTAAATTATTAATTTTTTTACGGAGACTTAAGCTACTACATTAATTAATAAGAAATGTATACTAATTAATATATATAAAGCTGAAGAGTTTGTTTCTTTGAACGCGCTGATCTCAGGAACTACTTGTCCGATTTGGAAAATTCTTTCAGTATTAGATAGCCCATTTATCGAAGAAGGCTATAGGCACCACAACACACAAGACCAATAGGAGCGGAGCAGTAATGAAAATTTTGATGCAAACGAAGTTACGCGGGTCAACTAGTTATGTACAAACGCGTATAAAAACAAAATGAATCATTGGACATCAAAAAAATAATCCACATCTCTGTCAATGGCAAAAGTGCCCAGAACACTGGCAGCATTGCCGTGTTGAGTTGCAATGCTGATTCTTTGGCCGAAGAAAAGTCCAGCTCTCTGGTCACGGGAGTTTCAAATTGTATGTAAACTGTTAACTTACAGAAAATTTATATTTCATCCTATTATTTCGACATCAAATTTTTACAGCAAACCATAGGTGTAATTGCTGTTAAGCTCTGTGATAGAAGATGATGCAAGGTTATTCAAACGTAATTGAGTTTTACAAACATTATTTAAGTTACTTGTAGCTTGTTTTTTTTACTATTGATAGGCACGCGTTTGACCACTATCTCACCTGATGGTAAGTGAGGATGTGGTCGAAGATGGAGCACGCTTGCCTAGAAATAACCTATTCACTCTTGATTTAAAGACTCCCAGGTTGTAGGTTTCCAAACGTCTTTTATAATGCGCGCAGCAAAGGAGTGGAACTCTCTGCCTGCGTCTGTGTTTCCAAAAGCTTACAACCCTAACCTCTTCAAAGTTAGAGTGAACAGGCTCCCTCTGGGTAAGCTCGTTCCATCGTAGACTTTGTCTGTGTCATCTCTGACATAGACTAGAGTCAAAACCCATAATTAATAAAAAAAAAAGTTATACAGCCAAGAAACCCTTACGTACATGAACTTTCATTACTGTGTTTTGAATAAGCTGTTTCGGTGTACAATAAAAAATTAAAGAGAAAGAAACCCTTTCGTACTAATAGTGAAGGCGTGCACGCCTCGCTGCAAGTCAGGCCATTCAAAGCCATAACGTAACTTATAAGGTTCGAGAGATCAACAAAAGTGAAACTCCTTTGACCTAAACTGGTTTGACCTGACAGGACATAAGGTTCAAAAGTCAAGCAAAGATGGCACATGCTTAGTGAGATTATGTTCAATGATACTGTCAATGCTCGCATAATAATAGGTAGCAAAATGGATATTGACACAAAGTTTAATAATGATCAAATGAACTACAATATATTTTTTATATTTATTCGAGCTCGAGTTTCACCACAATTTCAACTGATGGAAAGCGATAATGTAGTCCACAATGGGACACGCTGGCCTAGAAGTATCATATCGATCTTTTTATTGCATAAAATGCTCAGCAAAGATAAAAAATCTTTTTTTACAAAAAAAACAACCAACTTCCAAAAACAAAACACTACAAAGTATAGAATAACTTTAATTTCGAAAGTCGGTGCTTTTGGTTATTTCTTCGTTTTTTAACACCGACTTCACAGCATATCGGCGTGATGTTATAGTATGAACTGGTATAAACAATAAACAGACTTGCGATTTTAGCTATCCCGATTCATTTGCTTTCATTTATTGAAGAGTTCCGTTGCCTACCTAAGAAGTTCTTCATCAGATCTTCACCAAATTGAAACGGAACCAGTCCAGGAAAATACTCATTCAAACAAAAAAAGAATCATCCAAATCGGCAGACAATTGGCTAAAGTATCGCTGAATAAACATTTTTCATGGGATCTCATCATCAGATCCTAATTTATACCTTTCATCATCAGCTCAGCAACATGTGATGATGATTACCAGGCACAAATATCTGAATTGCGTTAGAAAGTTCTTGAAAAACCATTGTATGTGCCTATAAGATTTAAGGGTTGCCCTCGTTTTTCTTGGGATCCCATCATCAGATTCTGACATGTTGACAATGGGACCAATCGAGAAGTATACCCTTTCAGATGAGACTAACATTTTTCAAATCGGTTCATAAACGACGGAGTTATGAGGTAACAAACATAAAAAAAAAAAAAAAAACATACCGAATTGAGAACCTCCTCCTTTTTTTGAAGTCGGTTAAAAAGAGAACGGATCACTTGTAGAGAGAGGGCTAAGGGAGGAGAAGCATAGGATCGCCGGATCAATGTGGCGTCTTGCGTGCTTTTGGGGAGGTTTGTGCATAGCAGTGGACATCATTCAACTGAAAGATTCAAGAACCATGAAAGATACAAACTCCCACATCTTTTAATCTGAATGAATAAAGATACTTAATGAAAAAATCAAAACTGGTGAAGTTAAAATTCATCTTGATGTTAATTCTGATTGGGACAAAATTGTGTGAACATTACAAGATCAGTCTCATAAGTTATTTGAAATGCAAACTTAATCCAGTTGACAGTTTCATTATGTTAATTAAATTCGAGTTAACAAAATATTTCATTCATGACATTTCTTCATGCCTAGAATACATTTTTTATGTTTACGGTTTCATATAGCGTCTAGTAAGTAAGAGCCTTGAGTTATATCACCAGTAGTCTTATTACAGAGACACTGGTTAACAGCTCTTGGTTAAAATTTGGCCATTTCTGCTTTTATCGACTCCTCCTTTATATAATATAGCTTTGATTATCCTCTCTTCAGGGAGCTATTCCAGAGAGCAGTGGTAGCCCGGTGGTAATGGCTGCGACTTACAAGTTGTAAGTCGTAGGTTCGAACCCAGGCAGGCGCTTTACTTTGTGTAAATTATTTCATCACCACTGCTCTAAAAATGGTGAAGGAAAACATTGTGAGGAAACATGTTGAAGAAACATGGCATGTCCTAGAACCAAAAATTCGAAGACATGTGACATCTACCAACCCGCACTGGGCCCGCGTGGTGAAATTACGGCCCACTCCTTGTCACCGAGAGGAGGCCTGTGTCCCAGCAGTGGGAACATTATAGGCTGGTTATGCTTATGCTTATCCTCTCTTTATTCTCATAAAGCTTATAAATTGTTTTTATATTCTTTTTAAGGTTAATCATGCTTTTCTTGCTTGTTTTTCCAATTTTATATTCAGAATAGACTAATTAAAATCCAATCTGTTTGAAAACACTTCTACATAATTATCTTCATTTACAACCAAAGTAGGCTGATTAGGTTTCACATAATGTAGGTCAATCAACGCTTTCTGTTTTTTTCCGTAATCTTTACTTCAATGCTAATATTATTAAGAGGAAAGATTTGCATTTTTGTATCATGTAACGAATAAATGCTATTCCAGACTATAATCTATCCCGTGTCTTTCCCAGTGCCGATTTCATTCAGATCCGTTCTACTGTTCGGGCGTGATTGACAACAAACATCTACCTATCCATCCATCCAAACTTTCGCATTCATAATAGTAGGAATGATTCTCATTATCATTATTCATCAAAACAGCATCACCTAGATTAGATCAATCTTCGCTTTCTGCCGTGTCCCCAAAACATGGAATTAACCTTTCATCTCAAGTAGGCGCGGTGGCCATTTTGCATTGTTTATAAGATCAGCATCCTTGATACACCCACTATAATGAGATATATTTGGGTTTAGTGTTGTAAAAGTAGAATTTTATTGAAAGGCACCTCATTAGGTAGCCTTGGTTTGTAGCAGTTTGACCACAAAGGACTTTGACCGAATTTTAGGTTTCTTTATATGTTTTGAATTTTAATGGACTAGTGCTGGTGACGTTTAGAATACATTACGTTTTTATCTATTATTTTTCTCTTTGTGATGTTTTTCTTGGTTTGGGTAGTTTTTAGGCGTAGAGCCATCAGATGGTTAAGAAGTTCAACTTTAGTGCATTCATTTCTTATGATTTAGTTCATTTCTTAGGTTTGCCTTACATTTTAACGGGCTATTATTATTTCATCATCTTCATTATGAGTTAACGTTTGTGATAGCCTTACACGAGCTGCATAACCATTACCATTGGCAATCTTATTCTACTCACACTTGAGTACAAGTCTCACCACATTTTTGCCTCATGTCTGTCATACCTCGACGAGAACATTTACTTATTTTTTCGCACTTGTAACACTTCTAAGGAAATTACTACGTAGGTACGAACATTTCGCCATTGAACGTGTTCGAACTCCTGCGCACTCGTGAGAACTCAGCACTGGCCATGAATGAGATATGAGGAATTAGCATAAATAGAGGGTCGTGTGCAATGAGTCAAACTAATTGATGTGTGTCGCTGTTAACTACATACGTTTTGTCTAACCTTTGAACCTATGCTAGATTCATTATTGAAGCCTAATCAAGATCAATTATCTGATGTCTGTTGTCAAATCAAAATATGCTACCTTGTGGGTTAACATGGTTGTTGATTGATGTTAGTTCGTTAAGATCTTCCTAAGGTGCTTTGCTAGATGTAGAGATCAGACCGCAACAGTACCCATTGAATTAGCATTTTTAAAATTTTGGTGTCTAATAAAGTGTTAGCTATGGCCGACAGCAAATAAGATTATATACTCAGTGTTTTGTTGGGTCTAGTAGTTGCAAGCGCTACTACTACTGAGCAGAAGTTCCTACATTTGAGTCTAATTGTTTTTCCCATCTGTTCATCATCTGCCTAGCCTTTTCCCAACTATATTGGGGTCGGCTTCCAGTCAAACCGGATTCAGCTGAATACCAGTATTTTACGTGGAGCGGCTGCCTACCAGACCTCCACAACCCATTAACTGGGTAACACGGTACTTCTTGGCAAGACTGGAGTCAGATTTACTGGCTTCTGACAATACGTAACGACTGCCAAAGATCTACAAATGACAGCCGGGACCAACGGCTTAACGTGCTTTCCGAGGCACGGAGGAAACTCGTTATGTTAAGATGGTCACCCATCACAGACCAACCTTGGCAAGCGTTGTTTAACCTTAAAGATCGACCCGTGCGGCTGTTATTATCTTGCCACGAGCACCTCCTTTTTCCCATCTGTTATTCCTCAGTATCAGTACGTATTTGGGATTAAAGTTTAACAGAGTGCAATTTGCTTACTACCTCATGGGGCTTACACATAATTTGGTCAATTTTGGTATACTATGGGAACCTATACCTTTGCTAAACTCTTCGGGGAATAAATGCGTGATGTTATAATTAAAATAAAATAAGTTGCAGCATGTGTACCATGTCAGTAATACATTTCGGTTAGTCTATTCAACATATTTAAAATTTATCTGCAGTTTAAATCTCTGTAATGAATTACAGCTGGCACTCAGAATCACTTGGTTATTGGCAATGCACCACACGGCGCAATTTATCGCAGTGCCTAGAGCAATATTGCACGGGACCAGCATATTATATTATTATTTAATGCGTGGGACTAACTTTCTTCATATACCACAGATAATATAGATTTTTATGGTGTCTGTGACCATAATATGTTACAGCAACGGTATGTTATGAAACTGAGCATCATGATCGTAAAACGTATTAATTAAGGGATATTAGCACAGATGATTATTAATCAGTTTTGAAATGTTGAAGAAGTGTTTATTAAACAGCCTACGTCCATCATTGTGAAAGTTGGTAGGAGAATAATTTTATAATTTTGTAGAGGTTGCAGATAGGCATATTTCATCATGATCTTCCTGCCCTTATTCCTACGTTACTTGGGGTCGGCGCAACACGTTTTTTTTTTCCGTTCTGTTTTATCAGCCGTCACGCTATCACTAACTCCCTTTTCTTTCATATCGCTTCTCACACAATCCATTCATCTTTTCTTTGGCCTTATTCTCCTTCTCCATTCATAACTCTTTTAGTTACATGCGTTTCATCCCTCCTCTTCACATGACCGTACTAAGACAAGCGATTCCCTTTTAACTTTCCCGTCACGGGCGCCACTTTTAGACTATGTACCTTTAATGTAGAAATTTCTCAATTTATCTATTATCATTACTCCACACATCCATGTCAACATTCCCATCTCCGCTAGGTGCAATATATTTTTATTCGTCTTTTTCACAACCTAACATTCTGGTTCAACTACTAAAATTCAACTACGACAGGTCTTATCACGGTTATATAGATTTTCCAATCACTGTCTTATAGCCATACCAAACCAGTTCGCCCACAGAAAAACAGAGCAAAATAAATTTTATTGAATGTAAGAGTTTTTTAAATTTTATTTAGTATTTCCTGCCAGGATTGTGGAATTTGTTCGTAAGAGTCACCGCAGCCCTGGAACTCTAAGGGCCTTCGGAGGAACACGGATGGGTTTTAGTGAGTAAGAGTCTGACAATCACTTCCGCACCGCCCAGAGCGGAAGAAGTAATATGATAATTTAAGAAAATAAGACTATTACCAGTCTCGACCAGTCGAGCGAAGGTATTATTGGACAAGGCGGCGTCATCGATCAAACAACGATATAAATAATATTGTTGAAAAAAACCCGAAACTATCAAAACGAAAGAACAATTTATCATAAAACCAAGAAAGTATGTTACCATTACCACCATTAATAAACAAGCAAAAAAATACTTAGGTGTGTTTTCAACAAAAATATTAACACAAATCCGCTAACTATAACTACAGGCTATTAAATTAAAAGATCAAGGCCATGATTGCTATATCTCATTGTTGTTTATAACCAAAGAGAGGAGGATTAATTTCGGATAGTGTGACTTTCACGAGCGAGTGCAGTGAAAGGTCCGTTCAACTTTATAGGCCAGTGGACTTGCCCATTGATGCAAGATCTAATGCAGTGCTAGTGCTAAATGAAGGGAATGTTTAGGTCGTAAATATTGACGGTTTGTATCTTAGGGCGTCGAAAATAAAACTGATATTATAAAGAGGTAAAATTTGTGATTTTTTACTATTGATAGGCATGAGTTTGACCACTATCTCACCTGATGTTAAGCGACGATGTGCTCGAAGATGGAGCACGCTTGCCTAGAAGTAACCTATTCGCTCTTGATTTAAAGACTGCCAGGTTATAGCTATCAGGAAACACAATTAGTATTTGTGAGGTTATAGGGGGTAATCTCTGGATCTACTGAACCGATTTCGAAAATTCTTCTACCAATAGAAAGCTACGTTATTTGTGAGTGTCAAAAGGCTATGTATTAATCCGAAAAATACCACCCAACGAAGTTGGTACGGGTCAGCTAGTTGTTTATAAGGCGGGTAATTTCTGGATTACAGGTTAGATACAGGGTAAAATAAGTACGTGATTGTATCTTTGTTAACATTTGTCAGTCAGGCCCGTTTCATCCATCACATCATTTTATCCGCTTGGCAATTTGTAATGCCATCTATTTTATCAAAAGCTGTGCAGTTGTCTTTAATTTCACTCTTTAAATCTTACAGTTTTAATAAAATATCCCATAGGAAAATAGAAAAGTATCCTATGTTCATTCCAAGACAATGACCTACCCCTGTGTCAGCTTTCATCCAAATCCATACAGCTTCACGATGAGGTAACAAACAAATTATAAACACTTGCTTTCGCAATTTTAAGTTAGTATTATAAATCTCGGAAAATGTCAACGGTCTCTAGCGATTGTAACTTGTTAAGATATATGTTTCTATTTGCATAAATATGATCTCGTATTGAGACATCAATACTTCTACAGCGTGTTCCTAGTACTGCTAGTTTCCATATTAGGCATAAAAGAAAATACAAACATAGTTAAAACAGTATGTGAAACTTACGTATTGGATGTAACGAATAGTTCTTGTTCATTAAAACTATTTTAGAGAGCTACTGAAGTTTGCGCAAAAGATTTGTGTAAGGAAAGATGTGTTCTGTTGCGATATTTCTATAGGTCAGTGCACACACAGTGGAAATTACATAAATACTGGTGTTAAGGTAATAAAATGATACATTTCGCATGTTTATAACCTATGACGCATGAGAAAATGAATTTTATTGCCGAGACAATCATATTTTGGACTACAAAATATGAAACAAAAAAATAAAAATATGTTTGATGTAATTTATGGTCTTATTTATAGTCTTTGCCCGCGACTTCTTACGCGCATATCCCGTTTTACAGGAGTTTCGGGAAATCCTCTCTTAGTACTCCCCTGCACTCCTCAAGAAACCTACATACCAAATTTCAGCTTCTTAAGGGCAGTAGTTTCGGCTGTGCGTTATCTGTTAGTCACTCACTCAGTAACGGAAGAATTTTATGTATAGGGATTGATAATAGAAAGGTTTAAACCGAAAGTGGCTACTTCAACCAGTCCTGTGCTCCTCACATCCAGTGGCTTTCAGTGGTCTTCACCAGCGTTCTAGCTTTTGGCAGGCATATAGATTAAACATGAACTAAATTATTTACGATAACCTTGATAGACCCGCGTTTCACCTCCATCTCACTTGATGGCAAGCAATTTTTTGGTAGACGATGAAGCACGCTTGTCTTAAGTAACCTATTCAGTTTTGTCTTAAATACCTCCTCCAGGCTATAAATCAGTATCTATAAATGGTATGTTTTATTTCTAAGCTAACATAAAACAAAGATCTTTATCAGGATACACATAAGTACATAGTTATTAACAATCACAATGCCATTGCTCTAGGAACTACTTATTAGTCAACTTCTTATGCCTATAAAATTAATTCCACCACTTTTTGCTTCATTATATTAACTGAAAACGCGATCTTGAGCAGTATATCTTTCACTGCGACTATTATTTCTAATTCTTCGTCAACAATCGCAATACAGTCACGCGAATCATTGCCTGAAGCGGCATTTTCTACCATAATATTCATATTGATTGATTCAAGCTGTTCTTGTTCATGAATAAAAACCTTATTTTCATTAATACTTTATGAATCATCATTGTCATCGGTATTGTCTTCCGTATAAATTAATTCTTTCAGGACAGGTCAAGTCACTTGAAGCTGTATTTTCTATCGCAATGTACTTATTAATTAATTCAAATTGTTCTTGTTTTTGAATAAAACCTTAATAACATTAACGTTTGATGAATCATCATTGTCATCGCTATTGTCTTCCGAATAAATTAATTCTTTCAGGACAGTTCATTCAATTTCATCTATCTTTTCTATCGTTTCTTAGTACTGGCTCTTCATAAATTCAATTCATGATGTTTTTGCAGATTTATCAAAGTCAGTTTATTTCATGTGAATCATCAAATTTTGCAACTATTTCCATTTGAAGATGAGTAAGGTTGGAAAGTTTGCAGTTGCAAGGTTACATCCGCTTGGTGTGTTGCCAAAGTCTAGTTTTTATAAGCCTTTTAACTATCAATTTATTGAATGGAATGTTTTTAATATCAGAATTTTTGAGCGAAAGCATAAGCATAATTTTGATAGTGAGGATTTATTTGGAAATATGTACCTACATATTTTAGAGAGTCCTCTATTTTTATATGAAGAATTCAAATCCAAAGACACAAAGTGTTAAAAAATGGACGACAGTTTTGCTCAACATTGACTTTATAAATCAGAAGGCACTATTACATCAAAGACTAAAAGTAAGACAATAGAAGTAGAAAGTGTACATAAGTTTTGCATACACACGTAAACTGTTTTGTAACTGACCAACGAAGGACCGGTTGGACATGTACGAGGATATAAATGGACTGTTGGATACCGTAATTCACTTTATTTTGAGTTTTCTTGTGTTATTTCATAGTACGTGCTTAAACAAGTTTGTCACTTTTTATTATATAGATAATAAGTTTCATCATGATGATATAGTTTTTGTGACACCTGGAAATACGGATGCCACAAAAATAGTGAAGTTTATTAGTAAGAAATCTCTTTAGTATTAATAGACGTAATATACTGAAGAAATAAAAACACTGGATCGGAAATTAGAAATTAAAGTAGATGAATCTAGTTAAACTAAGAGATGTAGTTATTTCTACTAATTACCATTAACTATTAAGCTTTGTCTTTCTTATGAACACTTTATAGGTAGAGTATAGACAGCTACATAAATTGGGTATCCCTTCTTAGAATCGAGAGTAACAGTAGATGAAGCTGTCTGTACATATTTTTACTAAAAGTAAAATGACCATATTCAGCAAATGGACCATCATTGATAAATCCAAAATGCATACTCCGTATTCACTGCACCTATTATTGTAGCCATGACTGCTGTTGCAATGTTGCATACAACTCTATCTTGTGCCTATGCGTCATGTTCGGCTCTGAGACATGGGTCTTTCCAGTGGATTGCAAGCATTGATAAAATACATGTTACCAAACTCTTGGCACACCCCTAACCGAAATCAGAATTGTCCTATTTGGGAGTTGGATTAAGATTTACGTCTTTGAGATGGCGAATACTGATATGGCAAGATTGTAATTAATTTTAAGTCGCGAAGTTTTTATCACTGTTGTGTACAGTTTCATCTTCTATATCTACAAATGATTCATCGAAGCCTCTCTGTTATGTTTGAAGTTCGTCTTCAAAAGATTGATACAATGCACTGCAGTGGGTCTAAAAAGGCCATTTTGGCAGAATCACAAAACAAATCACGCTACCCATTACTGTATTTTCCCAATCAACCTTGAACCTAATGCGTTAGCGATAAGGATGAAAATTAAATTTGACAGATTGATGTCTGATAAGTATTATGATTCTGATATAATTCTCCTAAAGTGGTTTTTTGAGGCCCGTTGATCAGTCATAGTTAACTTTTTAAACAGGTAGCGTAAGTCTGATACAGGTCTTGTCTAAGATGCTAAGCTTTTTAACTTCTTCTTTTTGATCTTTATTCTCATTCAATTCCTTCTGAATACCATCATCATTAACTCAGTCGCATTCTCTTGTTAGACGCCAGCTATTCTTGTAAGTACAATCGTTCCCATTTCACCGCCTCCATTTATAATGAATGATTTATTACTTATTGTTGTTACCGTGTTAAAGATCTTAAGCGTGATGGTATGTTCACAAAAAATTCGCGTGCGACTGTTATCTTTAACATTTCTCCTTCCTTTACTTTCATTGCTCTCATGAAAGTAAAGGAACGTTCATCTGGTGTTACGATCTACATTCTTTCACTTACCATAAAAACCATTTTTTATAATGGTTTCCATATTATTAATTCTTGGTATAACATATCTCACTCAACAAGTATGTCACCTATCTATGTAATCTTGATGTTCAATTACTTGTCGTACAAGACTGATACCTATACCTTCTAAGGCATCCTATTCGGTTTCTTCATGGATCAATAAAGACCTCAAAATCGTTTATCTATTCGCTATGATCACTCATCCACACTTTGACCGCAACAAGCGGTGCTTAACCTCCTATTAATTCATGCGGTTAAGCCACAACCTTCTCAAAAACCATTCCACAGAATATCCCTAATACTCATAAATTGGCCTTAACGAACATAATACGCGACTAATCGCATAAAATGTGCGGTTGTGTCGTCAAATTGGATGCGTGCGCGCAGTCATTATTTATCATTAGGCGCGCGCGCCGTGTTAGACGGTTATCTTGCCCATTGTGTTGAATTTGTCTGGTGTAGGTTATGTTACTTAGGTTATAATAGTTCATTTAAATGCTTGTAGATGGTTATAAGTGGGTCGTTGATTAAAAAGACATGACGTAGCATTCAAGTTGATCCCTAAGTATTTGCCAAGTTAACTATAAAATTGGGGTAGGAAAAGCAGCAATTTGTATTGGAAGGTAATAAACATAGTTTTCGAATATTTTTATGTCGATATCGTTAAGGTCCTGCACATTTGCATTTATTTAATTCATATGTTTTATTGTAACATACAACATACTTAGTTAAACACAATTTTCACAAGCACACCATTTGCAGATTGGTTTATATGAATACATAATTACTTCTGTGAGTATCTTTGTAGATTTTAACAAGATCTGCGGTGAAAGATATAAGATACTACTACCCACGCAACTTCGTTTGCGTCACAATTTTCATTACTGCTCCGCTCCTATTGGCCTTAGCGTGATTATATATAGCCTATAGCCTTTCTCGATAAATGGGCTATCTAACATGAAATAATTTTTCAAATCGGACCAGTAGTTCCTGAGATTAGCGCGTTCAAGCAAACAAACTCTTCAGCTTTATATATTACTAGTTGACCCGCGCAACTTCGTCTGCGTCACAATTTTCATTACTGCTCCGCTCCTATTGGCCTTAGCGTGATTATATATAGCCGATAGCCTTCCTCGATAAATGGGCTATTTAACAATGAAAGAATTCTTCAAACCGGAACAGTCGTTCCTGAGATTAGCGCGTTCAAGCAAACAAACAAACAAACAATCTCTTCAGCTTTATATATTAGCATAGATTCACAAGCACACCATTTGCAGATTGGTTTATATGAATACATAATTACTTCTGTGAGTATCTTTGTAGATTTTAACAAGATCTGCGGTGAAAGATATAAGATACTACTACCCACGCAACTTCGTCTGCGTCACAATTTTCATTAATGCTCCGCTCCTATTGGCCTTAGCGTGATTATATATAGCCCATAGCCTTCCTCGATAAATGGGCTATCTAACATGAAAGACTTTTTCAAATCGGACCAGTACTTCCTGAGATTAGCGCGTTCAAGCAAACAATCAAACAAACAAACTCATCAGCTTTATAATTAAGTATATTATATAGATAAGAGACGACATACACAATGTCTGATAGCGAAATTTCGAATAAAAAGTGCGACTTAATATAATTAGCAGTCTCTACCATTTCTCCCATGACATCTATTGTTTCCTCGTACCGCGTGAATGTTCGTAGTTTTCACAATTTTCCCTACCTATTAACAATAGTCAATATTTACAGTTAGAGAGCGTGCATTGTGCGACAAACGAAAGTGTTCAGTATTGTTGGAGGATATCGCCTGTTTGTTTGTATGGCGTTTGGGTATGGGTATAGAAATTTATGGTTGAATAGGTCGTAGGCTTGTTTTGTTCGGATTAGATGCTACAGCTCCGATATATTGATGTCATAAGGATTCATCATCATCAGCGTATAGTAGGACTGCTGGACATAGGCTTCTCCTAGTGCACACTATCATCTACCTAGCCTTTTCCCAACTATATTGGGTCGGCTTCCAGTCAAGCCGGATTTAGCTGAATACCAGTGTTTTACGAGGAGCGGCTGCCTACCAGACCTCCACAACCCATTAACTAGGTAACACGGTAGGTACTTGATGGCAAGACTGGAGTCAGATTTACTGGTTTCTGATACTCCGTGACGACTGCCAAAGATCTACAAATGACAGTCGGGACCAACGGCTTGACGTGCTTTCCGAGGCACGGAGGAAACTCGGTATGTTAAGATGGTCACCCATCCACAGACCAACCTTGGCAAGCGTTGCTTAACCTTAAGGATCGACCCATTCGGCTGTTATTATGTAGCCACGAGCTCCGCTTCTCCTAGTGCACACCATTCCACTTTATTTCCGGCAACCCTCATCCAGCTGCTACCAGTCACACTGCGAAGATCGTCGCTCCACCTAGCCTGAGGGCCTCTTACCTTGCGTTTGCCGATTCGCGGTCTCCACTCAAGAACTCGTCTACCCTAAAAGTTATCAGTTCTACGACTAATATGGCCGGCCCATTGCCTCTTCAGCTTGCTTATTTTGTGAGCTATGTCGACAACTTTGGTTATATAGATTGGTTAAAATAAAAAGTTAAGATTCATTGAAATTCTTAAAAAAAACTTAATTTTAATGGAGGAAAAGACAGTACCTTCCTTTGCGTAGCACAGTCTGATAAAAAGGTCTAATCATTGCGAAATTGACACTCGTAAAACAAAACCAATCATATTTATTTAAAAAAAAAACTTAATTTATTGTACTTGAGAGTAGGTACACAATCTAATGATAATTTTAATCAATTATTGGGAAAATGCAATTTATATAAAAATAATTTGCCTAACCTGTCTACAAGCCTGAGATTTTTGTAGAGGCTAAGGTTTTCAGCATTGTTATAAAAGTATTATGTATAATGATTTATTTAAAACAATATACGCTAAACATCTATATTCTCACGTAACTGCCTTGTCCTCACGTTATTTTAATTGGCAATTGGAGACCAATATTAATTAATCATCACAATAATTAATATTTGTTTAATCATGTATCTTGACTTGGCTTGCGAAGTTGCCGATATGTTGGATGTTGAATAAGCAATGAATGTGCAGATAATCGTGACAGCCAATGATTTAATAGGCACGAGCTTCGACGGAGGCTTTTGTAGGTAGCTGGATCTAGTTGCAGAATTTGTTCGAAAGAGTCACCGCGGCCGTGGAACGCAAAGGGAAGAACACGGAAGGGTTTTAGTCAGTAAGAGTCTGACATTCCCTCTTATTCCGCCCAGAGCGGGAGGAGACATTTGATGAATTCCCATCCTTAAAAAAAAGGTAGCTGGGCTTCTGGGAAGCGAGTTTTGGAGTTGGATGTTTGTTGTTGTTTATTCCTTGTTTTTATGCAAATTAATTTTATTCTATTCTATTCGTTTACCCCCGTGCCACGGCTTTGGGAAGCTTTGTTGGTCCTGCACCTGATGTCTCACTGGTGCGGCGGATTTTCGTGCCATCTGTGTTGGAAGTTTAAAAGTTAGTGTGTGGGCTAGCCTTCGTTAAAATTCGGTAAGGAGGAAAAATAAAGTCCTAATCCAAGTACCATGTTAATTTCGCTCCTATTGGTCTTAGCGTGATGACATAAATGGGCTATCTAACACTGAAATAATATTTGGAATCGGAGCAATATTTTCTGAGATTAGCGCGTTCAAGCAAAGAAACAAACTCTTCAGTTTTTGTATATTACTCGTACTATGTAGGTTTAATTTCATTAGACAATTAACGTGCACTAAGGCTTTCTTTACATCATCTCTTGTCTTGTAATGAAGAATTGATGTATGTAGCAATTCATTACATACGGACGTCTTGTCAGGTCAAAAGGTTCTCGTCCCAAAGAAATTAAATGACGATTAACTACTTGTGGCACGCAACTTCAGATGCTCTTACGCATACCTACCTAATTAATTAATATTTATTTGTTAAGTCTGCTTTCGAGTATATGTTTGTATAAACCATATAGGGTACTTATATGATTGCAATAAGCAGAAGTACTTAATCAAGTGTCCATCACAGGTGAATGTATGGCATTCAGAAACTCATCAGTAAAAATTATAGTCTTATTGAATAGTGCGGTTACTTATTTTTCAGAATCGATTATTATGATTTGTTATTTACAAGGTTATAGCGGTAAATGTTGGGCCATCCATAAAGCACAATCTATATCTTTGTTTTTTTTTTTTTTTCGGAAATGAAAACGGTATTTATTCTGATTTTGAAGAAGAGGACTGGTCAAATGCTACTTCAGCATGAATTGTCAATGTAAAGCGCTGAAGAAGAGTTGGATAAGTTTTTATTTTCTCAACGCAGGTCGCTCACAATGAGCCTCATCAGAAGGCTCAAAGTCACTCAAAGGGCAATGCTTGGAGTTTTCTTGCGGTATCAAATCAGGAATGATGATATCCGCAAGAGAACCAAGTTTACCGACATAGCCGGAAGGATTGCCAAACTGAAGTGGCAGTGGGCAGGGCACATTGCTCGCCGAACACATGGCCGATGAGGCCGAAAAGTTCTGGAGTGGCGACCACGTACCGGAAGACGTACGTTGGAACGCCTCCCACAAGGTGGACCGATGACCTGGTGAAGGTTGCGGGTTGACGATGGATGCGAGATGCGCAAGACCGGTCGTTGTGCGACGCTTGGGGGAGGTTTATGTCCAGCAGTGGACGTCTTTCGGTTGATATGATGATGATGTTATTATAAGGCAGGTCACTGACTTATCGTCCTAAGACCTACTACCGACAATAGCACAATGACAATGACATTGACTACTGATCGAGATGAATCGTGAGTAATCTTTAACTTCATTGAACAATTCATTGTGGTCGTAGTCTAATTTTTTTGCCGTATGACTGAAATCTAAGTTTTTTTTAATTTACAAACTCGATAACTTTGCATGTTCTTTAGCAATATGATTCTGTAATTCTATTAAGTATCCTGCAAAATTGAGAGTAACGACACTTGCATACAAAGTAGTAAGTATGTTTGTGTAACTTGCTAAGGATGGACATCTCTAAAGTCCTAAAGATTTTTTCGATTGATTGAATTGTAATCAACTGTTGAATTGATTTCAAAAGAGACTTTCCTAAATTCCTTCTTAAGATTTGCGAGGAGAAGAGAACTTATTTTTTTATATAGGAATGGGCTTACTCTTGACCACAATCACGCCTGATGGAAAGCGATAGATGAGGTCTGTGATGGAGCGAGCGTGCCCAGAAGATGCCTGTTCACTCTTGATTTGAAGGCAGACGGGTTATATGTGGACGGGAACACAGATGCTGGCAGAGAGTTCCACACTTTAGCTGTGCGTATAATAAACGTGGAAGAGAAGCGCCGGGTACGAATAGTCGGGATATCGACCAAGTACGGATGGTACCCTGCAGTACGTCTGGTATTCCGGTGGTCAAAGGGCGATGGTGGGATCAGGTCGTTGAGTTCCTGCGCACACTCCCCGCACACTCCCCGACTTAAATTAAGGATCTTTGCAATTTTTTGTGTAGCAGAAAATCATGGAGACATTTCCTCCAATCTCTCTCGGACGTTGGTACACTTATTAATGAAATGATGACACTTTCATGCATTAGCATAAAGCCTCCGTTTCTACAACTCCACATATCCGCTTGGTCGGTCAAGTGACATATGTTCTATTGAGAATCGCTTCTGTAACTGGGTCAAAAGCATGTTTGTATAAGTGATATTTATGAAAGTTTGTCAGTTTCACATTTCATTTGATCTGTTGATGTCGGCTGCCTGGGATATTTAGAAAGCACTTAAATGATAACTGGCTAGTTCTGTCTGTCGTTGTCTTCGGTGATGAGGATTGGATCCAGTTTCAATTTTCTTTTTCTATAATATGTCCATTTCTTTCAGTTCGTCCGATTGTCTGTAATGCGGGCCAATACACATTCAAGTATTTGGATGATACAGGCTGGTTCAAACAGTATTATCAAATAGAAATACGAAATTTCGTATTTCTTCATGCCACTGATGACTATTTTTTTAATCAAATTTTTCCACATGCCAATTTGATAAAACTGTTTGAACCAGCCTGTTTGATCTAATTACTTGACCGGCTATTGTACACTTGTTTTGTAACGTAAAGTGTTATGCAATGTAATGTTTAAAAGATAAAATAAATATTCGTAACCAGTAGACCCGCGCAACTTCGTCTGCGTCACGATTTTCATTACTGCTCCGCTCCTATTGGTCTTAGCGTGATGATATATGGCCTTCCTCGATAAATGGGCAATCTAACACTGAAAGAATTTTTCAAATCGGACCAGTAGTTGCTGAGATTAGCGCGTTTAAGCAAACAAACTCTTCAGCTTTATATATTAGTATAGATAAGTTGATAAAGGTTGACTTAAAATTAATTCATGTCATCAATTTCATTCAATCTGACATTACGAGTTTTTCCTAGAGCGTTGGTTCTTCGTACGCCAAGCTTACAAGTTTAATAAAGTTACAGTCGTTTTTACATTTTTCTGAAAGTTTATCATTTTTGTCACTGTTCGATTAAAGTACAGCTGCCTTGAAATTCATAATATTAGTGTCAAACACATGAATGTTAAGATTCTAAGCCACGTCTCATCCTAGAGATGGCCACATAAGGCTGCAACACCATAGCACCTTATGGTCAGTTGACCAATATTGTCATTGATTGATCGATAGTAGGTAGCTATAAGAAATGACAGGCTGTTAGCCCATGCATATGAAAATAGTGTTGTAATCGTTTTCTTTTGATGAACTGCGCGATACGCAATCGATTTGTCAAAAGACTTTGGTTACTGTAATTAATAAAAAAAAAAATATTTGCGGAATAAAACACAAGTAGTAGTAGTATATTTGTGAGTATATATATAAGTAAACATATATATATATATGAATAAATACTAGTGTTACCGTAAGTATTATAACGGAGTTATTTTCTAGAGGGCTGGGAAGTGTGGTTTAATTAGCTACCCATAAAAACACATTTATAACATCACCTGGCAAGACTGTATTCACCGAAAATATAGGCAGAGTATTTCAACCACAGAAATATAAAAAACAGATATCAACCGAACAAAACTTTGCTGGTCCTGGGAGTTGGAATTAAGATAAAAAAAGTTAACTATAGGACTCCCAAGTACAGCATTATAATTTGTCACTACTAACACGATTTTAATTACGAAATAATATCGTTCTCAATATTAATAAGACACAAATGAGACCCTTTCCAAAGACGACCTTCATGCAACACTAAGCCTTAAAGTCATGAGGTTCATTAAGTATCTAATAAGTAGTTTACCTAAGCTTATAAGTGTAGTACATAAAGGTCAGTAATCCGTGGCAAATCTCTTGAAAAACAACTAAAATCAGTTTCGATCGAGTGAACGTAAACACCTATGTAATTAGTTTGCACAATGTTTAAACTAACTAGCTTTTATCTGTGGCTCCGCTTCCATGTCCTATGTTACAAAAAGCCCGTGTATTTTTGCGGGATAGGTAAAGTAGTCTACTTAGTTGTGCTGTACTTTGGAGCTGAGCTGAGGAGTTCGTGGCTAAATAATAACAGCCGCACGGGTTGATCTTAAGGTTAAGCAACGCTTGCCAAGGTTAGTCTGTGGATGGGTGACCGTCTTAACATTACGAGTTTCCTCCGTGCCTCGGAAAGCACGTTAAGCCGTTGGTCCCGGCTGTCATTTGTAGATCTTTGGCAGTCGTTACGGATTGTCAGAAGCCAGTAAATCTGACTCCAGTCTTGCCAACAAATACCATGTTACACATTTAATGGGTTGTGGAGGTCTGGTAGGCAGCCGCTTCACGTAAAATACTGGTATTCAGCTGAATCCGGTTTGACTGGAAGCCGACCCCAATTAAGTTGGGAAAAGGCTAGGCAGATGATGATGACGAGGTAAAATAGTCTATGTTACTTCACGATAGCTTAGTTTCTACACAAATAATATAATACGTTTCTATAAGTGAAAAGTAATAGGGAATAATAATATATGCGAATAATATGTGGGAATAATAATAAATATTTTTTTCCAAAAAAAAATCCAGAGCAAACAGAATCAAAATTGCTCGAAAAACAAGTCTCTGTCCCTCTCGCGAAAATGCTGTTTTCTATGGCAGCTGTATATGTATAGGCGTCATGCACTTTGACGTCAAAGTTCATATCGGACTTCTCTTCCTAATTGTAATCTTTAAACCTTAATAACTTCATCGCTGATGAAGGTATTTAAAAATAAAGTCATGATCGTTTACTACAGCTAAGTACTTCATTTTTTTTTTTTTTACTATTTATAGGCACGCGCTTGGCCACCATCTCACCTGATGGTAAGAGATGATGTGGTCGAAGATGGAGCACGCTTGCCTAGAAGTAACCTATTCACTCTTGACTTAAAGACTCCCAGGTTGTAGCTATCCAGGTTGTAGGTTGTAGCTGTATGTACTCGTAGGTTGTAAAAATCGCATGCATATTTCCTATTGGATACAATTCCAAATAATGTTGATTGGAAACTTAAACTGGATGAGTGCAGCCTAGTGGCAATAATGTTCTTTTTTTTACACACATTGACAAAGAATTTATTGAACATTCGGGTACCTACCTACGTTTAAAAGTTCGCAGTAACGTCTCTGAATTTCCAGAGACTGCCTTTTACGAACGTATATACAAACAACGATTTTACCAACCTCTCTATACTTATTACTATAGTTTGATGATGAAACTTTGACGTTCGATAGATGGATTTAAGGCTGATCTAATCGTATGATAGCTTCTAGTCTCATTATTGTCATGAATGACCTTAGAGAATCTATAAATGTATATGCGTAGGTAAGGTACGATTTCTTTAGGTGTTTATTACCAATCATATTTAATTTGGATCATTCTAATTTTTGACCTCGGTTTTTAATGATCAGCGGGTCTAAAAAGGTTATAGCAGAATCATAATATTAACTGCACAAAAATCTGTCAAGTTTCATTTTCATCTTTATCGCTGACGCATTAGATTCAAGGTTGTTTGGGAAAATTTCACAGTGACAGGTAGCGTGATATGCTTTCTAATTCTGCTAAAGTAGCCTTTTTAGACCCACTGAATACCTAATATACATGTTTTGGATGAAATCATTGTTGCTATTCCACCAATTCGGACTAAGCGTTTCCAAAAGTCTTTTATAATGCGCACAGCAAAGGAATGGAACTCTCAGCCTGCGTCTGTGTTTCCAAACGCTTACAATCCTAATCTTTTCAAAGTTAGAGGGAACAGGCTCCTACTGGGTAAGCTCGCTCCATCGTAGACTTTGTCTCTGTCATCTCTGACCTAGACTAGAGTCAAGAACAAACCCATGAATATTAAAAAAAAAAACGAAATCGCGGATCACCACTTCGGTAAACGGGACAGGGAAAGCCTTTTAGAGTTCGATTGTTATTATGTCTGACTGGCTTTTGCCAGCGGCTTTGCCCCCATTTCTCCCAAGTTTAATTCCCCATAAAAACCTTATAACTGTCTCCTGGCTCCCATCAATCGGGGGAATCACTAACACCAATTAATCGGAAAGAAACCGTCGCATTGAAATCTTGTTGTGGAATTTGTTCGAAAGAGTCACCGCAGAACGTAAAGGACACTAGGAGGAACATAGAAGGGTTTTGGTCAGTACGTCTACCATGAGTTTTATCAACCTATACTCGCTAGCGGCTGTATTGTGAATCTTCAAAGTTAAGCAACGCTTGCCGAGGTTGGTCTGTGGATGGGTGACCATCTTAACGTAACGAGTTTCATCCGTGCCTCGGAAAGCACGTTAAGCCGTTGGTCCCGGCTGTCATTTGTAGATCTTTGGCAGTCGCTAAGGATTGTCAGAAGCCAGTAAATCTGACTCTAGTCTTGCCAAAAAATACCATGTTACCCATTTAATGGGTTGTGCAGGTCTGGTAGGCAGCCGCTTCACGTAAAATACTGGTATTCAGCTGAATCCGGTTTGACTGGAAGCCGACCCCAATATAGGTAGTTGGGAAAAGGCTAGGCAGATGGTACTCGCTAGCGACTGTAGTTAAAACAAAAACAAAAACCTAAAAAAAAAATACTCCATAGGGCCAGGTAACCCGAAAGAATGACTATTTCATGAAATCTTGACATTTTAGGATTATACCGACTTATGGAGTTATTTTACTGATTTTAATGAATATAATTCTGAAAATACATAATTCTTACGCCCGCGAATCATACTTTAATCAACATATAACATAATACTAAATTGCAAAAAACGTAAGAGAATTTGAATTTCGCGGGCTATCCTGGCGCAACATGTCCACTGCACCACATCATGCAGCGTAGCGCGGGAATCTTACGTTGCTTGAAAGTATCTATCTCTCTTTGTATTAAAAACACGCGTAGTCTAACATACTGGACACGCATTCACGCGCAGTTTTTGACTTCGTCGCCACGCACCCCGCAGCCTGTAGCGAAGCAGTGTGTGAATTGCCTAAGTGTCTGACACTCCCTTCTGCTCCGCCCAGAGCGGGGGGAGTCATTTAATGATTTCCCATAATAAAAAAAAAGCATTAAGTAATTAAATAAATGTAATTATGTTCACTGGATCCTACCCTCCATTGTCATCTTTCTCTATCACTCAAAGGTTTGCTGGGAGAAAACTCATTTCTGAGTTAAGCTCGCCTTTGTACATAAACTTTCATTACTGTGTTTTGAATAAGCTGTTTTGGTGTACAATAAAGAATTAAAGAAAAAATCAGTGCCTAGTTTTCTATAGACGACGACGCAAGACCTTTTCAATATGTGCAAATGTAAATATGATGTCTAAAAATATTCCGAAACATAGTGAAATTCACCAAAGCATAAATATTCTTATTAGTGGTTCCATAGCTGTGCCAGCAGTAGCCTTGACCGGTCGGTCAATGTGTCACCAACATGGAGTTGTGAAAGCTGATGGGTTTTGGATGAGCCACGCTAAGTAGTAAATGTTGAGTAATTAAAATTATGGGCTATAAGTCCTATGCTGGTTCTACAATGTTTAGCTAATAAGTACTTCTGTGGTAATGATGGGTTAGGAAAGCAGCTGAAGATTGAAATTATTCTCTATTAATTAAACAGATGATCATGTTATCATACTCTCTATTTATTATTGTTGGCAAGTTTCTTCGAAAGCTCAGCTTTATTTTTAATACAAAAAAGAACCGTACTCAAGACATCACGCTTAGTTTTTTTTTTAATATTTAGAGTTGTTTTTTGCATAAAAATCTAGATAGCCGTACTTTACAAAAACAGTTATTAAATAGTAAAACATTATTTTAAATACCGCATCCACACTTTGACGCACAAAAATTAAAATACTTAACAAAAACAGAATGCCAATATAGCTCTAAAATACCAACAAAAAACTTAATAAACACCGTATCCACACTTCACTCATCCTAGCTCACTTTCACCGCGACGCGGCGCGGGCGCATGCCGCAGACGGACGTCCGAATTCTCTTCGACTAACGAATCTGCATACAAATCGAACTGTGCCTATATTTAAGTAGTCGTGAGACGGTGAAATTTGAGTGGTCTCTAGGGTTGGTAAACTTATCGGTCTCTTGAAAGACCGACAAGTTGTTCTGTCGGACAAGTCTACAGTTTATCATTATTGCAGTCAAATGGCGTTCACTGCTGGACATAGGTCTCCTCCAAGTGTCGCCAAATCGACCAAATCTGTATATCTTGCATTCAATGGATACTTGCATTTAATTGGTAAGCGGGCTTCATTAGGTCATCACTACCTTGTGGTAGGCCTTCCAACGCTTCGTCTGTCGTTACGTTGTCGTCAGTCCAAAACCTCTCGACTGTCTGTTCTGCGAGTAATGTGCCTTGCACACTGACACTTAAGTTTGAAGTGATTGTTAAAGTATCTGAAACGATTTGCATCCGCTACAAATTATCTCCCCGTATCAAGGACCCTTTGCGAAAGTATAGGTATGTACAGATTTAACGATGCCCATAAAATGTACAATAGTGATTGTACTTCCCCGGAAAAAAGCCACTTTAGAAACGGCCCTACCATTTGTCAGGAGACCTTGTTTAAAGAGCCGTCCATGCGTCCGAGCGTACTCCGGGACACTGACGATCCGGATGTGCGAGCCAGTTCTTACAAATCGTACGTATCCGTTTTTCTCCATCTCTGCCGTGTTCCGTCAGGGACAGGAACCCGGATATTTGTGGTCGGCTCTTTACTGGTGATGACTAGTGGCAGATATAATTCCCCGGACTACACCTTTCGGATCTTGTAAAACATTTTGCCGGTACAGGAACTTCCTTATAGACTTTCCCGAGCCTCTAGGGTTGTCTCCTAGTGTAACCAAATTTTCTGTCTGATCTTCAAAGGCACCTGAACTTTTGGGAAAAGACCAGGGAGAGTGGAATTTTTACCTCAATGAAACCACCCCGGTCACCATCAGCACATAGAATGGGCCCCGTTACCTCGCATCTTACAATACTACTGTGGAACCCTATTTAGATAAACGGCAGTGTATCCAGCCAAAGTTCAAAGAGAAAGACTTGCCTAGTGTTTACCAGAAGGGTCGATTTAATCTTTTCTTTAACTGTTTACTTAACTGTTTTTTTAATTTTTAGAAGAGTCAGATATGTCAACCTTCAATATAAAAACTAAGTTGCGTAAGTATAACATAAAGATATTTAAAGTCAAATATAAGATAACAAATAATATGTTAAAACTGGCCAGTCGAATTTTGAGCCTTAAATCTTATTCCAGGATTATCTAAAGAACTTGTCCATTTTGATCTCAGTTCTTTGTTCGCTGATGTCAACAACCGCGGTTTTTTTTAACATAGAACTTGGCTCTCATTTTCACATGTATGCTTTTGATGTGATCTGACCAAAACAATTTAGTAATGGGGTACAATTATACGTTTTGGCAAGACTATCGTCTGATTTCTTGACTTCTGACTACCAGTGGCGACTGGCAAACATCTACCACTGACAGTCGGGACCAACAGCTTAACGTGCTTTTCGAGGAGTCTCGGTATGTTAAGATGGTTACCTATCGGTCACCCTCAGCAAGAGTTGCTAAAGATCGACCTGTGCAACTATTATTTAGCTACGAACTCTTGAAAGAAAATAACTACGTCATTCCCTTAAAAATATGTTTTATACACCCTAACTTAGGTATGTTGGTGCAGACCACTTGGTGAAATGATTCATACATTGAGTTCAAGAGAGAGTGGGCCCTTAAGCAGGCGGTGTCTCGTTTTATTTGCAGATTTTGCCTTTCAAGTATGTTTGTTTAAATAAGTAGATAAACAGTAAAAGCTTTTTACTATTATGTTAAATTTCCTGAGTGCTATTCAAGTTTGTGAATGTACAGGTAGAGGTATGATAACGTTTGTGGAAAGATTTGAACTGGGGAGAATGTTGGAAGATAAAGACATGTTGGGTCGACCCCAAGTAAGTATGGTACAAGGACAGGACCATGATAACCAATTCGTCATCATTAACCATCTGCCTAGCCTTTTCCCAACTTCGGGGGTCGGCTTCCAGTCAAACCGGATTCAGCTGAATACCAGTGTTTTACGTGGAGCGGCTGCCTACCAGAACTCCACAACCCATTACCTGAGTAACACGGTACTTTTTGGCAAGACTGAGTTAGATTTACTGGCTTCTGACAATCCGAAACGACTGCCAAAGATCTACAAATGACAGCCGGTACCAACGGCTTAACGTGCTTTCCGAGGCACGGAGGAAACTCGGTATGTTAAGATGGTCACCCATCCACCGAACAACCTTGGCAAGCGTTGCTTAACCTTAAACATCGACCCGTGCGGCAGTTATTATTTAGCCACGAGCTCCTCAAGCCATTAACATTTTAGTCAAAAGGCGTACTGTGCCTCTCAAAACAACTCCGAGTAACACGGACATGGACAGGAAGATATGAAGATATTTTGGACTATGGCTATACTTTGGTGATGAAATGGCAGACAATTTCACCTTAATCTTATCCCTCTGTGGATCAGTCAGAGACATCTCTTTTCTAAATAGTATGAACCGGAGTCACTATCTGCCTCTGTCCGTTTCTACACCAACATAAAAACCAAGCAGTAGATTTCGATACGATTTTTAAATTACTTATAGAAAGAGCGATAAAAGAGAAAGGTTTATGTACATACTAGTTGACCCGCGCAACTTCGTCTGCGACACAATTTTCATTACTGCTCCGCTTCAATTGGTCTTAGCGTGATGTTAGATATAGCCTATAGCCTTCCTCGATAAATAGGCTATCCAACACTGAAATAATTTTTCAAATCGGACCAGTAATTCTTGAGATTAACGCGTTCAAGCAAACAAACAAACAAACTCTTCAGCTTTAGACGTACTAGTTGACCCACGCAACTTCGTCTGCGTCACAATTTTCATTACTGCTCCGCTACTATTGGTCTTAGCGTGATTATATATAGCCTATAGCCTTCCTTGATAAATGGGCTATCTAACACTGAAATAATTTTTCAAATCGGACCAGTAGTTCCTGAGATTAGCGCGTTCAAGTAAACAAACAAACAAACCCTTCAGCTTTATAAAGACGTTATAAGATTTGGTGCAAAACGGGTTAAAGACGGTGTTATCCGGGACGGGTCACTATTATTGCTGTTTTCTGTCTATTATATCTAAATGTAGGGCAAAAGCCCTTTCTCCCTTTCATTCCTTTCGGATATGCGCAAGTGTGAACCAATCCCGTGGATAGCTCGTCCCGCGTTCTTCGCCTGAGTCTGCTCTGATGACATTGAATATCCCAGGTCGCTAGAGCTCAGTATAAAAGGTAGATAGCTCTTTAGCTAATTGAAAGTAGCCAACGGACAGTAATAAGAGGAAATCACGGAGTTTATCTAGATCAAAGACATACTCGATATCTAATAACAATAAAACTCAGTATTAAGAGAAAATACTATCATACCTAAGTAGGTACCTACTATTATACTGCACTTAGCACAGTTAGGCGGATCTTGAGACCCGTCGGGTATTAAGGCTCACTCATCATAGGCCAACGGACTGGTTTCTTACAACAAAAACCTGGTCAAGTGCAAATCGGACTCGCGCATGAAGAGTTCCGTACCATCGTACCAGAATTAACACTACATACTTTTTCAAATTTATTTTTACTATTTTTTGTTATAAGTAGCTACAACCGAAACATACCTACATGTAAAAATTTCAACTGTCTAACTGTAGGCAGTTGAAATTCTAACGGTGTATTTTCTTTATTTCCTAATTAGTAATAGGTCCCGTTGGCTTTTGAGTACGGAATCCTAAAAAAAATTAATAAGATATTGCGATAGCATTCGAGTCACTGGAGCAATGTGTTGAACAAAAAAGATGGATCAAGCGGAGGTTTGTTATGATCAACCAAGTTGTAATGTGTTTCCTTTATAGATGGTGTTGAGGTGAATGCCAGTTCGTTAAGTATACTTAGAGCGGTACGCCTAATGGTGTCGGCCGGTTCCGTATGGTGCCGTAAAAGTATAACACCATCCCATCACTTCCCGTGGCTGTCGTAGAGGTGACTAAGGGACTCTCCAGAGAATGAGCACCAGCGTTCTCTTTAAAACTCAACAACATACACTGCGATCACCAACCCGCTTGCCAAGCGTGGCGATTGTGGCAACCCTGTCCCTTTTGGGGGAGGCCTATGTCTAGCAATGGACGTCTTTCGGCTGATAAGATGATGATGAAGACTTAGAGCGGTTCCAGTCCAGTTATGTTCGGGGTTTCACTTCGGAATTGAGATATTAATCTGTTTACTTGTATGTACATCTTAATTTTGTAGTTCTCAAGACTAATTCTGTTTTCTTTTCTTTTCAGGTAAGTTCGAGATTGTTTCATAAGTCATAAGTCATTTATTCATTTGTTTAACATAGGTAGGTATAATTAGTGGTATAATTATCGTGGAAATAAAAAGTGCGCTATGTTATGCCGGAAGGCGTTTGTGGTTGCAGCCACGTTTTGATCCTGTCGGATGACTGAAGCTTGTAAGAGGTTGCGGTAAAAGTCTCATTTAGTCTTGTCATCTCACATGAGGAAGCTTCCAAAGAATATTTGTGAGGTTGTCTGAGGTAGACTTATGAAATTGAGGAGTGAGCCTTTGTGATCAAAAACTAAGCATCGATTTATCCACTTCATAATCTACATTTTAAAGGTACTGAAATATATTATAAAGATGAAGAGTCTGTTTCTTTGGTTGAACGCTCTAATTTCAGGAACTTCTGGTTCGACCTGAAAAATATTTGAGTGTTGGATAGCCCATTTATTAAGGAAGGCTATATTACATCACGCTGCGACCAATAGGAGCGGAACGTAAACGAAAAAACAAAACTTTTAACGAAAAAAAAACCGTCTTCCAAAAACAAAATACCACAAAGTAAAAAATAAACTTTTTGGAAGTCGGTTTTATTTTTTTGTTATAAAGTTTTTTTTTACAAGCACAGCGTGCCGGTGTGATATTTTGTTATGAACTGGTGTAAACAATCAACAGACATGCGATTACAGAAATCCCGATCCAGTTGCTATCATTTATTGAAGAGTTCCTTGCCTACCTCCGAAGTTCTTCATCAGATCTTCACAAAATTTAAATGGTTTAAACCAGTCCGAGAAAATACTCTTCCCAACAAAAAATAATCATCCTAATCGGTTAATCATCATCTGCCTAGCCTTTTCCCAACTATATTGGGGTCGGCTTCCAGTCAAACCAGATTCAGCTGAATACCAGTGTTTTACGTGGAGCGGCTGCCTACTAGACCTAATCGGTTAATAATTGGCGAAAATATCGCATCATCAGATCCTGACTTATACCTTCCATCATCAGCTCAGCAACATAAGATGATGATTACCAGGCACAAATATCTGAATTCCGTTAGAAAGTTTATGAAAAACAGTGTATGTGCTTATAAAATTTGAGGGTTTCCCTCGATTTTCATGGGATTCCATCACCAGATTCTGACTTGTTGACAATGGGACACCTCATGAGTATAGGCTTTCGAATAAAAAAAGAATTTTTAAAATCGTTCCAGAATTGGCGGAGATATCGGTGAACATACTTACATTAAAAAAAAATACATACAGCCGAACATAGAACCTCCTCCTTTTTGAAGAAGTCGGTTAAAAACGTGACGCAGATCACTCAGACGAAGTTGCGCGGGTCAGCTAATAAAAACAATACGCATCATTTTATCCGCGCTTAAATCCAACAAACTATGTATAAAGGAAATAATATCACATTTCAGATATTATTACAAACAATAGCTATAATTCGGGCTGATTTGTTGGTGAATCTAACATGTTTACTGAAACACTATTTGTACAAAATTGGTAAGCATCTTGACTAATACTTTTCTGCTTAGCGGAGCGTGATAAATATGAGTACCTACTTGAGTTTTAGCAACGCACTAAAGGCCTGTTTCTGAGTTTTTTATCAGTCGTTTATCTGTCGGTTAACGCAGTTTGTCATAATGCCATTGGTTGGTTAGTGGTTAACCTTTTGACCGCTAGAGCGTAAACGCATCGGCGTCCGTCCCACGCCAAGCACAAATGCAGCGCAAATATCTAAAAAAAAATGGATTCCAACAGTTTATCGAAAACCAATTAATCATTGCTTTTCGATCCATATTTTTAAATAAAATATATTTAGAATATATACTATATATTTTGTAAGTACTTAAAAATGTTGTTTGCTTGTCGGCTATAACCGACGGTGGCCTGTTGGGCACTTTTTCATTTGTCGGCTATAGCCGAACGTGGCGGTCAAAAGGTTAAGACAGATAAACGGCCGATAAAATACCACAGAAACTGGGCATGAGTGGCGCCTAGGTACAGCACATCAAGCTACCTTAAACTGTCAAATAGGGAAGATGCAAATACAGAATTTATGAGAATGTTTTTAATAAAATGATAAAAACGTATAAAATAAATGCCATTGCAACGTTTTTATTTTAGTTAATATCGATTTTTAACAGAATTAATATATTAAAGTAACGTGAAAAGGAACGTACTTATTTAAAAACAACAATCAGCGTTTCGTGACGTCACTGCTTTTATGATAACGAAAAGGCAATCTTATGTCTTTGAGTTAGGACAGTTCATGACAAGTGTCAGACAGGAGTGACTTAACTTCCTTTTTGGGCAAACTGTTAGGTTAAAACCGCAATTTTGAAAATAAATGAAAGCGCTTTTTTTTTAATTTTGTGTATGGTCTATTTTACATAGAATTCTTTCATGTTCCCTATTGACACAATCAAGACAGATATTGCTGTAGCTTGATGGCCAGCACATCAAGCTACAGCAATCTGTCTTGATTGTTTCTGTACGTAGAGGAAACAGCTATATTTTAGAATTGCATTCTAATTTCAGGTAGAGCCCGTAATTGAAGCACAATATGAAATTATTTTTTGCCCCAAAATCTCGACACAATTCGGCCAAGTTCGCGTAGCAAAAAGGCATCGCAGTCGTAGCTAATGTCATGAAAAATATTCTAGCAATCACGTTTAATAAAACTATGTGCTCACTAAAAATAAAATAAAAAGCGGTCAAGTGCGAGTCCGACTCTCACACAAAGAGTTCCATACCATGAACTGAAAAAAATACGTTTCTTGTGTGGAAGCTCCCTTTAATTTATAATTTAATTTTTATTATTTGTTGCTATCACAGATATAGATAGACATAGATAACGCAAGTATCACGATCTGTATGAAAACCAAGCGTGCCATTTTTTGACTACCTAATATGACGTCACAAGCACTATTTGGAAGGAAACGTTTACTTTATTTTTTCTCCTCGCATTTGTACAGTTTTTACAATTTAAAACAGCACAATTAACCATTTTTATATTTTAAACTGACGTCCAACTAGCGCTGTATACCGATGCAGACTGAGCGCGAAAGTGACCACTTACGATTTTTGTACGTAAGCTAGGCACGCGAAGTAGTTGCTCTTGCTATCTAGGTATATCTGTGGTTGCTATAGTGGCAATAGAAAACAAACTGTAAAAATTTCAACTACCTATTACGGTTCTTGAAATACAGCCCGCTGACAGACAGACGGACGGACGGACGGAGTGGAGGCTTAGTATTAGGCACTATTAGGATTCCCTTGGTTACCCTTCGTGTACGGTGTACTAATTTTAGGGTACTTCGTGTATCCTAAAATGAAGACAGTTCTGGGCTGACACCATTTACATTTCATCAAGAAACTAAAACGTGATTTAAGATACTCTTGAATCGTTAAATATCAATAACTTTCCCAACTCGGAAAAATTCCAACCAGATCCAACATGATGTAGAATTGGGAGATATTTATCTTATTTAATTAAATCATTAGTTATCTAAAGCATTATTAATTTATGCATTTTGTTCGGATTAACTTATATTATTGATGCTACTAGATTAAAAAATAAATAATTTCACGATGCACAAGGCAACCCTGGTTTGTAATTTTTGTTTCAAAATCAAGCGGCATTTTATTATTTTTACAGTAAAATTTGACTTTGAGTATTTTATTAGTTTTTTTTTTGTTTTACTACAACTTTTTCTTTACTATTAATAGGCACACGTTTGACCACTATCTCATCTGATGGTGATGATGTGATTGAAGATGGAGCATGCTTGCCTAGAAGTAACCTATTTACTCTGGATATACCTAAATACTCCCAGGTTGTAGCTATGAGGAAACATAGACTCTGGCAGGGAATTCCACTCCTCAGCTGTGCACAATAAATGTGTTCCCAAAACGTTTTGTGCGTGAGGGTGGGATGTCCAACATGTACCGGTGGCGCATCGCCGTTTATCCGACCATGATGGAACGGGCTTGGTAGAATTAAATTATGCAATGACTTCAATCCCATAAAAAATGTTTGTCTCTCTGTCTGTCTGTTTATACATATTTATTATTTCTGTCATTGAATTGCGTATTGAATGTTTTGCGGCATTGAAACGGAGATAACCAGTAGCCGCGTGTAAACCGCAAGAGTAATTAAATGTAATTAAGACGTTGAAGTAATACGATTAATAATAAATAATTTGCGAAACAACAATATTATGTGTCGGATTTTTGAAGTGTCTAATTATTAAATTTAAAACATTTCGCTGATTTTTTGCAAATTCAGGATTAAGTATAAGATATTTATTGACGTTTTAACGTGTATTCAATAAGCTTGCAAGTAGTACTAAGTTATGAAGGAACTCTAACTCCTAATGCTATAATATTAATTAGTGTACTTTATAGCTTAAATAACCCTTAAATGAAGTCATAAACGAACGATATCGATCATTTCGAAAGTCTATCGGCCTTGTTAAGTACGTCGAGCAGTTAACGTGTTAAGGTGAAATCACGTCATGAATAATACTAATTCGAAGGAAAACATTATTATGTGTCTTCAGAGCGTTTTGGAAAAAAAATATTAGTCTTTAATAATCTTGGAGAAAGATAGCTTGAAAAAATGCCAAGTCCAAGGCGCAAAAAGCTTTGAAAATTGTTGGATACCTCTTAAATGAAAAGTGATCTTTGATGATAAACACCGCAATCACCCCAAGGAATGATTCCCAATGACTTTAAAACTACCCTGTTATACCCTTTAAAGCTACAGTTATTTTTTATGTTTCCGTTAACAGCTGTAAGCCTGAGGCTATCATTTTCGTTCAAACCGACCAACGAGATAATCGTTATAGATATAATTGAATGGTGTCCAATTTCATATAATTTATTGGCCACCATGTTATTTTATCTGCAGCCTTTTCGTTTATTTAATTTGAATAGGTCATTTATTTTAGACTTCTTTTGCAAAACTGCCCTTAATAGTAGTTTGTTTTTATCGTTCACGATATTGGTTTTACTTTCATTATTATCGTGTATGTCAACATGCTACATATTGACAGATGACAGAAAATCTGACTTTAGTCTTGCCAAGAAGCACCGTGCTACCTAGTTACGGGGTTCATCATTTCAACCAGTTTCCGTACACTGCTGAAGTCTCCCCGAAAGAGTGCCAACCACCCCGGTCTTGAGCAGTCCGCATCCATCCGCTCACAGTCACCTTCTTTAAATCATCGATCCATCGTGCCAATCATTTCATTCAAAAGTGCCATCTTTTCTAACCATGTCTGCTGCATCTGATACGGGATTGTGGAGGTCAAATTGTACAGTCATCATCTGCCTAGCCTTTTCCCAACTATTTTGGGGTCGGCTACCAGACAAACCAGATTCAACTGAATACCAGTATTTTACGTAGAGCGGCTGCCTACTAGACCTCCAAAGCGATTCGTCAAGTCTGGTGTCAGATTTTTCTGGCTTCTGGCTATCCGTAACGACTGCCAATGATCTACAAATGACAGCCGGGACTAACGGCTTAACATGCTTTTCCGAGGCATGGAGGAGTATCGGTATGTCTAGGTATCCATCCACAGACCAACGTCGGCAAGCTTGAAGCTTGCTTAACCTTGAAGTAGCCACGAGCTCCTCAGGTCAGATGAATAGCCGTTCCATGTAAAATGCGGGTGCTGCAGCTGACTTCGGTTTGACTGGAAGCCGACCCAAATATAGATGGGAAAAGGCTAGGCAGATGACGATGATGTATGTCAATATGCTACATAAGCTCTAAGTGAATTATGCCTGATTTACAGACTATGCCAGGAATACATCTATACCTAATATTATTAAGAAGTAAAGTATGTGAGTTTTTGAGGTAGTACGGGGTAATCTCTGAATCTACTGAACCGATTTTGAAAATTCTTTTATTAATAAAAACCCACGTTATTTGTGAGTGTCATAGGCTATAATTATATTAACCCGAAAAATACCGCTAGTTTTAAATAAACTTTTAGAAGTAGAAAACTATGAAGGTCCATGACTAAATACTTACATACTAATTTGGGTAGTACCATCAATTAAACATTATTATCTTACAAAACACGTGTCACTAAGCTATCATAAGAGCATGCAATTTTTCGTATAAACGGTCAAACAATCAGTGTTTGCAAAACTTGCACAATGATCAGCAATTGCAGATACATTACAATTCCCATAACTTTGACACCATTAGCGCAAATTATACGAAGTTTTAATAGCACGTGAGGTCACCGAGGTCATTAAAACTAAGGTCATAGTTTTGTTTTAGCAATGCCCATCGTGTGTGAGTACAGGCGACAAAAGATACAGGCAGCTATCTAAGGAGACCGTGGTCATAGTCGGAACTAATGCTGCCAGTTTTTTTTAACAGACGAACTCACTTATTTTTTTACCTATGGACAAGACAATGACACAAATAACAGACAATGTCACTCAAGCGCCAAATGATAGATCTTGTTTCTGTTATAAATCTTGAAAAAAAACATCATAGGCAAATCATTATGAATGTCTTTCAGAAAGCTAAATAAGTCTATCAGATTGTTTCTGTCTTAAAAACTTATCTATCTTACGCGTTGCGCTGTATTTTTCGCAATAATATATGTACACCTTTGCCTATGACACTGACAAATAACGTGGCTTTCTATTGGTAAAAAAGAATTTTCAGAGTCAGTTCAGTGGATGCAAAGATTACCCCCTACAACCTCACAATCTCACGAACTTTACCCCTTTATAATATTATTATAAATGACATCGTCCATCTAGTGTGTCTGTTTTATAAAGCCCAAGATAATGCGGCTCCACTCGTAGCACAGGTAGATACGAGTATGTCATATATTTTTCGAATATAGAACCAATTTTTCCAGAGATTAACTCAATTTTAACTATTTATTTTATAAGGTTCCGGTGTTCATTTAAACAGTTAATTGAGCAATTCTAACTCTATTTCTAGCCTGCATACCAAACTATTTTAATGACTGTACAGCCCATGAGCTCCATTTGTGTCGAAATCTTGATATTAATTATGAATTAAGTATGAATTGAAGCGATTTCACCAACTGGAGCCATCTGATTCATTAAGCTCTTTATCATTTTTGATATTAATTGAGGCGGGCCTCGTGAGAGAGAGGCAAACCTCACGCCACAGCAACAGAAGAAAGGCTGCGTTGGGCGGCTAGCCATCAGATCAGAATCCGGCCCGAGTCGACGGCGCTTTGTGTTCCACGCTCACCTCAAAGAGATGTCAGCATAGTAGACAGGACCCGCTAGGCCCTAGGCAGGGTTGCGGACTTTGTTCAAAAGAGTAACCATAGCCCTGGACCACAAAGGGCATTAGGAGGAACACGGATGGGTTTTAGTCAGTAAGAGTCTGACACTGACTTCCGCTCCGCCCAGAGCGCCGGAGTCTTTTTTTTTTTATTTGAGATGGGTTGGCTCTTGATTCTAGTCTAGGTCAGAGATGAGAGAGACAAAGTCTACGATGGATGATTTGATGATTTCTCATCCAAAAAATGGTATTAATTGTCGATGGAATATGCTAGCTTTAGACCTAGTTTTTAACCGACTTCTTCAAAAAGGAGGAGGTTCTATGTTCAACTGTATGTATCTTTTTTTTATGTATGTTCACCGATTTCTCCGCCAATTCTGGACCGTTTTAAAAAAATATTTTTTTATTCGAAAGCGTATACTCCTGAGGTGGTCCCATTGTCACCAAATCAGAATCTGATGATGGGATCCCATGAAATTCGGGGGAAACCCTCAAACTTTATAAGCACATACACTGTTTTTCATAAACTTTCTAAAGCAATTCAGATATTTGTGCCTGGTAATCATCATCTCATGTTGCTGAGCTGATGATGGAAGGTATAAGTCAGGATCTGATGATGTGATCCCATGAAAAATGTTTATTCAGCGATATTTTCTCTAATTGTTAACAGATTTGGATGATTCTTTTTTTGTTTCGAAGAGTATTTTCTTGGACTGGTCCCATTTAAATTTATGAAGATCTGTTGAAGAACTTCGGAGGTAGGCAACGGAACTCTTCAATAAATGATAGCAAATGTGTCGATATTTCAGTAATCGCATGTCTGTTGATTGTTTACACCAGTTCATAACATAATAATATCATGCCGGCAAGCTGTGCTTGTGGTTTCACTTTTTAGTGATACCTGCGTACCACTAAAAAGTGAAAAATAAAAAACTTTTTTACAAAAAAATAAAACCGACTTCCAAAAACAAAACACTACAAAGTAAAAAATAACTTTAATTTCGGAAGTCGGTGTTTTGAAAACCGAAATAACCAAAAACACCGACTTCCGAAATTAAAGTTATTTTTTTACATTTGTTTTTGGAAGTCGGTTTTATTTTTTTGTTAATAAGTTTTTGACTTAACGCTTTTGAAGTTTTGGCGGCGCATATCTAAGCGACACGATAAAGTAGATAATATTTATCGGGAAAAAATAAGAGACTGGAATAATATATATAAAACTGGAAGGTAGTTGATTTTCAATTGGAAGGCTAATTAATAATTCAGAGTTCTGTTCTTTGTACTAGAGATTTGTTCATTGTTTTATTGCGTGTGTATATATTCGATACAACATAAATTGTTTCATGAATAAATAAATGAAAATATGTAACCAGTTTTACGACCTACAAAAATGTTTTCTTATTTAAAACTTTTAGCATTCTCAAAATAACATTATCATAGTATTCACATTATTTCTCCATACTTTTTTGTCGTCGTATTGTCAATACTTATATAAAGTTCATTAATTTTGATGAACAAATACCATTGCCCATGTACAAAATGTCGATTTTACATTGTATGATTATTATTACAGTATTTTATAACACGACTTTCAGATTACTTGTGTAACTCTTTTGAAGATGAACTCAATGATAAGTAAATAAAATACTATTGTATCAAGTTAATAAAGATTAGGTCATCAGGTACATGATTGAAAGGAGTTTGTCTAGATTTAGATTTCTTAATCGTAAGCTTGCTATAAAACTGAAACATCGATTGATATATTTACTCATAGTTTCGACAGATGTGTTGAGGAGCTCGTGGCTAGATAATAACAGCCGCACGGGTTGAGCTTCAAGGTTAAGCAACGCTTGTCAAGGTTGGTCTGTGGATGGGTGACCATTTTAACATACCGAGTTTCCTCCATGCCTCGGAAAGCACGTTGAGCCGTTGGTCCCGGCTGTCAAATCTTTGGCAGTCGTTACGGAAAGTCAGAAGCCAGTTAATCTGACTCGTCTTGCCATGAAAGTACCGTGTTACCCAGTTAATGGGATGTGGAGGTCTGGTAGGCAGCCGCTCCGCGTAAAATACTAGTATTCAGCTAAATCCGGTTTGACTGGAAGCCGACCCCAATATAGTTGGGAAAAGGCTAGGCAGATGATGATGGTTTCGATAGATGTGTGTAAATGGTGATCCGGCCGAGATATCTAATCAATATTAAGTGTATATAGGAAATGAAATCCATTCTATACTATATTAATCTCGAAATGAGAAAGTTACTCTGTCTGTCAATCAGTTGGTCTGTTTGTAGCATTTTGACGCCTTAACGGCTGAACGGATTCGGATGAAACACTTATGTTATGGCTAATACTGTCATAGGAGTTACTGACAGCCCACTATTCTACATAGTCTGCTTGCAAGGTGGAGGATGACACAACAACACATCTGCTTTATGCTGCCCGGTGGTCGCTGATAACAGGGCTCTTCGGAAACCCTGGTACCCTCTGTGGGATAGGCAGTAACACCAAGGTTCTGCTGACCTTCCTTGGGGACCTGGGGTGATTCGCATGACACATTTGACCCTCGCTCGCTAAATACGCGCTTAGTCGTGGAATTGTGGATTCCAGCCGGCTTGATTTACGTACAAATAAGGGCTAAGAATTAGGAGCTTTTCTCTGAGGAAATGTGTTCCTTTGTGCTAATTTTATTTTTTCAGGCGGGTGAAGCCGCTGGTAGATTCTAGTCATTTATCAGAAGATCAAATTGTTTGATCTCGATTTGATATTGTTCAAGGTTACCCGAAAAATGAATTTAGAAGCTTTAAGAAGTAAACAAAGACCGCAAAGCCTTGCAATTACAATACATTTTCCGGCAAAATACGACGTTTATTCCACGTATTTCGGTAATACCGAAATAAAAGAAAAAATAAGCCTCTCAAGTCTCAACTGTCATTCGTACATTGTACGCTGTTGCTAAATTATTGTTTCCTTGTCACCATCGTAACTTTTTAACAAAAGCTATTTTACACAAGCCTTTAGCAAAAGGTCGTAATGTCACATACTCGCATTACGACTTACCACACAAAATATTGACTGCCTGGTCTATAGCCTCTAACCTGCTGTAATACTTCAGTTTGTTAGGTAACATAACTATTCAAGTTGTAAGTTGGTAGCTGATTTATTAGTTAGGTAACAGGGGTTCAATAGGAGCTGATAGTGTGATCTATGACCGAAGTTTAATTAAAATTCATACTCATTGCATACTAATACTTATTCACAAAATGCAACTTGTTGATTTCCCTTAGCGCGCCTACGCACTAGCGGTTGGCCGCGAGGGCGGCTGACCGCGTGGCTGGCCGCTTTTCCAGTTTAATATTCAACCCCTAGTGATTGTACGAAGCGGTTGCATAATAACTGGAGGGGCGGTTGGCCGCCCCCGCGGCTGACCGCTAGTGCGTAGGAGCGTCTATTGCCACAGTAAGCTGTTAAATCAGCCTGTCTGCTAGCTTGCTTGATTGTTACTATTATGGTTCCTATAGAAGCAGAGGAATAAAGTTGGGAACAGGCTAGACAGATGATGATGATGGTCCATATGAGTGATGGTTCTTCTGTGTTTCTTAATGTTTGTGCAGTGAAAAAAAAAAACAGTCTGTACCCAAGTTACTGCTAAACATTTTAATTTTTAACTGAAAAGCACGCGTTTGACCACAATCTTTGGTGAAGGTAAGCAATGATGTGGTCGACGTTGAAGCTTGCCTGCATATACCCTTTTCACTCTTGACTTAAAGACTCCAAAGTTATAGCTATCATGAAACAGAGGCACTTCTTCCAGTACGCACAATGTTCGTATTCTCAAAATTTATTATAGATATGGGCGGAATGTTCATCATGTATCTAACGGTGACACATCACCGAACGTCTTGGTATATTTTACCTAATGATGTCGCCAATTGCAATTCCTTGTAAATTCAAATAACTGAAAGTTCACTTAAACATACACAACTGAAAACCCTTTTGCTATTACTCCGGCAATAATAAAAGCTAATGCAATATACACCCTCTCGTAGAAAATGTCGTTAAATGGAGAGAGGCACTTGACAAATTTTACGACTCATTGTCTTCTGTAACGGCGTAAGTTGTTACGATAGGAAATTATGCACACAAGTGCTTTTCAAGAATATAATATGTTGACCTGACCATACCTACTTTTGTTTGGGAATTGGTGGTTATGAAGGAAAATGTTTTGTTTATTAGGTTTTGTGTTCTTGGAATGAATGGTGCTGTGAAGATGAAAATTCATTATAGAAAAAGACTCAGCTAGCAATATGTTGTGAAATAGATATCTTGTTAAATTTTGTGATTTTATAGTAAGGTTTGTGGGTTTGTGTAACTATCAAAATGTGATCGTTAAGAAAAAAAGAAATATCATCACGTCTCTTACTGGTATCGACTGTCTGTTCGAAAATTATCCTATAAGATTTTGTATTCTCCTATCCTTAATCAACAACAAACACGCCACAAACAAACAATTCTCAAAACGGCCTTATTATTCGCATACCAGGCAAATTACAAAGTTAGATCTGTTTTTTGCCATTTTCATTTTCATGACGTAATGCTTCAGATTCATGTTATAAAAACTGCTTTTAAACATATAAAATAACCTTATCTAGTTAAATTCACAACAGGTTTTGAATTCATAATACTTTTATGTTATAAAATCCGAAATTTACTTTTGGCACTTACGTTATTTATTCCGATCCGCCCTCATTCTATCGCCATCTCTTCTTTACCCTTTAAAAGTATTTGCATCACTGTCTATTTAGATCAATTCAGATATGACTCAGATGGTCCGTGGGCCTTGTCGAGGTAATACCTATGTCACTTTTTTTTGCAGATCAGAGCTGTCAGATTTTCGTAATTAATTTTATTTGACAATATTTTACATAGATTTGCAGCTAAAAGTTGTTATTTGTTAAAAATAGCAATATAAAATTATTCCCACCGTGTGAGCGTGTATTTTTGTGACCTTGGACAGTATATAATCATAGTCATTTTGTATTCATACCAACATATCTATATTATTAACCTATTCTCTTAATAAATAGACTTCTTCCGTTACTGAGTGAGTGACTGACAGACTACGGCTACGGCTACTGGTGGTAGAAAGCTGAAATTTTGCATGTAGGTTCCTTGGGGAGTATAGAGGAGCATTGAGAGATAATTTCCCGAAATTCTCTCTCAATATGCTCGGGAATGGAAAAAACAGGACATGCGCGTTCGAAGTAGCGGGCAAAAGCTAGTTCAAAACTAACCTGACGTCATACTTATCCTTAATCGCGCTATCAAAGTTCTCCATTCGAACATCCTTCTGGTCGTGGTTCTTCTGGCCTGGTTGGTTTAATGAAGGTTCTCTGGTCTTAACAACCTGATCCGCATACTTCTAAAAGTATCAGTTCACCCAAGCAGAGCCAGGTCATATATATAACTTAAAATTAAAATCGTACATATCAAAGCAAACATGACCCATCTTTGCTGCGCTTGCGCAATGTTCTTCATAGTGTCATTAGCCGCCATTACCGAGTGTTCACCCGGTGATCTAATGACCGTAATAGCAGAAACTTACGAGTGTCTACAGTCATGTATCTACTATTGAGATTGTTGTACTATGGACTGGGTTGGCTTGAGTTCGTGAGTATCATTACCCCTTTTTAGGGTTCCGAACAAAAACGTAACCCTTATAGGATCACTCGGGTGTCTGTCTGTCCGTCTGTCACAGCCAGTTTTCTCCGGATCCACACTAGACCGATTCTGTTGAAATTTGGTACACATATAGATTGTAACCCAAACACGAAAGTGTTACGTAAATTATAAAATTTTTAGTATGAGGGTCACTTTTTGGGGTCAAAATAGAAAATTAAAAAAAAAGTGTTTTGAACAATATCGTGTGATTTATCAAATGAAAGGGCTTACTGTGAGGGTTTTAATTATATTTTTTTTCATAATTTTAAAATAAATGGTTGATGTTATTCAAGAAATTAGACGAAAAATGACCAATTAAAATTTTAGACTATGTACTTTCGGAGATAAGGCTCCCATTATCTCCGAAAGGACTGAGTCTAAAATTTTGAAAAAAATGGAGATAATAGGTCTTTTACCAATAGATTACAGGAAAATCTATAAGAATTCTATTAATAGTGTTAAAATAACATGTTAAAAAAAGAAATTCGTTCGGAAACCTTTGCACGCGAGTCCAGTTTTTTTTTTTTTTTTTTTTTTTTTAATGTGTGGCCTCTCGCAGGTCAACCTAGGAGGTTGTCGACTGCTTAACCGGACTTTCCTGTGGTGGCCTTAATATAAATATTAAAGCCTCCAGCCAGGGCTTATTTTAAAAAACTTACAAACTAAGCGACTACACGCTAAGGGCACCCCCTGTGGGGTACGGACCTCGGCTTAGGGCGTCGCTGGGGGAGGACAGCTAGGGACGGGCTGGATCGAACATTGATTATTTAGGGTCGAATTTAAAACTACAGGCTCAGCGGCACGGGCTGGCTCGAGCAAGGGTCGGGGTGGACAATGAAGAGAAAATCGCGACGGGCCTCGGCGGCGAGGGAGGAAGGACGGCGGTTGTGTTTTAATGGTACTTGTTGCTTTACGACTTTCCTGTAAGAGAGTGGTAGAGTCATCTGGGGTGGTTAAGGTGTGCCTCGGACGGCGGATCTTTGAGATGCGGGAGGGTTCGTATCGGGCGGCCGATGCGATAAGAGGGTTGCGGTGTTTGACAGCAGTATCGAAGAAACGCTTTGTAATCCGTTTCATGAACTGCTGTATGGTGGGCAGTTTGAGATCTACGTGGAGAGTCTCATTGCGGACATAGTAGGGAGCTCCCGTGATCTTGCGGAGGAAACGGTTTTGGAGCGTCTGCATCCTATGGAGGTGACGAGGCTTTGCGTGTGCGAAGACAGCGCAAGCGTACGTCATGATGGGACGGATGACCGCGGTGTACAGTCGCAATTTGCACTTGAGTGACAATTTGCTGCGGGCAGTCGTGATAAAGTGAAGCCTACCCTGGGCTAAGGCGGCGCGTGATCGGGCCTGCCTTATGTGCTCAGCGAAGGTGAGGTGTCTGTCTAGGATGACCCCCAAGCATTTGGCTTGCTTTTCCCAAGGGATCGGCTTGCCATACATGGTGATTGGACGGGGTGGAGGGGGCTTATGCCGCGGTTTCGAAAACAAAACCGCTTGACTCTTATCGGGGTTTACCTCTATTCTCCACTTTCTGAACCATCTGCGAGTCCGACTCGCACTTGGCCAGTTTTTATTTATGGATAGGGAATCATCAAATGACTTTTTTTTTCTATTTCTGGCACCAGAGAGCGTTGTAAGTAATATACCTACCACCAATTTAGCTGTCAGGTGAGGTTCCAAATTCAAATCACATTATTGACGCGGGTCATAATGAAATGTGACTCACAGTTATGACAAATCAAGTAAGACAAGCAATATATCCACTTAGTATCCGTCAGCCCCTGAGGAGTAAAATCGTTTGCAATCATTAGAATCCGATGCCTACAAATAACGTTTGAATCGCGCGAGCGTCGGCTTGTCCCGAAAGGGACATACAGATCCTGAGTAGGTAGGGATCAAATCCTTTGATTGCTACTGTTAGAAGTTTATTGCAGCTTTGGTACGTAAATTCAATAACCAATACCTTTAAGAATTATAATTTTTAAACAAATAAATAAATCTAATCTAATTATGATACTAGTATATATTTCTCCAGTTAACTCTCACCTGTACAGAAACCAGCCTACAATCCTGCCAAAAAAACAGAAATCTACAGCTAAACATTCCCCAATCCAAACCATCAAACCGAACCTTACCTCACGTCCGCATTACAATCACGAACACTTACAAAACTCATCATCCCAGCTAATCTCAGTTTGAACCGTAATAATTACAAGAATTATGATAATTCTGCCATGACTGGTGACATTCTTTGCGAAGACTTTCCCATTGAAATGGAAAGTGACCCGCGGTGTAAGAATTATGGTTAACGGCCATCTGACGTCCAGAGAAAGCTGGTGTGATGTCAGAGAAATGTTCTGGGTGCCTTTTATAGGTGGATTGTGTATGAGCGTAGGATGTTTTGAATTGAAGATAGCCACAGCTGGGCTATCAGCTCAATATATATCAGCAGTAGGTACAACACACGTAGTCTCTTTAAAGTGTAGAAGATGTTAGAACAAAAATTACGAAATCAAAGGTATACTCATTAAATTTTTTCTGTAAGGTATTTTTATGATTCATTAAACTATTAAATCCGAAACAGAAAAAAAGAAGAACATAATAATTCAGGGTCAAAAACAACTGTAAGATAATAGTTTCACTAGCTATAAGTAGAATACAATAGTATTTCTCTTTATTCAAGTAAAAGAAAAAGCGTTTATTTGCGCTAAGCATGACTCATACCAAGAAAATAAAAATTAAATAAAACAACACTACAATTGTATAAAAATTGGGAAGATAATATATGCGTCATATTAGCGCGTACATAAATATCCTAGACTCAAAAATGGCTACTAAAATGACTTACGACCACCTGTGTTACTAACCATATAGGAAACACACAAACAAATAGTGGAATAACTAAACAAACAAAAGAAAGCTATTTTAAGAACGCAATAAAGCGATCAAATCAGCCGAAAGACGTCCACTGCTGGACATAGGCCTCCCCCAACAACCGGTCCTGTGCGTCTCTTATTCTTTATATTGCCGAAACCGACTCATAGGTCAAGGGATGGGCCACCAACCTGTCATTTATGTTAAAAACAGATGCCCATCAAATGTTGCAATACAACCTCTTAATCCGCACCTATAGTGTCGCAAAAAAAATAATGGCAATGTTGCGCTAAGGTGAAAGGTTACACCTCGTTGTGTTGTTTTTCGTTAGTAAACGGTAAATTTTGACCCCTGAACTTGTAGGCAGAGTGTGCTATACAAATAAATCAGCATTGGTGATCAGTGACATTTAAAAGAAAGACATTTGAAAGTTATCTTTTGGTTGAATAGTTCCTGTTGATGGAGAAAACCAAGTTCATGAAGGTTAGTTGCTTTGTAGTTGATGGGAACGATAGTTATGGATTTTATATTATTGAAAGCTTAGGTAATTTGAGGGCAATGAACATCTTACTAAAACATATTTCGAAATACTATAGATTTATTATAAAGAAACCCATATCATTGTTCAAACCAATTTTATTAACAGAATATTTTAAAATTCAGCCCATGATTGTTTACATCTGAACAACACAAAAAATTCGCCAAACACCACCACACCACGCCACGCCACGCCACGCCACGGTCGCTATTTAGAATTACAGCCTACATAATTTTCTGTTTTCACTGAATCAAACCCCGTTATTTGCAGACAAACCAGTGAAATTAAATCACCTATTGTCTTGCGCTGTCATTTGTCACATTCAATTTACCTGCCATCGAAAAGGCTCATGGCTGTATCAATGAAATGCTGGTAGCATTCGTTACGCAACCATCACACAATTGCCGGTATTATACGGCGATTTGAACGCAATGATTCCAATTGTCATCATTACTGTGGTTAGTGTGGTTATACCATGAATTTTGTGGGCTACTGTTACTTCGGGTTTGTGTTCAAAGTGTTTTACTACTTCTGTTGGAGTTAACCGTCAGCTTTTCTTACTTGTTTTACTTTTATATCCTTTAGGCCTTGTTGCCAGCATTTAGACCGCTTTTAAAGCCAGCCAAATTATGTTATTAACTCCGACCTAGTTGGTATCACTGATCCATTATTTATGAAATAATTTTGTTTTTAATCATCTCGTGTTAAAAACTAAACGAGAGTTAAGTTTTACTCAAGGCTGACCTAAGTTTATCTTTCTTACTCTCTTCTTTCTTATCATCATCTGCCTAGCCGTTTCCCAACTACATTGGGGTCGGCTTCCAGTCAAACCGGATTCAGTTGAATACCAGTGTTTTACGTGGAGCGGCTGCCTACCAGACCTCCACAACCCATTAACTGGGTAACACGGTACTACTTTGCAAGACTGGAGTCAGATTTACTGGCTTCTGACAATCCGTAACGACTGCCAAAGATCTACAAATGACAGCCAGGACCAACGGCTTAACGTGCTTTCCGAGGCATGGAGGATACTCGTTATGTTAAGATGGTCACCCATCCACAGACCAACCTTGGCAAGCGTTGCTTAACCTTCAAGATCGACCCGTGCGGCTCTCTTCTTTCTTATGATTTCATTATTATCTTTCTGATTTGTTACTAAGTCTTTAACTTTTTGTAATCTAATTGTTGTCTTGAGGACTCTTCCTTGGAGCACGATTTTAATTCTACTTGAGAATTTTTGTTTCCTATGAACTACAGCCACATCTAAGCTTCTTCCTTATTTGTAGTGTTTGGCTACCAACAGTTTGCAACAAATATAGTTTCTTCTTCTATAGTTAATACTTGTTTATTTTTCACCAAGTGCTAAAATTCTGGTCAAAGGACATCCACATTATTATTATAGATACAGCAAGCGTTTTGAAACACAGCCTTACATTTGATAAGTAATTGATCATAATCTTTCTCCAACTACTTACTTGCAGTAGTTCCACCCACATGCTCATATTTCACAGACGTCCGTCAAATTGTCTACGGTCCGTCGAACGCGTCGTTCACGGCTCTTTTCACTTTTCCCTCAATAAACCTAATTTATGGTCTCCTCAGAACACTATGGTTGTCCAACTGGTATCTATAATAATGTAGAAATTTTGACAGCTGTATTTTGAATGTGTTTCGAAAAGCCATATTTTCCCATATTTACATTTATTAACGGGTGCGTCAAATCAATAAGGCATAAATTTTGGTATGTTTGTGATTTATGGTACTTTAAGTGATTCTGTTGCCACACAGCCACGACACATTGTAACAAAGCAATATAAATTTAACTATAAAAACACTCGCGCGGTTTCCGAAAGTCTACTCAATGTGACGAAATAAGCTGACAGTTGACTGTTAAACTTAGCCATATCAGGAGACTTGATTGGCTTTTTAGGGTTCCGTACCCAAGGAACTCTGTTACTGAGTCTCCGCTGTCCGCTCGCCCGAGTCTCAGTCTGTCAGCGGGCCGTATCTCAAGGACCGTAATAGGTAGACGGTTTAAGCTAAAAAATATTAAATAAAAATTATAAATTTTTAAAAATAAATAAATTAAAAAAAAACCATTCTTTTTGTGCTTTTTTCGGTTTTACTACCTTCGTGTGAGAGTCCGAATCTCACTTGGTCGGTATTTAACCGACTTCAAAAAAAGTAGGAGGTTCAAAATTCGGTTGTATTTTTTTTTGCTTCCACTCAGCCCATCGCAGAGTTGAGTGGTGCTGGATAGCTGTTGGCATGGATCTTATGTTTGATTATATTGAAAGTGATTCGGATTTAGTATTATTAGCGACTTGAGTTACATTACAAAAAAAAAAAGCCATTAAAATCAATCAGTTTTCTCGAAACTGTTATAGCAATCTAAAACTGATATAACTTTTACCGTAGACTTTAATTCACTTCCGATTCTTTGCCATTACCTATTACTTTACTATTTTTTTTTTATTCTGCTTAATGCTGATAGAAGAGCTAGAGAGAACATAAATATTAGTTAAATAATATTAGTAAATAAATCCGGATATATAAGAGAAAGTAGGTCATACAGATAGCTAACTATATTAGGCTCATCAAATTAATTCCTATTAATATGATTGTAATTTTACATCATCGCACGGATTAGTTGTTGATTCGGGCTGTCATTCTAAGATCTTTAACAGACAAGGCATGTCATATTACCCAGTTACGGGGCTGTAAGGGTGCCTGTTCATCACAGCGGAGCGAGGCAGCGGAGCAAAGAAATGGCGAAATTTTAACCAATGGAATTGCATAAAATCTCGTGAGTCGTCGTCACCACGTGAGTCCCTGAAATTTTGAATGACATGATTGGTCCGCTGTAATACACAGGCATCCTTAAGGTCGGATCTGCCCATTTCATACACTAGAAGCTGACCTCAACATAGTTGGGATACAAGCAGATTGACTGAGAAAAAAAATTACGAGTTGAAGTCCATATTCCAAGTCATAAGTATCCTCTAGTTCTTTTTTTTTTACAAAACATTAATATATTTCAAAATAACTATATACATTATGAATATACAAAACCAAATTCGTTCAGGCGTCGAAAAATCCCTCCGCATCGCTCTAGTTCTAAATTTAAACTAGTGATTGTTTACACACAGAAAGAGGATATCATTCAAACTGATTTGGATTATGGGACTTTACGTGGAAGGCTCTGGAGGTAGTGAAAGACCAAATATAGTGGTATTTTTTTTTTTAAGGAAAAGAAATCTTCAAATTACTCCAGCTCTGGGCGGAGCAGAAGGGAGTGTCATATACTGACTAAAACCCATTCATGTTCCTGCTAGTGCATTTTGCGTTCCTGGGTGCGACTCTTTCGAACAAATTTCGCAACAATGGCAGGAAGATGATGGATGAATTATGTAAAAGGGGATATGAAAGAGATGATTTTAAGATGATAGCAAATAGAGATATGAAAGAAGACATGTTGCACCGACGATGATGATGATGATTTTTGTAATTTTGTACAAATTTTATTGTTTTCATCAACATTAGCCTGTTCCATTTCGCTAGCCAAACTTGTTATTGTTTGTTACTAATGTTTCATTGGTCAGTTGAACAATATAACGAACGCACATAACCCCTGTCTGGTAGGGACAGCAAAAAATCTGCATATTATAAAAGTTTAAAAATAAATATCAATGAAAGAAAAAAGTTATGCTGTGTCGACTTCAAATAAATTGAATTGAGGTCAGGATTGTTAGATGAGTAAAAGTTTGTACCGTTAATTTTGAACTCGAACTTTCATTACATACCTACTTCCTGCTGGGGCTGCAGACATTGTTCGAAAGAGGCACCGTAGCCCTGGGACGTAAAGGGCTCTAGGAGGAACACGGATGGGTTTTAGTCAGTAAGAGTCTGACACTCCCTCCTGCTTCACTCAGAGCGGGAAGAGTCATTTGATGATTTCCCATCATTAAAAAAACATACCTACTTAGTTTTGTCTTAAAACAAGTTATTTTTAATCAGTAACTTTGATATTTTGTCTGTTTAGTGACTCTTTTCGGATTGGTAAATAATTTCTATGCATAAAAGTAAAATGACTGTACCAAATAATTTACCTAGCACTGGCACAAGATACACATTTTGCCATCCTTTTATAAAAGTGTTTAAAATAAGTACCCCAAAACCATTCACTCCTCACCTTATTTGCTAACGCTCCTATAAGTAAGGCGCCTTTCTCCGCATATCCGGCAGACCCCACACAACCGGACAGCTGATTGTTTTTGACATTATTACGTACATAGCGTGACTATGTCTGCATTACGTGTGACTACGGATCAATGACTATATTGACTATAATTTAATTGGTTATCGTTTGACTTCCTTGATGAGGAAGTGTGTGTGATCGGTTAGCATGGAGAATTCATTTGTTGAGGTTAACGTGGCTTAGTGGCCTATAGGCCAACGACCAAAGATGACCCACTGGTAATATAACTGCTGACTTTCGTGTTCATGTGTTCATATCAGCCGAAAGACGTACACTGCTGGACATAGGCTTCCCTCAAGTGTCACCACAATAACCAGCCCTGTGTGTTTCGCATCCATCGGCCGCAACTATACATTGTGTAATTTATTAAATTACCACTGTTCTAATGGCTATGTTGAGGTCAGTTGTCTAACAGAAAAAAGCTAAATACCTGTTTAGTAAATGTGGAACCCTGGAGGAGAGGTGGTCTGATTCTGCGTAAGAAGCTAGCGTGCGTGAACTACCGATGTCTATTCGATGTCGACTACTCCACGGTGCACAGGATGTCGGAAAGCAGAACGTTCTGAAAAATATTGTTCTCCGTTTGTGTAATCTATACTTAATAGCTGAAGAGTTTGTTTGCTTGAACGCGCTAATCTCAGGAACCACTGGTCCGATTTGAATAATTATTTCAGAGTTAGATAGCCTATTTATCGAGGAAGGCTATATGCTACACATATATCATCACGCTAAGACAATTGGAGCGGAGCAGTAATGAAAATTGTAACGCAGACGAAGTTGCATGCGTCAACTAGTGCTTGGATAAACGAATAAATATTTCTACTTTGTTATTTATAGTATGTTAGTTTGTCATTTTTCACCTTTGTGAAAATACTGGTATTCAGCTAAATCTGATTTGACTGGAAAAGGCTAGGCAGATCATGAGTTTGTCATCTTTTACTGATACATCCGTCCGTCTGACCGGTTGCGTTAGCACTGTTGCGCGTTTCGTGAGTCAATGACCAGAAAATTGATGTAATGGATGTATCTGAAACCCTATTTCACTTAATTTGAGGTCCCTCAAAATCTCATCCAAAGTTTATCTTTGTGTGCTGTTATTTTGTGTGGTCATGCTCAAGATGACTAATAATAAGATTTTGTCTTCTTAAGGACAGATCAGATGCCAGAAATAATCATAATGCCACCGCATTTGGATCGCAGATTGTAGTGCTTGCCTACTTTCTATCATATTTTATCCTTTAAGATGACAATGTTTTTAGTAAACAGACCTATTTAAGGTTTGGTCAAGAAAGTTGAGGGGGCGAGAGTTAACACTAGTCAGCCGATTGTTTTTATTGTATATAATAATAATAATAATAATAATAATAATAATAATTTTTATTTGGAACACAACCATAAATTACAGTGTCTTAATAGCTAGAACAAAGAACAGTTAACTTAACAGAAGTAAATAGCCTGCTGTCTCCCAAACTAGGCAAAAACCTGTATCTTGGGAGGCAGTATATTAAAAAGTATACGTTCTTTGATTCATAGTCCGTGTAAGACGGCGTGAACTTAAAGGAAAAAATAAGTATAAAATTTAATTATTAAAAGTAAACAAAAACAGAAAAAGGTGCAAAGCAAACTAAAATTAAAAATAAGTTTAAAAAGATATGAAATGCCATTCATCAACTTGGATGGTTTGTGTGTGTGTGTCAGTGCGTGAGATGGTGTGTTAGTGTGTGTGTGGGTGCGTGTGTACAGATGTAAAATATTATATTAGAAGTGACTCTGTATCAGTATAGTCCAAAGTGAATAACCAAACTTTCAACTTACTTTTACATTCCTGTCCGTTTAATGTGTGGATGTTAAGAATTTTATTTATTTTATTGTATAGTCTGGTGCTGACAAAAGGATATTGTTTACGCGCAAACGCGGTGCTGTGAGGTTCTGAGCGAAATACGATGTCAGCCCGTCGTTTTGTGGTGGCAACAAGAGGACTACGATGTTTCCTTAGTATAGCAAGAAGCACAAAAAGTTTCCGGACAGTTAATACTTCACTATCAAAATACAGTTGAGTTGTTGGGTACCTATACGGTTTATGAAGCATAACTTTAAGAACCGCTCTTTGCGCTCTTTCAAGCTTTAAAAGTGAAGTTTTATCAGCACCCCCCCAACATACTATACAGTAAGAAAGTAAAGACTGGCACAGAGCGTAGTATACTAGCTTAAGAGTGGCTACATCGGCAGATTGCCTCAAATTTCCAAAAATATAGATAAGCACCCTTAATCGTTTGACTAAATAATCAATTTGCATATGCCAGTTTAGAAAATGATCAATGTAGACACCCAGGTAACGGATGCAGGTGGATACACAGAGAGGTGGACAGGAACAATGGGAAGAAGGGTTTAAGCAAGAGTGAACTTTGACATTAATAGGGTCTTTAGGTTGAGAAGATTGGGAAACTGAGAAGGGTATAATTTTGGATTTCTCTGCATTCAATGTTAGTAGGTTTTTTGAGAACCAATCACTAACTATATTGAGATCCGTCCCTGCTAATTGGGTAACTTCATTCCAGGTATCTCCATGAATCAGTAAAACTGTGTCATCAGCATATGCAAAGACAGAGCAATTTTTAAGGGAAAGGAGGCAGAGGTCATTTATATAAATGAGAAATAATGTTGGGCCGAGAATGCTTCCCTGGGGCACCCCGTATTCTATTTTAGCCTCTTTGCTAATGATATTGTCTATCTTTACATGCTGAGAACGATCTTGAAGATAGCTCTCAAAAAGTTTCAAAGCATGCCCACGAATCCCGATATTACACATCTTCGCCAAAAGTATAGGAACAGAGACCGTATCAAATGCCTTGCTCAAATCCAGGAATATACCAAGGCATTTCTTTTTACTATTGAGATGCTTAGTCACAGCATCGGATAGAGCAGACACGGCATCCTCAGTGGAAACACCTGAGCGGAAACCATATTGATTATGCGCTAAGATGTTATTCGCATTCAAGAATTTAACCAGGCGACTATTCAAAAGTTTCTCTAATATCTTAGAGATTGCCGGAAGTACAGAAATAGGCCGGTAGTTATTTACGCAGTCTCTGTCTCCACTCTTATAGATAGGGTGGACTACTGCTTTTTTAAGAGCATCGGGAAAAACTCCGGTATTAAGAGAAATATTGCAAATATGTACAATAAGCGGGGCCAAAACATGGCGGGACACCTTGAGTACTCTACTCGATACAGAGTCTATTCCAACCGAACAATCATTTCGCAGATTAAGAATAACTGATTCAATTTCTTGAATATCCGTATCAAATAGGGCAATAGAATTGAGATAGTTCTTTGGAGTTAAAAATTGCATGCAATCTACCGATGAGGATTTTTTAATTTTTGTCGCTAATTTTTTTCCCGTTATACCGTATCTTCGTTTACTATCACTTTGGCTTTAACCTCTCGCTACTCGAATTTGCACAATGTCATGTTTACGTCATACTCCGTCGCGTATCGCGGGCGCCCGCTTATCGCAAGCGTAATATGACCCGCAGCACAAAAAACCTAATCTCTCTGCTCACAAAGCAGCTATTCACACACTTGAAACTGTTATGGGTTCTTTAGTTATGTCACTATGTATTAGAATGTAAACAATATTCTTATAACAAACCGAAATATAAACATTTTGGATAGATACGAGAGTACTTGCTGAAAGCTATTTTGTTGTATTATTATGTTGATTTCTGACACAAATGTTGGATCAATTTACACAAAATTTTGGAATTAAGGTCATAAAAAGACAAGTAATCTAGTGATGATGTTATTTTACGAGATCAAAAATCGACTGCCGCAATATTTAAGCTCAAACTTCATAGTACGCGGAGCAGACATTTTGATTTACGTAATTTGTATTTTTGTAAACAAACGTCAAGAATATTCCAATAAGATTCCAATAAGAAATGTTTCTAGATTACTAGCCATGTATTCACGAACTCATTTTTAATTGTATATCGTTACAATATGCCACTATAATTCTGAAATATCAAATTACTTACGTACGGGAAGAAATCCGGTAACTAGTTTTGTTTCGTAATTTTCACCAGATAATTTACACTTTTGACTTTGAATATTAGTTGAAATTTAACGAAAATAAAGTAAATTATGAATTTCTATCAATACTTGGCTTACTTTCCACAGAAAAACACGTAAAAATCGAAAATTCTCGCGCACAAGTTGAACGAATGTTTGTTTGATTTGACAAACGTATTTTGTGACATTTCGCTTCTTGTCAAGCGTATTTTTTTTTTCCGACAGTGTTCCCATATGAAAAATATTATATACCATAGAGTTCAATCATTGAGAAAAGAAAATTAACCGTAAAAATTACTAAAATTTAGTTTTAAATCCGTAGGGTCGGGTGGATCCACAGGGACCCACCTGGGTGTTGACGGAATTAGACGCTAGTGGGTCCGTGAGTCCCTTTGATACCCGAGAGGTTAAAAGTAAGAGGCGTTTTTGCAAAGCCTGTTTTGGCGAGTGTGACAAATATAGTGATTTCGTCTTCTTTTCATTTCTATTGACTCCTTCTCAATTTTTGTGCAACCAGTGTGTGGCCATTTGGACCACTGTGTAAACCAGGGTGCCTTTGTGGTCGGGTTTAAGTAATCCTGATGAAATAATTGGTCAGCTAGACTCTGCGTTGCCAAAGCTAGCTGTATAAGCTGTTCCGGGCCTTTGACATCATAAAAAAATATTTTTAACGCCAGGAAGGCTCGTTTCCTGCAAGCACATTAATGGTATTGAGATTAATGCTTCTAAACTGAATTATAACTGGCTGTAATTTAACGACACGGTTACCGCCGCCGCCGGTGTCTGTGCGCTCACCGCATCATAATAATTATGTTTATCACGCCAAACTGTTGTAATTTAAGTAAGAGTTACGAAATGCTGGCAGAAAAGTTATTAGGGACGTAATTTCTTTTACGTTAATTAAAAAGTACAAAATAATTTATTCTCGGCACAAACAAAAACTATGGAAGAATGGCAGTGTGCCTCGTGCTTCCCTGTGTGAGATAATTTATCTGTGGCTTTAGAGAACAGAGAGTAAAGTCCCGCACACCTCAATTGAAAAGGAAGATCCTCCGACCAGGCGGCTGTTGTGCCTGGCGGGCTACTGCCCGATTGTTAATGTTCAGGCTGATGTATATGTTCTAATCGCATGGTAAACTTTGCTTGCGCGATGCAAGATTTCGACGAAGTAGTTCGCTGCTAGTTTGATAGATGGCGTCGCGGTTCTTTTTGTTGCGATGTAGATTTGCTCCGTTGGTTTTTCTTGTGGTGGTATTGATGCCGCTACATCACTCCCCTCCGGAAACCGGTGATTGACAGTGGATGAGTCGTTCATGCATCTTAAGATGATTGCCAAGCCAGTTGAAGGTTGATTCCAGTGAGTCGGAACCGGAAGTCGCAGAGTTCTCGGTGAGTCGGAACTATATGCGGTGCCCCAGAGAGTCTGGGTGATGAGATCCCAGTGAGTCGGGATGATGCTGCAGGCTCCAGTGAGTCGGAGTGGTGCTGCTGCTGACTCCAGTGAGTCGGAACCGGTAGTCGCAGAGTTCACGGTGAGTCGGAGCTATATGCGGTGCCCCAGTGAGTCGGGGTGATGATGGAGGCTGAGGATGATGACCAGGAATGCGCGGCTGCTGCATGCTGGTGGTCAGGATACCCGTAGAAGCCGTGGGTACTGGCTGGCTACTGCTCGATAGTTGATATTCGGGCTGATGTATATGTTCTAATCGCATGGTAAACTTTACTTGCGCGATGCAGAATTTCGACGAAGTAGTTCGCTGTTAGTTGGATAGATGGCATCGCGGTTCTTTTTGTTGCTATGTAGATTTGCTCCGTTGGTTTTTCTTGTGGCGGTATTGATGCCGATACACGGCCTTCCGACTAGCATTATTATGTTTTTTTTTTGTTTTTTTTTTTTTATGGGTTCGAATTTGACCACAATCACACCTAGTGGAAAGTGATGATGTGGTCGCCTTTTTTTTTTTATAACGGGGGGAAATCCTCATGGATGTCCTCCGCCCTGGGGCGGGCGGAGGGGTCTGTCAGACTCTTACTGACTAAAACCACCCCGGTGCTCCATCTCTCACCAACCGGGGATCGCGAGAACTAATGTGACTTCCGTAATCCCCGGCATGATGTGGTCGCCTAAGTTGATTTAAAGTAGGCCGTAGGTTGTAACAGCAAGGAATTCCACTCCTTCGCTGTACGCACAATTAATGTATTGCCAAAATATTAATGTAGGAATAGGTGGGGTGTCTTCGTTCCATCATACTTTTGGAACCTAGAATTTTTAGGCCTACCGTGTGATTCGTGTGTAAACGGAAACTTGACTTACTTTTATTAAACCTACAGAGATGCCCAATCTGATATAGCTTAGCTTGCATAGCTGAGTTTTGCATAACTAATGAGAATATTACTAGTTTCTGCCCGCGACTTCGTGCGCGCATATCCTGTTTTTCACACCATTAGGGGTCCACAACACAGTGTTCCAGGCTGAATGCATGGGCATTTCTCTGGCGGCATCAGCCATCCTAACCAGGGAATTTAAGGACCACTCAATACGCATTCTCTCGGACAGCATGGCCGTCCTGCAAGCTCTGAACAGCCACACAGTGAACTCTGGGTTGATTCTCGAGTGTCACCAACGTCTCAACCAGGTTGGTAGACACAACAAAGTAACCATTCAATGGATCAAGGGACACAGTGAATCTCGAGGCAACGACGCTGCGGATGAACTCGCCCGAAGGGGGTCGAGTTTGTCAGCGATGGGACCTGAACCCATCGTGCCGCTGCCTTTTGGGTACTTACGCAATCTGGTAAGGAAACGCACCGGAGATAAACATCACAAGCTATGGGTTGACCATAGTGAGTGCAGGCAGGCCAAAGAGGCACTTCCCTCTATAGATGGCCTATTCACAAAACAAGCCCTAAGACTGACTAAACAACAGTTGCGTTCAGTCGCAGCCGTAACAACTGGCCACGGGTCTTTTAATAAACACCTCTATGCTATAGGAGTCACTGACAGCCCGTTCTGCAGAGCCTGCATGGAGGAGAATGAGACAGCAACACACCTGCTTCTAAGCTGCCCGGTAGTCGCGGATTACAGGGTAAAGTACTTCGGAAACCCAGGTACCCTCTACGAGATAGTTGGTAACACCAAGGCGTTGCTGGCCTTCCTTGGGGAGCTGGGGTGGATCGAATGAAGCATTTGTCCCACCTGCACGCAAAATACGCGCTTAGTCGTGGAGTTGCGGAAACCAGCCCGATTTACATACATACATACATACATCCTGTTTTTCCCATTCCCGTAGATATTTCGGGAAATCCTCTCGTAGTGCTCCCCTTACTCCCCAAGGAAGCTCAATGCTAAATGTTTTAGCTGTGCGGTGCGTTGTCTGACAGTTACTACTCAGTAACGGAAGAACACAATCGCTAAGTGATTTCTAATTAGCACTTCTCATGGAAATGCTAATGTTTTCCTTGCTGAGTCAAGTTTTCCCTATGACATCTTGTTTCAGCTTTTCTCTGACCGATTTTGCCATATATTTGACAGTGAAAGTGAATTTGAAATAAAATCGGTACAAAATTGTTTACGAATCCCATAAAAATCTTCGATATTCGTCTCACAGTTCTACAGAAGCGGCCATATATATATATATACCTATTTGTACGTGTGAGTGGACATCTCAGTCACACGCACAAAGCGTTTTGAGAACACATTCATTGCCAGAGTCTGTGTTTCTAGATAGCTACAACCCGGGAGTCTTTAAGTCAAGAGTGAATACTACTTCAAGGCAAGCATGCTCCATCCTCGCCCACAACATTGCTTACCATCAGGTGAGATAGTGGTCAAACGCGAGCCTGTGGATCGTATAAAAAAACAACCGGTTGCACTCCGGGAGTGCCCGCAGAAGCGAGAACTTGAATACGTGCTTCTCTCCCTCCGTCTTACGAATTTTCGGTTAGATTACGTGTCCTGTCGCGAGTTTAACATTTTTTACCCATCACAAAAAAGTGCACAACCTCGCTAAAGAAGTTTGCAGGACACGTGACCGTTTTACGAGTTTTTGATCAGGGTCACGTGTCCTGACGCGAGTTTAACATTTTTTACCCATCACAAAAAAGTGCACAACGCCGCTAAAGAACTAAAGAAGTTTTTACTTAAAAAAAACCTCAATAGCCAAGAAATCATAAAAAATAGTATACAGTTACAATTTATAAGCAAAAAAATGTTAATTAATAGCTTGCATATAGACTAAAAGATGAATGTTCATCATTCAGATATCTTGTTGGTTGCATTTTAATGTTTAGACGTTAAGCAAGCGACCTTGTAGGATGTACTTCTAATCGAAAGTTTTATTCTACTCGAATAACATATCATCACGCCTGAATTACCCGGGAGAAGAGGCAGAGGTGTGGTTCTTATACCTGTGTTGTGTGGTACTCTCTACCTGCGTCTGTATTACCGAAAGTCCTTAACCCTTGTTTTTTTTAAGGATTGCAAATTATCAAGTTTTAATGACTCCTCCTGTTCTGGGCAGAGTAAAACCCATTTTGCTGACTAAACCCCATACGTGTTCCTCCTAAAGCCCTTTGCTTTCCAGGGTTGTGGTGAGTATTTTGAACAAATTCCGCAGCCCTCACAAATTCCTTTCTAAACTACTCTCTACTTGCGTCTATATTTCCGAACGCATTCAACCCTAATCTCTTCACGGTTAGAGTGAACAGGCTCCTTCTGGGTGAGCTCGCTCCATCGTCGATTTTGTCTCTGTCACGTCTGACCTAGACTAGAGTCAAGAGCAAACCCACCTCAAATAAAAAAAAGTACAAATTTCACCAATTACCATTGCGACTTCATATTATTATATCACCTTCGGCACAGGCCTCTCTTTTCCTGTCCCTAATCCCCATGATCCTGTGCCAGCAGAGTCCATGTTCTATCCACGATGGCAAGAAAGTCGTCTGCCCATCTCGTCCCTGGTTGAACAGCACTTCCTATCCCAATCAATGGAGGCCACTCGGTCACCGCTTTACTTCATGTTCAAGTCAAGTTATGTACCTAATAGGCGGTAAGGATTTTGCCATCAACTCGGCCCAAAACCCAGATCCGGGACTGCTACGAGAAATTCCGGGTACAAAATCCCAACAACACTTTGCTTGACCCGGGTATTAAACCCAGGACCTCACAGTCAGGAGTATCGTTTAAATTTCGACCACTGGACCAATTAGTCTCAATATGTTTAGCCGACTGCCTACGTCAAAAAAGAAGGTTATGTGTTATTATATCTCGGAGATCGCATTATAAATATATCGTTGTGAGGCAAGCGGCCTTGCCGGATGTACTTCAAACTGAAAGTATTATAAACTCGTGTCAACACTGCAATAACTTTAGATATTAATAACATTGCAAAAAATATAACATACTTATCATTTACTTTAAATAACAATCTTCAGGGTCGAAAATCTTAAGAATTTTGAAATCCTCTAAATTAGTAAGTAGAAAAGTTGTTAATACCACTCATGCACCACTATTATACATAACTAGTTGACCCACGCAACTTCGTTTGCGTCACAATTTTCATTACTGCTCCGCTCCTATTGATCTAAGCGTGATGATATATAGCCTATAGCCTTCCTCAATAAATAGGCTATCTAACACTGAAATTTTTCAAATCGGCCCAGTAGTTTCTGAGATTAGCGCGTTCAAGCAAACAAACTCTTCAGCTTTATATATTAGTTTAGATATACATACAGCATATATAAATAAATTGGCACATTGTAGGTAGTAATAGAAGTAGGCAATGAATAATATATTAAACTAGCTTTTGCCCGCCAATTCGAACGCGCATATCCCAATGGAATTTCGGAATGTCCTCTCCTATAAGTATTTTCCCCATGGAACATGCATGCCTCAGCTTTCTACGACCAGTAGTTTGCATTATCTGTCAGTCACTCACTCAGTAAGGTGGAATTTTATATATAGCAGGATTTATAAAAAACGTTAGTACCTAGTAGGAACCTAGGTTATTCAAAACGAGTCACGATGGAGCTTGCTATTAGCTATGTAATAAATAAAAGTAGTTATAGCCCACTGTATTAAATATTCACCGTTATATGGCTAAATTACATCACGTTTTTTTAATACATATTTTAAAATTAATTACTTTTTTCAAAATGATTTGCAACTGTGGACTTAATGCTCTCCTTTCTTTTTTACGGTTCAAAAACCGTTACCAAAGAACCGTTATTAAATTCAAAATCGCTGATGTAGGACCGTTATTTATTCCGATTTTTTTATATGATTCCGTAGTACGACAGACACATATAATCCTATATATCGGGCTGGTTTCATGGTGGTGCAACTCCACGACTAAGCGCGTATTTTGCGTGCGGGTGGGACAAATGTGTCATTCGATCCACCCCAGCTTCCCAAGAAAGGCTAGCAACGCCTTGGTGTTACCAACTATCTCACAGAGGGTACCTGGGTTTCCGAAGTACTTAGCCCTGTAATCCGTGACCACTGGGCAGCTTAGAAGCAGGTGTGTTCCTGTCTCATTCTCATCCATGGAGGCTCTGCATAATGGGGCTGTCAGTAATTCCTATAGCATAGAGGTGTTTATTAAAAGACCCGTAGCCAGTTGTTACGGCTGTTACTGTACGCAACCGTTGTTAAGTCAGTCTTAGGGCTTGTTTTGTGAATGATGCTGAGAAGATTTCCGCACCAGGACCAGTACCTGTGTTTGATCCAACTATAATCCTAACTGTAACATTTAAATGCGAAAGTGAGTTGTTTGTATGTTACACTTTCACGACGTAATTGCCGAACTGATTTTGATAATTTTGTTAACGAGACAGATGTGACCCTGAAGACTGTTCTTTAATGTGAGCGAAATCGCAACTAAAAGCTAGTAAATTATAAACTGACTGACGGACTAAAATGGCAACTAAACCCGCGCCTACTTCATTGTTCTAAAGCTGATATACAGGGTGCTCCAGAAGAGAGACAACTCAGAAGAGTGTTAAAAAAAAGACTTATTTCGAAAAACCTGACCACTAAAACCTATCATGTTCCAAGAAAAAAAAACACCTTTCAAGCAGTCTGATGCAGTCGGTGGCACTGCTTGAAAAGTGATTTTTTTGGAACTTCATTGTTTTTAGAAGTCGGGTTTTTTGAAAAATATAAATAGTTTTTCTTTTCTTTGTTGAGCTCGTTACTGAATAAAAACAGCCGCACGGGTCGATATTCATGGTTAAGCAACGCTTGCCGTGGTTGATCTGTAGATGGGCGACCATCTTAATATACCGAGACTCCTCCGCGCCTCGGAAAGCACGTCAAGCCGTTGGTCCCGGCTGTCATTTGTAGATCTTTGGCAGTCGTTACGGATAGCCAGTAAATCTGATACCAGTCTTGCTAAGGAGTGCCGTGTTACCTAGTCAATGGGTTGTGGAGTTCTGGTAGGCAGACGCTCTACGTAAAATATTGATATTTAGCTGAATTCGATTTGACTGGAAGCCCCCAATATAGTTGGGAAAAGGCTAGGCAGATGATGATTGTTTCTTTAATTTTAAACAGATGCCGAGTTACCATCAAATAGGACCATATTTGAGGGTAGCTCGGTAACTGCGGTTGCAGGAGTACGTGGTCACGTACTTCTGGAACACTCTGTAGCCATAGACAGAAGATTATACAGTCATTCATAGATCAAGTCGGATTAAAAGCTTAGGTATAAAATATCGTTGTATATAATCTTATTCATTATATCCTACTACTATTACAATTAGGTAAGAGGTAGGTAAATAAACAATGTGTAATCGTGAGCCGAGCCTATAAGACCTTTATAAGTGATGTTAATAGCGCAGACAATGAAGGTGATATACAGAAGTTCCAGTCCACGCAAAAAGTAAATTGACTTTCTGACAATTGGAAAAAATATTGTGCTAATAAAAATAATGTCAAATGGTTTGAAAGCTTGGGAAAAAGTTATTGAAAGGCGGTTGAGAAAAGAGAGTGAAATCTTACAGAACCAGTTCGGTTTTATGCCTGGTCGGGGTACAACGGACGCCATTTTCGGTATCTGCCAGCTGTGCGAGAAATACAGAGCTGTGCATAAAAACTTGCATATGATGTTCGTTGACCTCGAAAAAGCATATGACCGGGAGCCTCGTGTGTTTTTGTAAAGAGAAAGGTGTGTCTGGGAAGTATGTGCAGTTGATCGGAGCGATGTACAGTCGATGCAGCACCCAACAAGTGATATGAAGGGAAAACGATTTAGTGATGATAGCTAATAGGAGCCCTAAGTAACACAGGATAAGTAAGGCCAGGAAGATGATGATTGAAAAGATTGACTTTGGAATTTTATTGAACCGACTAGTTTAGTTTATTGTTTACTAGTTGACCCGCGCAAATTCATCAGCTCCGCTCCTATTGATCTTAGCGTGATGATATATTGCATATATAGCCTTCCTCGATAAAAAGGCTATTAACACTGAAAAAAATTCCAAATTGGACCAGTAGTTCTTGAGATTAGCGTGTTAAAGCAAGCAAATATAAAAAAAAACTCTTCAGTTTTATATATTAATTATAGATTTACATTTGATAAGTTCTTCTAATCACAGACTCCGGGAAAAATAATCATGTAGTGGCATCAATGCCGCCATAAGAAAAACTAACGAAGCGTTTGTACGGCAACAAAAATAATCGTGACGTCATGGATCCCGCCAGAAGATCCCTCCGATCTAAACATACATTCAGTCAAAAAAGTATCGGGAATGGATGATTTGTTTATGGTTCCAAATTCAAATTTTTGTTTTTTGTAGTTGTTAGATTGGCACAACTGTTTTCCATTTTGGCGCGGAGTTTGAGTTGCATCTGTTATTTATATTAAATACAGTGCTGGTTTTAGTAATATCATATATAGTGTGTATTGCGAATTTCATAATGGACAAAAATATCGAACAAAGAGTTTGTCTTAAATTTTGCATCGCCAATGGAATTTCGTGTTCGGAGTCACTGAAAATGTTACAGAAGGCTTACGGTGAATCGACTTTATCAAAAACTCGTGCTTATGAGTGGTTCAAAGCGTTCAAAAGCGGTCGAGATGTGATGGAAGATTTGCCTCGCTCTGGTAGGCCGTCAACGTCTGCAACTGAAGTTAACATCGCAAAAGTGAAGGAAATAGTGACTGAAAATCCCCATTCAACTCTGAGAGAGATAGCCGCCGAACTTTCTGTATCTCACGAGTCGATCCGTACCATTTTAACTAATCATTTGGGTATGAAACATGTTGCTGCTCGGCTAGTCCCAAAAGATCTGAATTTTCTCCAAAAACTCAATCGCATGAAGGTCGCTGAGGACATGCTAGAACGAGTCAGTTCGGACCCAACATTCATGAAACGCATTGTTACTGGTGACGAGACGTGGGTTTACGAGTTTGACATGCAAACTAGTCAACAAGCTTCGGAATGGCGCCTTCCAACTGAACCGTTTTCAATCGATAGAAGACATAAAGGAGAATTCGCGGCGAGAACTGAACTCAATTCCGGAAGCAGCGTTTAAAAAATGTTTTGATGAATGGATTATTCGTTGGCGCAAGTGTATCGTTTCTAAAGGAGCATACTTTGAAGGTGATAAAATAAATTTGGATGAATAACAGACATTTTGTGTATTATTGATCTTTTCCCGGTACTTTCTTGACAGAGTAGTATACAACAGTCCTAATATCAAGTACCGAGCAGTTGTCCACCAGATACAACAACCGTCTAGTTGGAGGATCCTCCCTTGTCAATGGAGGTTTGCGGAACTTTACACTCTGTTCCGCATACGAAACGTTTCAATGGATCAAGGATACTGTGTAAGTTAGGGAGACTTCCGCACCGTCCGTAGAGAAGGGATATCTATTTAAAGCCCAATAATTCAAAAATACAGTCTGTAAAGCTATTCATTAAACAGTAAAAATAAATCCTTTCCAAGTGTGACCCCTAAATGAAAAACCTTTTACTCACAAGACTACATCCGTGTTTAACTACAATTCTCGGAAACCAAATTATATAACGTCTATTTAAATCTCGGGAAGGTAGTCACCAGGGTCACCGACCCCGTCAAAGTATGAACCACGGAAGAGAAGGTCTTAGGGTTGGATCTGACAAAATTAAACATGAACTGATTTACGTAATAAAACCAGCTTTGTTCAGCAAATTGGCTTACAAATATTGTGGTGGTCCTTTTTGACATAATTATGGTTTGAGTCATTAGTGAGTTTTGAAAGGTATTGATAAAGGTCTAAGGCACTTCAAGTCCTTTAGTACCGAGGTTAATAACAATCGCGATTTTGCTTTAATTAGAAGCTAAATGATAATTTATCTATACTAATTTATAAAGCTGAAGAGTTTGTTTGTTTGTTTGCTTGAACGCGCTCATCTCAGGAACTACTGGTCCGATTTGAAAACATATTTCAGTGTTAGATAGCCCATTTATCGAAGAAGGCTATAGGCTATATCATCACGCTAAGACCAATAGGAGCGGAGCAGTAAGGAACATTGTGACGCAGACGAAGTTGTGCGGGTCAACTAGGTATTTTATAAAACTTCAAAGTCAAAGTCAAAAACGTTTATTTCAATTAGGCCATTAAACGGCACTTTTAAACGTCATCATTATGATGATAAAAGGAGCGATTGCGGGGGATTGCGTTAAATTGGATTTTTTTTGTCAAACCTTGGCTGCCCCAGTTTTGGGTTTCCCATGATCTCTTCAATGTTTTTTATGCAACCTTATCTGCTGTCTTTTTAGGTCAATCAATAAAGAAAAAACCAGCTAAGTACTAGTCGAACTCTCACTAGAAGGGTTCCATACCATAAACCGAGCAAATACACAATTCTTCTTAATTAAATTTTTATTATTTGTTGTTATAGCGGTAATAGGAATACACACTTGAAAATTTCAACAGTCTAACTATTATATTACGGTTCTTTTGATACAGCTCGCTGACAGACAGACGGTCGGATGAATGGACAGTGGAGGCTTAGTAATACGGTTCTGTAGGTTACTATTTGGGTGCGGAACCCTAACAAGACGTCTAGTGAGGACGTCGCACTAGCGTTTTCTAGACCTGCTTTTGTGACGACATGACGCCGATGTACAAGGCAATACATAATAGATCCTATTTTCTAAACCGGATTTTGCTGAATACCTACCGGTATTTTACGGGAGCAGCTACCTACCAGACCTCCACAACCCATTAACTGGGTAACACGGTATTTCATGGCAAGAATGGAGTCAGATTAACTGGCTTCTGACTATCCGTAACGACTGCCAAAGATCTACAAATGACAGCCGAGACCAACGGCTTAACGTGCTTTCCGAGGCACGGAGGAAACTCGGTATGTTAAGATGGTCACCCATCCACAGACCAACCTTGGCAAGCGTTGCTTAACCTTGAAGATCGACCCATGCGGCTGTTATAATCTAGCCACGAGCTCCTCAGTAGTGCTATTCTGTAACAATATTATCGAGTCTCGACAGCGGCATCCGAGGTGAGTATCAAATTACGTCAAACTTAAGACCTTTATGTTGTGTGTTATAAAGCTCAGTTTTGTGAGGTTTGTCACTCAGGTGAAGCTTGATATCGAAATGGTTATTTACAGAATAGACTAGCTGGGCTCTTTTGTGACTATTTACCTACACCACTGCAAAGATTCATCATGAAATAAAAACAACAGTCAATTTGACTGAACTTCTTAAACTTACCTCTATAGTGACTCAACATAAATAGAGGACGAAGAGAAATCTAGGCCACTCAATATCCTGGACTTCGTTACGTACCGCCGGAAAAATGTTCCGTCTGTAATTATCACTTAGCGATAAATTATTTCGCAATAGGATGCAAATACGTATGTTCAAGTGTTTATTATACCTACATGAGAAGATGTAATCAGGGCTTATCGAGATGTATCCTCGCGTGTTGGGTTAAATGATTGAATTCATTAAAGGGAAATCTTGATTTGAACTAAGTGTGGTATCTAAAACCTCTGATTTCTGAGATACCACACTACCTGGGTACAACCGTTACTTGCCTTATTGGTCTAGTGACTGCTAACGTCACTGCTGAAAATGAGGTCATGGGTTCGATTCCTGGGTCGGGTAAAGCTTTATTGAGTCTTTCCATTTCGAATTTCTTAATAGCAACCTAGAGGCAGTCAGTCAGTTCGATCACATAGAAAAGTTACTGCTTAAGGAATTTAGTCTGCCATTGTACCTTTGCGTATGCAGTTTAAATAAATTAATCTGTCAGTTGGTGTTTTGTTAAATTTTCCTGCGCACAAACAACTATGAAATAAGACTAAATCAAACAAATTACATGCAAAGAAATAACTGTATTTATTGATTTAAATGCTGCTTCAGACTTGCCTGCAGTGATTTAAAACCGTGTTTAGACTGATACAGTGTTTCCATTATGATTCAGGAAATTTAACTTAACAATTGACTGATTTTAAAGACGAAAATGGTGAAGTAAATGCTTCGAGCCAATGTCTAGTGGAATGTAGGTTGAGTCTACTCAACCTATGCTGCCTCTAGGCAGCATAGGTTTTAAATTGTGCTAGTACTTTGCCAGTATTTTCGTAATCCACCCAACCAGCCTAAAGCTGTCTACTGCTGGACACAGTGGCGGCGCAAGACTAAAATTTGATGTGGGCAAGTTTGGCATTTTGCGAGGCCCTCTAGGTCCTCGGAATAGTGATTTTTGAGGAGGTTTTTAGAGGTTGTATTCAACAAATTGAGGGTAAGATATAGCGAACTCAATCTCACCCCGCCTAGTTATCCTGAAAAAACTATCCCGAATAGTTTGGATTTTCTTTAGACTTTTTGTGTAAAAATAGTGAATATTTGACGAATGTTGGAAAATTCAAGAGAGAACTAACAAAAACTTAAATTACCCATGATTATGACACTACGCTCGCTTGTAGTTTGTACAAGTAAATTAATAGTGCCTATCTCGCTTTGATTTTTAGCATGAAAAGCGAACTCAAAACAATGCAAATAGGCTCGGATAAGTTATATTTTTTTTAGTTAAAAGTTGAAAAAAGTCAAAGTCAGACCGCGAGGCTGTAGACAGTGGCCCACGTCACCCACGCCTTGCGCTACCTCTGGCTGGATATAGGTCTTTTCAATCGCAAGCCATTAATCTCGATTCTCGGCAAATCTTATTCCGCTGCAACCTTACGAAAAACTGAACTCCACCTAGCCTAACACAATATGTAACAGAATTAACGTAATACCTCTTAAGGGGTCATGGCAATTATCATTATGGACAACTTTTACGATGGGACCAATACTGAAATCGCGAAAAAAATCGACTGCCCCCATACATTTTCTGTGCGCATAACTCTACAAAACGTTCTGAACAGCTAATTTTTTTTCACCCATAATAAAAATTGTTCATAATAATGAGTACAATGACCCGTTCCATCATCGGACCACAAGACGAACGGCGATGCGCCACCGGTACTCGGTGGATATCGCACCCATAAGCACAAAACGTTTTGGTAACACATTCATAATGCGTACAGATAAGGAGTGGAATTCCCTGCCGGAGTCTGTGTTTCCTGATAGCTACAACCTGGGAGTCTTTAAGTCAAGAGTGAATAAGTTATTTCTAGGCAAGCGTGCCCCATCTTCGACCACATCATCGCTTTCCATCAGGTGAGATAGTGGTCAATCGCTTGCCTATCAATAGTAAAAAAAAAAATCTGTTACACGCTGTATAGCCGTCCGAAGCTAAACGTTTGCGGTCTTTCTACTTACGTCTACGTCTTTCTACTTGACTATCCACTCGACCAATGTAAACGAGGCCTAAAGGAAACCATAAATATGATTAACTTCTTAAAAGAATGGAAACCAAAGTCCTTGGAGCCCAAATGTGTAATTACATTGCGGTGTGTTTAACTGGCCAATTTACCGCCTAGTTTATTACTTACCTACCTAAGATGTTTTTGCTTGAGAGATTGTAAAAAAAATGATTTTATAAAGTGCCATGGCCCTCTAAATTGAGTATGAAAATTTAAATACATAAGGAAACGATGTTGGTATTTTTATAGCCAATTGATTCATTGTTACTTTATTATTTTAAGATAAAATGTATGTATGAGCTCTTTCTAGCCTGAAGCACAGGTTCATCCTAGTTCAGGCAAATTAGCAACTGTGTTCGTAAAAGTTTAAGATATATTTTACTGTAATTGTGCCCCTTTTATAAAAAACCCCTTATATTAAATATTTTAAATAAAATTATTTCAACCACTTACATATTTGGGCAAAATCATGCTGTAATTGAAATAACTGAGGACTATTGACCTTTCACCAATGATGCCCATGCTTGCTGAAAAGGGTTGGTACCACTTTCAAGCAATGGTCTAGTCACAAATTTAAATTTTGTTTTACGTTTTCGACATTACAATTAATCCGTTTCTTTTCAGAATAGGGTATTTTACTAAAAAAATCTAATAGATTTTCTTTATTTTTTATTTACGTAATAAAAGAAAAAATAAGTGTCCAATATTTTTTGAAAATCTATCAGACGGACTAATTAGATTTATTTTTTTAGTAAAATACCCCATTCTCTAGGCACAAATAATAAATTCTGTTGTCACATCACTAATGTTTCATTTTTTTTTATTTCAGAAATCGTGCAACCAACATGTGTCCTAGAATCAGATTTCGGCTTCAAAATCAACTGCGCCTTCAAAAAGTCTAGCCTGTTCAGGGTACGGAATCTTGGAGGCATCAAGGCACATGCTAGCTTAGGTGAGTTCTTTTTTTAAATTATTTTGTGCTTTATGAACCTTCAAATAAGTTCTCGCGTTTTGAGTACCGCGTTGATTAACCCTTTAACGCGAACCATGTGAATATTCAATCCCAATATTAAAACCTTCCGTTATTGACTGATTGAGTAACTGACAGACAACGCACAGCCGAAACTACTGGTCGTAGGAAGCTGAGATTCCTTGGGGTGCACTAATAGAGGATTACCCGAAATTCCTACGCGAAAGGGGAAAAAAGGGATATGCGCGTACAAAGTTGCGGGCAACAGCTAGTATTCGAATAAAATCTAAGAAAGATAGGATTGTTTATTTAGGACTTGCACAAAACAAACAAAAAGTAAAATATATTAAAAACTAACAGTACTGTTTGACAAGCGACCGTCTTACGAATTTTTCGACCCATCACAAAAAAGTGCGTTCATTCATAATGCGTACAGCTAAGGAATTCCCTGCTGGAGTCTGTGTTTCCCGATAGCTACAACCTGGGAGTCTTTAAGTTAAGAGTGAATAGGTTACTTCTAGGCAAGCCTGCTCCATCTTCGACCCCATCATCACTTACCATCAGGTGAGATGGTGGTCAAGCGCGTGCCTATGAATAGTAAAAAAAAATAAAAAAAAAGTGCACCACGCCGCTAATGAAGTTTTTACTTCAAAAATTGAGAAAACGACTTTGAAGTAACTGTTCGTTCACTTTACTGGCCACTGTGTATGAGTCGGATTACAGGAGTAAAGGGATGCAGTAGAACAATAAAATACTCCAATCGGCACTGATTCTATAAAGCTGAATATAGCATACGAAGTTAAAGCTTCTGTCTGTTAATAACTAAGTGCGGTGACCACAGCCGTCCTAAAAAGTAATTTAGAACTGTGCACAAGCTCGCTGGCTGAAAGAGCACAAATAATCGAATATTCCATAAACTATCACAAAGGTGTGAGATGAAAGGAACAGAACGGGTGAACAGATCTTGATAACATTTGGCAGAGAAGTAAATTATAGTCTGGAATAAGACATTGGATTTTTATCCCAAGAGTAGTTAATAGGAGCTCGTGGCAAGATAATAACAGCCGCACGGGTCGATCTTCAAGGTTAAGCAACGCTTGCGAAGGTTGGTCTGTGGATGGGTGACCGTCTTAACATACCGAGTTTCCTCCGCGCCTCGGAAAGCACGTTTTTTGTAGATCTTTGGCAGTCGTTGAGGATAGTCAAAGGCAGTAAATCTGACTCCAGTCTTGCCATAAAGTACCGTGTTACCCAGTTAATGGGTTGTGGAGGTCTGGTTGGCAGCCACTCCTCGTAAAATATTGGTATTCAGCTAAATCCGGCCTGACTGGAAGCCGACCCCAATATAGTTGGGAAAAGGCTAAGGACTTTCAAGCGGGCGGAGCCGCAAGCGGCAGCTACTTTCTGAATAATGCACATAGTCAAAAAAATATACCACCACTAACTAAGATCATATCTCATAATTGGAATGAAATAAACCGGTAATATTAGACGCGTAAGTAGATATACTCGACAGTTGACGAGTCGTATGAATGGAAAACACATTTATATACAAATCAGACGTTTCTCCAATCAAAGAAATTGTGATGAGTGGTAGAAACAGGTACTTAGATTTTCTTTAGAGGTATTTTGCATCGTAAGTAATGATGTGGCTGGACAAGTACGATAAATCACATAGTTATAATATAAAGAAACTGTGAATGCACATGTTTGAAGACCCTGACCTTGATGGAACAGAGTCGAATTGATTCAAGATCTATACAGATGCCACTGCCAACCTTTTGTATCGGAAGGTTGTTAAGAGTGGTACCATCACATCGATAATACATAAAAGAGGAAAAGACTACGTACAAAAATCTAAAAGTAAATATTACGAGTCACCTTCTATAACTGACTTCTATGGCTGGCTATATACAGCCGGTGGTCCCGGCCGCCAAATGGCGGTCACCAAATAAACCATGTCAGAGGCCCTTGAGCTGGTTTAGATACTGACACTTAGGGTGTGTGGGGTCGTCAGGCCTTACTGCCCACACGGCTGTTTTTTTATTGAGTCTTCGCTCGTAACTTAGGTTATCAAAAATTTTAGCAGTAGAGTAGCTCAAATACGCTTATATTTGTAGCCACGGGTTTTATTATTTAGTTATTAACTTATCCGACGAGTTGAATACTCAATCACTTACTAAATCCTAAGAAACGCTTTATACAGAAGCTGTTAGTAAATCTTTTTTAATAAATAAATAATTCTCTAGACAGCATCAAAATTAAAGAGGAGCTCGTGGCTAAATGACAACAGCCGCACGGGTCGATCTTGAAGGTTAAGCAACGCTTGCCAAGGTTGGTCTGTGGATGGGTGACCGTCATAACATAACGAGTTTCCTCCGTGCCTCGGAAAGCACGTTAAGCCGTTGGTCCCGGCTGTCATCTGTAGATCTTTGGCAGTCGTTACGGATTGTCAGAAGCCGGTAAATCTGACTCCAGTCTTGCCAAGATGTACCGTGTTACCCAGTTAATGGGTTGTAGAGGTCTGGTAGGCAGCCGCTCCACGTAAAACACTGGTATTCAGCTAAATCCGGTTTGACTGGAAGCCGACCCCAATGTAGCTGGGAAAAGGCTAGGCAGATGATGACAGCATCGAAATTAAAATCATCATGACAATATTTCAACTTGACCTCACAGAACGAGCAATGCAGTTTCCGTCACATTTTTGATTTTATCTTAAACAACATTCTTTGTAAGGCTTTTATCTCTAATTTCTTAGACATCTATGTCTACATATATTGCAAATGCTTAGACACTGAAGGTTAGAAACAATGGTTTAATAGCATAGTCAGTAGTCATGGTCAGCAGTAGCACAACTCTGTTAAGCCAAAGTCGGAGAGCAATTGGCAGCAATTACCTACCAGATTCTGTAAAAGTATTTTTTTATTTGTGATGGGTTGGCTTTTGAGTCTGATCTAGGTAAGAGATGGCTGAGACAAAGTCTACGATGGAGCGAGCTTACCCAAAAGGAGCTTATTCACTTTGACTTTAAAGAGATGAGGGTTGTAAGCGTTCGGAAACACAGACGCAGGCAGAGAGTTCCACTCCTTTGCTGTGGGTATTATAAAAGACGTTTGGAAACGCTTAGTGTGAATTGGTGGAATAGCAACAAGGTAGGGATGGTAAGATGCAGTATGCCTGGATGTCCGATGGTAAAAGGGGGCCAGTGGGATGAGGTCGTGGAGTTCTTGGGTACACTCTAAGCTTGCTGAAATCATATCTTAGTAACTAGTAACTGTGCCACCAACCAATCATCCTCGAAAGAAATATAATAACATTGACGAGATCTAGGGAAGAAATTGCCTTGATTGACGGCCTGATGGTTAGAAAAGTACTAATGATAGCAGAGTCCCTGGGAATGATGAAAGTATGATAAAAGATGCACCTGCCAACAGGGGATATCCTTTCATTTTCAAACAGTAGATTGACTTTTGATGAGAGACACCAGAACCATCCGAGAATTCCCGATACAATTACCATTAATAATACTTACATATAAAGTTAAAACGGACATGATTAACCAAATAAAGCCAAAGGATCCTTTAAAATCTTAGCAGGTGGCGTTTGTACTTTTTGTATCACCCCACGAATAAAAAGGCTCAAATTTATGTATGACTTGCTTTTTGCTAAATTTCAGCGTTCTCCGACCAGTAGTTTCTGCTGTGTGTTGTCTGTCAGTCACTGAATCTATCAGTAACGAAAGAATTTTATATATATATTATATTGATTGACTGATAATAAAAGAAGATTTATCAAATCGAACACTTTAACACTTACAGGTTTCAGTCTGGGTGACGAGCTGGGATTCGAGCAGTCTCTTACAAACTTGGACCCCAGCCGGCGGCGGTCTGTCAGCGTCAAGAATGGACCACCAGCCAACATCCTCGCAGACCTATCGAGAACAAACGTCAAGCAGGAGGTGAGAAACTAAAAAATAACTTGACAAAATAATGATAGATTCTGATCATGTTGACTTACTTTGTAATCATTTGCGACTATCACAAGGAAGAATATCCATCCATGATTAAATTTGATTGTCCAAGTCAACAAAACAATAACAACGCTCAAGTTTTGCCCAATATCAACATCAATATTTACAAGCACTTATCCATCTCGCTGTCTTCTCTCTTCTTATTTTTATTATTTCCTTTCTTTACGTCAGTAACTCTTCCTCACCACCTGACACATTGAAATTATCCGACATCAGAACAGTGAAAGGAAGAAAAGAAATAAAGAAAAAAAAAAAATATTTGGGACTCGCACAAAACAGACAGATGTAAATTTAATTAAATTAACAGAATTACTTAGTCTATAAACATTTTAGTCAATGCGAGGCCAAAAAGGTCCCTATCTCAGCATAGGCTACGAAATTTATGTTTTGCTTGTTATTTATTGTCATTAGCAAAAAAGGTTTGTTTTTTGTCATGGATTATACTATGTGTTTTAGAATTTAGGTCTTAAACTTTGAGTGCCTACAAAATTGCTAAGAGTTGATATTGCATCTCTCAATTACATAGGCGGCAATACCCGCCATCATCAAATCAGGCCAGTAAATACCAAAAAGACAACTTCATACCTTGGTTTGTATTGTAAACAGAGTGGTTCACAATACAATCCATCAATATAAGGCAAAAGCATAACATTATTGACCCACTCTACGTAAAAAAAAAGACAAGACTCCATTCATACCAATTGCGATTGCAGCAACCGAACTTATTAGCCAAGAGAAGCAATTTATAAGACAATTATGTTAAAAATAACTGTTATTACGGAATTGCGGAGATGTAATGCAACTTTATATCTGAAAACCGACATCTGATTGGACCATTATGTCCAGCGTTAGAGGAAACCTCACCTTATTTGGTTCAAGTGGCTCAAAAATGTGCAACAATGTTTATATGTTGTGTCGTGTAACAATAATTTCAATTGCGTTTATTCTTCAACGTGGTAGGTTAAGCAAATACCTTTATTAGACATTTTGACAATACTACCAGTTTGAGGTAATATAAGACCGACGATTTCTAAACCCTAATACTTATATTTTCCTAATTTCAGAAGCGTGGTAAACAGAACAGGATCATGCGTCCTGTGCAACCTGCTAACCGTCCCAACCAATCTGCCATGGACAAGCTAACCAGCCTGCACCGAAGAGTATCTACCACCATGCAGCCCATTGTAGTCCAGGCTCCAGTCGAACAGCCCATCGCCAGGGCCGTCCCAACCGTCACCATGGCCAAACCAATGCCCATGGGCATACCAGCCTTCAAACCTCTACCGCCGAAAGAAGAAACCCTTGCCGTTTTACCTATAGCACCAACACGGAAGACCTACACGCCTCTGCAAGTCCCACAGTCCAAGGGCCCAGGACTCGCATACCAAAGTGAGATATACCCATCACACAACCAGATATCAAAAATGGTATCACAAATGACAGCACAGCAATTCTCCCCAGTCAAGTTCACACAAAGTCCCGTCATTGTAGAACATCCAAAATTTTACTCCATGACTACTGTTAATCCATTCGTACCCATGCCTTCTCAAGCTAATTCTTTTATACCTAGTCCAGTATTCAAAGAAATTCACATGCCACCTTCTTACTCACCTAACTCTATCATCCAAAAGAATCCTCTTTCTAACTTTGTAGACCCTGTTCCTCATCAAGTCCACGATATTGCGAACAACGCTGTATATAACACGAAGAAAGTCGACGATTACAATTCTATAACTGGTTACGGAGATGATACTGTGTTGAAGTTTAATAAAGAAGATATCAATTCGAAGATAGCAGAGATTGCTAAAGCTGGGAATATTTCGATGGAGGCTGTTGAAGCGGCGATCGCGTTGAGGCAACAACAGTTGTTGAGTAAATACGCGAACATCCCGGCACCGCCATCAACGACATCGTCTACAACAACAACAACGACAACAGAACTGCCGTTCGTATTCCAAAAGGAGCCTGAACCTGAAATTTTGACTGCTGCGTTACCTCAGAAGCCGCCGAAGAGGTTCGTATTAACTGTTGGCACCATTTTAGTCTTCATACACCTTTTCTATTGTTATGATCTTTTTAATCCTTAACATTTGTTGCGTCTAGTTTCACTGGAGGATCAAGAAACTGAGGTATCATTGAAATTATATTGTGGTTTGGCAACATTAGCTTATAAGCACCAAAACACTGCTTATATACGCTTCGCCTGGTGTGCGATATGTATTATGAAGGGTCAGCAATGCGTATAATATTGCAAGAAAATATGTGCTATGCTGGTATATTTTAAATATAAGCGCTGATCCGTTTAGCAACCCCGGATTCAATTTAGCAGCGATATTCTTTGCTTTCTTTATTCATCTGCCGAGACTTTTTCCAACTATATTAAGGTCGGCTTCCAGTCAAACCGAATTCAACTGAGTACCAGCTCAGCTTTGCTTTATTAAACCCGAAAAGACTGGTTAACGTTACCCCTTTACTTACCCCATCTTGCAATAAGGAAGATGCAAATTAATACAGAATTTATGAGAATGTTTTTAATAAAATGATAAAAAAGAATAAAATAAAGGCAACGTTAAATATTGCTACGTTTTTATTTTAGCTAATATCGATTTTTAACAAAAATAATGAATTAAAGTAATGTGAAACGGAACGTATTGAAAAACAACAATCAGCGTTTAGTGACATCACTGGTGTTATGACAAAGAAAAGACAACCTTATGTCTCTGAGTTAGGACAGTTCTTGACCAGTGGCAGACAGTAGTGACGTCATCGTCCGTTTTCGCGCGATTAAACTGTCGGTTTTGAAAACACAATTTTGGCAATAAATTAAAGCGTTTTCTTTTCTAATTTATGTGGTGGTCTATTCTAGATGAAGTTATTTAATATTAAAGTAAAAATGGAAATATTGCATGTTCCTTATTCTTCACAAATAGTGGAAAGTTAAACCCCAACAGCCCCAACTCATTCTAAGATCAGGTTCTATAATGGTTTTCAGAATCCCGATATCCGGCAAGGTAATGAACGCTCCTCGCGAGTATTATCCTGTCGGCTATGAGAAGAACTTCGACGACCACTTCCAGTCCAAGGTGGACCTTCCGGAGACCAGCTTCCACTGCGGTGACCAGAAGTACTTCCCTGGATTGTACGGCGATGAGAGTCTTGGTTGTATGGTGAGTGAATACTGAAGCATTCTGGATTTTGGTGTTGGTTTAAAAGTGGAATGTGACTTAGATGTAGGGCGTATCGTGTCCTCGACCCTAACTGAATTAATAACTGCGGGTATCAAATTATTAGAATTCTAACTCTTTTAAACCGACTTCAAAATAAGAAGGAAGTTCTCAATTCGTTTGTATTTTGAGGGTTCCCAATAAAAAACGGAACCCTTATAGGATCACTCGGGTGTCTGTCTGTCTGTCTGTCCGTCCGTCTGTCACAGCCAGTTTTCTCCGGATCTACTGGACTTTCTGTGACCCAAACGCGGAAGCGTTACGTAAATTAATACATTTTTAGTATGGGGGTCACCTTTGTGGTCAACTAGAAAATTCCAAAAAAAAAGCTTTTTGAACAATATCGTGTGATATATCAAATGAAAGGGCTTATTATATTTTTTTCATAATTTTATAGTTGGTTTGAAGTTATTCAAGAAATTAGACAAAAAAATACCATTTTGAAAAAAAAAACCACGAAAAATTACCCTTATCTCCGAAACTACTAAGCTTAAAATAAAAAAAAAATGGAGATAAGAGATCGAGATAATAGAAAGAATAGATCTTTACCTATATATTACAGAAAAATCTATAAGAATTCTAAAGTATTAACATAACATGTTAAAAAATAAATTCGTTTGGAACCCTTTGCACGCGAGTCCGACTCGCATTTGTTCAGTTTTTTTATTCTTGCAACACTCAAGGTCTCAATGAGAATATGCAGTCATACTTACCATAGCAATCTTTTACGGACAAAAGAGTTTGCTATACATTTTTACACAAAAAAATTTAGTTTAGCCACTGTGTTAGCTGGTTTTAGGGGGCTAACTGTTGTATTATTGATTTACTTAGTGAGTCATAATTGCACAGACTTACACCCGTATTCACAAACGAAGTAAGGCATTTCTCACTGCGTTGTATATGGCAAGCCTTTCAATTCATAAACAATACTCAAACGATCCTTGACTAAGCAAACGCATAGCGTTGAATAGAGCTCTGTGATTGGTTCGTTTGTGTTGCGTAGGTGAACTACGCAACACAAACGAACCAATCACAGAGCTGCTTGACGTTCATTTCTAGGTCTTGATTTATCAGTGGCAAGAGTGTAAAAAGTACCAAATCTTTGGAAAACCTGCGTCGTCTAAATTCATCCGAACTGTAATAAACAAAAGGCTTTTGGAAATGCTTTTGATTATTCTTTGATTATAAATCACTTTTCTGGTATTTATTGTGCTTCTCTCATTAATACAATTATCAAATTCTTCTTCACTACTATAATCCATTAAAAAAGGACGCTATTAAAAAGGGGGTTTTAAAGGGGGGTTTGGTTACATCACAAACAGTAAAATCCAACCGCGACAAATATTTCTCGTAACACATAATAGACCACAGAGAATCGAGAGACACTACTATGCGTTGCTTAAAACAGCTAGCAGGGTACCTTAGCTGTGCGTTCATTCTAAGAGACGCATAGTGCTAGCCGCCACTCAAGTATTGTCTATGAATAAGTTTTAGGGGCCCTGTGCGCTCGCGCGCACCTCATAGTAACGTTTGTGAATACGGGTGTTATTCTCATACTTTTTTTTTGGGACAAGCCCGCCATATTTTATCATACTTATTCATATAGAATTTAAGGACAACTTAGAGAGTTGTTCAATTAAGCATCAAGGATTTTAACAGGTTCAATGTCCCCGCAGAAGTATAATAGTTAAACAATCACCGAAGACCACTTCTTGTGGATCACAAAATTTTCAATCAAACAGCTCGTGGCTAGATAATTACAGCCGCACGGGTCGATCTTCAAGGTAAAGGAACGCTTGCCAAGGTTGGTCTGTGGATGGGTGACCATCTTAACATACCGAGTTTCCTCCGTGCCTCGGAAAGCACGTTTAGTTGTTGGTCCCGGCTGTCATTTTGGCAGTCGTTATGGATAGTTAGAAAGAAGCCAGTAAATCTGACTCCAGTCTTGCCATGAAGTACCGTGTTACCCAATTATAGGGTAGTGGAGGCAGCCGCTCCGCGTAAAATACTGGTATTCAGCTGAATCCGGCTTGACTGGAAGCCGACCCCAATATAGTTGGGAAAAGGCTAGGCAGATGATGATATTAGAATCATAATATTAATCAAAAAGCAATCTGTAAAATTTCATTTCCATCTTTATCGCTAAAGCATTAGGTTCAACAAGACCGATTGAGAAAAGACATTCACGGGTAGCGTGATAATGTGCTATCCATTTCTGCTAAAATGGCCTATTTAGACCAGCTGTTATACCTACATACCAAAGTGTGTCTGTATGTTTCCTATGCAAAAAAGACTAAAAATCACTATCTCATTACTCTATCTCCAATTCCAGGTGTTCCACGTCTGCGCTCTAACAGACGATGGGCTCGTCATGAAATCCTTCCTCTGTCCCGAGTCCACACTCTTCGACCAGACCATCCTCAAGTGCAACTGGTGGTTCTACGTGGACTGCAAGAACACTAAGAAGCTGTATGATACTAACATACCGGTGTCCAAGAGCTACCAGCTTATGAAGGCACTTACTTTCTTCTCTTCTTATAAGAAGGAGATGCAAGAGGATGGTAAGAACACAATATTTTACTGAAGTTTTTTGTTGATGTTGAACATCTTCAACCATTTTGTCTAATACTAGCTCTTTGCCTGCTATTTCGTCCGCGTTGCAAATGTCTTAAGGATGTTTTTTTAAATAAATTGTAATAGCTTATGTTACTTTCTCATAATTTAGCTTTCTATTTGTGAAAATTGGTCCAGTAAATATTGCCTATTTGGTATAAAAAAAAATGTGAAAGTTAATCTCTGGAAAGGCTAATTTGATTATAATTAGCACTCCAACAATATAAAGCTACCCTATCACCAAATTAGATAAAACTGCATTTCCAGTAACATACACGACTCCCTTGAGGAACTCCACGCAACTTAAACCGGGAGCTGAGTTAGCAATATAATCAGTTGTTACTTTAAACCAGCATCATTCAACAACTATATTTTATATATTCACAGGTCAAAAGCATACCCCTGAAGATGTGGACAACATCAAAGAAGCTATATCTATACTTCAAACTCAAAATCAGGATCCTCCTCGTCCAAATGTACCTGTTCAACCTAACGCAGATACAGTCAGCTTCCCTAATACTGCAAGTGTATCAAATACAGCAAGTGTACAAAACACGGCTGCTTCCTCAAGCCATATACAATTCATTACTCCCACCCCAATCATGATTGACGAAAGGAACCGCAAAACTACCACTGAAGCAGCCCCTGTATACAGAGGCACTAGAAACTTAAATTCTACAAGAAACTTAAGAAGAAATGCAACTTCGACTGAAAATAATTCTGATTTTAAACTTATAACAGTCAACGCAGGTATTAATATAGCCCAAGGAAACGTAACAGAGAATGATTCGAGAGAAAGAAAACATAGAAGACGAATGACTTTACAGAAATCTAGTTCTGGAAGTACAACACAGAGACCTGCTACAACAACAACAACAACAACACAGGATCCAACTACAACAACACACAAACCTGAAGTAACTACATCTAGCATAGAAATAATTAAACTAGATATACAACCTATAGAGAATGTTAGACAAGAAACACTAACAGACCAAATTGAAGATGTGAATCCCAACGCAGCAAATTTTGCACCAGTAAGACGATTCTATAGATCAAGCGCTGAGAAATATGAAGATAAAGAAATGGCGATAGTTAATAATGAAAAAGTACAGATTGTACGTCCGACTCCACAATCAAGATTTGTGGGATATCCCACGTCAAGAGCAACTATAGCAAAACTAGACGAAGCTGTTTTAGGTAAAATAAGGACGAAGAAACAGGCTATTGCAATAGTAACGCCTGAAAAACATAGTCCAAAAACGTAGTCCGAAATTAGTCAATTTGTTAAGTGTCATAAGTAAGTTATTTATTTCGCTGATACATGAGGACATTGTATTTGCTCAATTTTTGTACTTTTAGTCTAGTTGAATGGAGTCAAGTGATATTACGGTGTATGTTAGTTGTTTAGTAAATTTTCCTAATTTCTTTGTGTGTTTTATTTTTATGGTTCCTTAATATGTCTAAAAAGGAAGGACTGAGATGCCTTCCCGATCATGGTAGCTAACTTGATGGTTTGATGTTCAACGACTTTTGCAGAACTATTTTTTTACGTGACTGATGTATGTAAGAGTATGAACCCGACCCGGGTGACCCGGATGGTTCTATAAATTCTAATCTGAAGCATGATTGTATTGGATATCCTTATAGCTAGCTAGAAGCCTTGTCATTTTAACGTTAGGGACACTAAGGGATTTTGGAAAACTAACCTTCTTTCTTCTGGATCTTTGGCAGTCGTTACGGATAGTCAGAAGCCAGTAAATCTGACTCCGTTCTTGCCATGAAGTACCGTGTTATCCAGCTAATGGGTTGTGGAGATCTGGTAGGTAGCCGCTCTGCGTAAAATACTGGTATTCAGATAAAACCAAGTTTGACTGGAAGCCGACCCCAATATAGTTGGCAAAAGGCTAGGTAGATGATGATGACAGTAGTAATATTAAAAGTAGCTAGTACATTGAAGATAATATCTATTCGGGATCGCCCGAACTCCGTAAAAGAAACAAGATAGTAAAGGAAACAAGATAGCAAGTGGAGGCGACGGCGGCGGCGAGGATCTGATGCGGGAGCTGGCTAGTCAATCGGGCAGAGGTTCGCCTTTTCTTGTTAGGCTGCTGGAACTAGAGTACGCTGCGAACTATGCCCGTACCTATTTTATATTATTCTGTTTTGGCTGGCCAGCGGACCCTTCCTCACCCCCGCTATCACATATTTATTAAATTCAGTGTAAATACATGCCATGAGCTGGCGCGTCTCTTATTATCTAATACCTAAACCTAATACCTAACTAATGACATATAGTTCTTACCTCTGCGACGTCCCATTACGCTATGGCGTGAGGATAAAGCGGCGCGCATATTTAAATGGCCTCTCCCCCCGCCTCACCACTATAAAACCGTACGGCACCGCCGCAGGCCTGTTTATTGCTATTGCGGGCGTCGCAGAGATAAGGTGAGGAAAAAACAGGTGGTAATCATCATTTAATTACATAACCTACCTATTTACATAACTGTTATCTTTTATAAACTTATTTCTAATTAGACAGTTTCCTAAAAACATTGTTTACTTAGTAATTTGGGGTTCTAAGTGATTTATTTTGCATACTACACGATTATTCTAATAAGACATACTCCAATACATTATTCTAATTACTAATTAACAATTCTTATTAGACATAATCTTCACACATTGAATAAGAACATTTTACAACAACTATTTTACAATAAACTCGTAGGAATCGCGTTATGCTATTTGACGCTCGGTAGCTTGCGGTCAGTTGCGGTCCTCACTACTTGAGCCTAGGTGTGAGTTGACCTCAGGGCGTCGTGCACATTCTCCCGCCGTCGCCACGCTGCGACTCCGTTGGTAGCACGACGATCTTCCTGGTGGGGCGGCGCAGAACGTGGCCGCTGCTGGTGGTGACGTCCACTACTCGTACTTCTCCGTCGGCGCCTGGATACAGCTGGCTTACTCGTCCGCGGGGCCAGATGTTGCGCGGCAGGTTGCTGTCGCAGATGATGACGAGGTCTCCGACCTTGGGCTGGACTCCTGTGCTGGTGGGCTCCCGCCGGTGTTGCAGTAGGGGCAGGTACTCCTTGACCCATCTTCGCCAGAAGACGTCCGCAAGGACTTGTGCTCTCTTCCATTGCTGGCGGGCTGTCACGTCCTTGCCCTCGAAGTGACCTGGCACTGGTACGTGGGAGTTGGGTCCGATGAGTATGTGGTTCGGTGTCAGGGCCTCAGGTTCTGATGGGTCGACTGAGACGTGGGTGAGAGGTCGAGAGTTTACTGTGTTCTCAACCTCTGTCAGTAGGGTCACCAGCGTCTCATCACTCGGGTACCGCTCGTTCAGGGTGATCTTCAGGGCTTCTTTCACCGACCGCACCATGCGCTCCCATGTGCCTCCCATGAATGGGGCCGACGGGGGGATGTACTTCCACACGATGTGATGGCACGTCGTCTCATGCTGAAGAGCTTCCAGCGCTGCCTCGCCGAGCTCCTTGTCTGCCGCTTTGAAGCACGTAGCGTTGTCGCTCCACAACTCTTTGGGGCAGCCTCTTCTCGCCATAAATCTTCTTAGCGCCGATATTGCCGAGTCAGCGCTCAACGAATGTACGACTTCTATGTGTATCGCTCGTGACGTCATACATGTGAAGAGAGCGCCATACCTCTTCTCTCGGTGGCGCGCGACCGTGACTTCTATGGGGCCGAAATAATCAAGTCCCGTGAATGTGAAGGGACGAGTATGATGGGCGAGACGGGCTGGTGGTAGGTCGCCTGTTGATGGGCAAGCTGGCTTCACCTTTCGTATGCGGCATTGTAGGCAACTTTTTATCACATCTCGTACAGCTGGTCGTATCTTCGATATCCACAATCGTTGTCGTAACTCATTTACGACCATTTCCACGCCGCCATGATGTAGTCTTTCATGTACATAAGCTATGTACAACTTAGTGTACTTTTGTTTACCGTCTAATATAGGTGGGTTGGACTTATCTTCACTTATCTCATGCGCTGCGGTTACTCTTCCTCGCAAACGTACTGTGCCTGCCGCGTCGAGGTACACGCTGAGGTGACTTAAGCGATCGTAACTATTTGGCGCGCTTTTCTTCTTTATTCGGTCGATCTCGGCGCTGTAGCTCTCTCGCTGGCTGGCTCGAATCCACATATGTTCCGCTTGAAGTAGGTATGAAGTAGGTATTTCTATATAGCGACGTGTAGAGTTAGGTATTTCCTTATTTTCTTGCGTGGATTGAGTTTTCTTAGCTCGCGTAGTTCGCCAGTCGGGATCTTTTGCTTCGGTTTTCTTCGTACGTTTTCGTGTAGCGGTGACTGTATTCTTGTTCGGTTTACACAGGTTAGTGAACTGTAGGACTCGTGCCGTTGCTCTTATCAGTCGTAGCCACTTAGAAAATCGTTCGATTTCCGGTAGGCAAACTCTGTCGCAGCCGTTGTGTTGTTGACATGAGTTACATTTTTCTCTTTCTTCTCCCGTATCGTACTTCACCACGCTCTCTTCTCGGGGCCACTGGGACTCTGGTGACTTCAAGAATGAAGGTCCGTGGAACCATCGATGGGTGGCGCTGAAGGTGTCCGGCGTGTCTCTGGTCGCGTCGTCGGCCACGTTGTCTCTGGATGGAAGCCATCTCCACTCGTCTTTCTTGGTGGTTTCTTCTATTTCGGCCAGACGGTGAGCCACGAAGGATTTGTAGACGCGGGGCTCTGACCTGATCCATACCAGTGCAGTGCGGGAGTCACTCCAGTAGGTTTTGCTCGTAGGTGTGAAATCATGCTCTTCCACGACGGTCTGTGCGAGTCGCGCACCTAATAGGGCTGCCTGCAGTTCTAATCTGGGCATGGAGACGGGTTTCAGTGGCGTGACTCTGCTCTTGGCGGCTGCCAGCGATACGTGCACGCTGCCATCTATGCGCTCCGTTCTCCAGTACACTGCAGCGGCGTACGCTTCTTCACTCGCGTCGACGAAGGTATGTAACTGACTTGATACGATCTGTTGATAATCGTAACATCTAGGTATTCTCAGCTGTTTGATGATGTCGAGTGACGTAATCCACTTGTTCCATCTGTCGATCAGCTCTACTGGTAGTGGGTCGTCCCAGTCGGTCTTGTAACGCCATGTGTCTTGGAATATTCTCTTTGCTGGGGTGGTCACGGGTGAAATCAACCCCAGTGGGTCGAATAGCGCCATGATGATACTCAGCGCTTCTCTCTTGGTGGGAACGCGCTTGTTCTCTTCTAGTTCTGATGGGATCTTCATGGTGCCTGTGTTGAACCCGATGCAGTCTTCTCTGACATGCCAGATTAAACCTAATGTCTTCTCTTCTTTGCCTCCCAGGTTCACGGTGGTGGTGTCTTCGATGGGCCCCAGCCCTTCGATGGTTTTCATGTTGTTCGATGTCCACCCGTTCAGCACGAAGCCTGCCTTCTTGTGGATGCCATCAACTTCTCTGGTGATCTTGCGTGCTTGTTCGATGTCACGGAAGCTTTGGAGATAATCATCCATGTAGTGATTCTTCTGGATGGCGGCTGCTGCGTCTGGATATTCAGTGGCAAAGTCTCTTGCATTCTTGTCCTTGATGAACAGTGCGGTACATGGTGACGAGGTGGCTCCAAAGATGACTGAGGTCATTCTGTATTCCTCTGGCGCGCCCTCCCGCCGTTTGCCCCTCCACAGGAATCGTAGGGCATCTCTGTCTTCTTTTCTTATCTTTATTTGCATGAACATTTCTTTGATGTCTCCGCTGACGGCGTATGCGTGCTGCCTGAACCTCATGATGACACCTGGGAGTGACTGGAGTAGGTCTGGCCCCGAATGTAACATGTCATTGAGGGACATGCCGGCTGCTCTTGCTGATGCGTCATGGACCAGGCGAGGCGGCTTGTGGGGCTTCGCTGGGTTGATGACGGGAAAGTGGGGCAGGTACCAGGTCTTCCCTGCTGGTGCTGGTGTTGGCGCCTTCTCTGCATAGCCTGACTGGAATAGGTTATCTATTCTCTCTTCATACTTCTTTTTTAAGTCTTCATCCTTGTCTAATCTCTTCTCTAGTGAATGAAGACGTCGTTCAGCTTCTTGATAGTTGTTAGGTATTGCGAGCTCCTTCTCTTTCCACAGCAAGCCGGTTTCAAATCGCCCTTCTGGTAGTCTTCTGCTGGTTTCTTCGAGGATCTGGAGGGCCTTCTGGTCAGGATCTTCTCTGGGTCTTCTTGGTTCGATGCATAGTGACTCGAGCTTGAAGTGATTCTTAACCAAATCTTCTAATGATCGTTCCTCTTCTTTTTGTTGAAGTCTGCCGCAGAACGCTACCTTAGCTGTGAGTGAGCTATGGCAGCCATGAAGAACCCAGCCGAGTTGTGTGAGTGAGGCGACTGGTTGGTTACGACGACCGGTGCGGAGCTTTCTTGACACGATGAGATGCCAGTTGTCTTGTCCGATTAACAACTTAGGCGAGGCTCGTTCATATGTTATCTGATCTCTAATGTCGATCAGATGTTCGCAATCTTCAATGTGGCGATCTTGCACTGTTTCTGGCGTGAAGCTAAGTCGGTTGACAGTACGCGCGGCTTCTATCTCGTACTCTTCGTCTGCGTACTTTTCCCTGATGCTGAGACCGACGACCTTGCTGTTGTCGTGCTTCATCTCATTGCCGACTCCTTGGATCCACATGGTGCTGCCGGGTCCATCAGCCCCAATGACGTCTGCTATCGAGGCGTCCAGCAGCGTGACTGTGCTTCCTTCATCCAGCAGCGCGTAGGTTTCAATGCTGGAGTGCGGCCCTTTCAGTATTACGGGCGCTATTTTCAAGAACGCGCGTCTATGGCCACCTGGTTGCGCTGCTGATGTGACTTCTACTGCTGGCGCGGCTGTCTCTCTCTTCTCGGAGTCGTCACTGGAGCTGCTTGGTTCCTTTTCGTGATGCAGCAGCTTGTGATGCTTCATTGTGCACCCATGTCTTCCACACGGCGGCGCCCTGCAGAGGAATCTTCGATGGCGACTTCGGAGACAGCGGTAGCAGATGTTGCTCTTCTTGGCTACCTCCCATCTTGTATTCGTGTCGAGAGCGATGAAGTGTTTGCAGTCGGTGAGCTTGTGTTCTTGCTTGCATTGCGGGCACAGGTCGTCTGATGTCATCTTCTTCCCCATAGGCATAGCGAATGTGCGCTCCACCTTCTTCTGTCTTCTGTCCCTCCCCCAGTTTTCATCAGCAACTGACTCGGGTAGGGCGTAGGCGCCGCACTTGTCCGCTTCTTCGTTTAGAAATGTGGACATTTTCTTTAGTTCTGGGGCATCTTCTCTCTTCGTAGCTGCATAATCGTACCACTTGTTCTTCAGGATAGGAGTGAGCTTCTCAATAACTGTTCGCGCCATCTCAGGACTGTGTAGGTATTGAGGTTTCTTCAGTGCTTCGATGGTGCCGACTATGTTCGCTATTCGCCCAGCGAAGATGCACAGGTCTCGGGGGTTGTCAGTGACCTTGCTCAGTGACTTCAGCTTCTCCATTTCGACGTGAATGAGTGCTTCTGGTCTCCCAAATCTTCTTTCTAGAGCTTCTACGATCGCTCTTGGGTCGGGTTGACTTAGTAATAGGCAACCGACAGCTTCTTTTGCAGTTCCACGTAGACTCCGACGTATCCGCGCTATATTCTCGTTGCGTGTGAAGTACATGAACGTCTCCTCAAATGCAGCCTTGAAACCAAGCCATTCGGCGCTAGCCCCATTGTAAAGTGGAAGCTCTTGTATGTACTTAGGCGGTTCCCTCGTGCTTCGTACCGCTTGTGAGAGTGCGGCGGCCAAGGTGGACACGTCTATCAGTGGCTGGCTGGTCACAGGCGTATCTTCTTTTTTCTTCTTAGATTCGACGTCTTCTTCTTTATTTTTCCTGACTTCTTTGCTTGCTGAGTGTGTCTGGTCCGCGTTGGGTTCTTGGAGCCACGTACTGATGCGTACGGAGGCCAAGTCATCTTCTATTTCTTCTTCTTCTTCTTCTTCTTCTTCGTCAGAGGCATCTGCTTCTGCTTGCAACCGTTGAATACGTAACTGTTGCATTTCTGTTTCTGCTTGAATCTTCGCTTGTTTCAGCTTCAGCTCGGCCAGACGCTCTTTCGCCTCTAGCTCCGCGAGGAGTTTCTTGCGTGAGGCTACGGAGCGACTGGAACGGGCGTCAGCAGGCTTGAGGGTTCGCTGCGAGGTCTTATCTTGATGGGACGCGGCGCTGATACCCTCGGTTCCTGATGACGTCGTTGCCTCGGTGCCCGTCGAATCACTGGTTCCGCTTCTGGTGCCCGACGTGTCGGTAGCGGTGTTCGACGTGCTGGTGGTAGCTGTGTTCCCTCTTGAATTCTCTTCTGCAGGCTTGACGACGCCCAGCTCTTCCTGCCGGCGCTTGGTCTGCTCTCCATCTTTGCTTCGTGTCAGCACCATCTTCTTTGGTCTGGAACAGCGATCCGGCTTGCGAAGGACCAATAATATTCGGGATCGCCCGAACTCCGTAAAAGAAACAAGATAGTAAAGGAAACAAGATAGCAAGTGGAGGCGACGGCGACGGCGGCGGCGAGGATCTGATGCGGGAGCTGGCTAGTCAATCGGGCAGAGGTTCGCCTTTTCTTGTTAGGCTGCTGGAACTCGAGTACGCTGCGAACTATGCCCGTACCTATTTTATATTATTCTGTTTTGGCTGGCCAGCGGACCCTTCCTCACCCCCGCTATCACATATTTATTAAATTCAGTGTAAATACATGCCATGAGCTGGCGCGTCTCTTATTATCTAATACCTAAACCTAATACCTAACTAATGACATATAGTTCTTACCTCTGCGACGTCCCATTACGCTATGGCGTGAGGATAAAGCGGCGCGCATATTTAAATGGCCTCTTTCCCCGCCTCACCACTATAAAACCGTACGGCACCGCCGCAGGCCTGTTTATTGCTATTGCGGGCGTCGCAGAGATAAGGTGAGGAAAAAACAGGTGGTAATCATCATTTAATTACATAACCTACCTATTTACATAACTGTTATCTTTTATAAACTTATTTCTAATTAGACAGTTTCCTAAAAACATTGTTTACTTAGTAATTTGGGGTTCTAAGTGATTTATTTTGCATACTACACGATTATTCTAATAAGACATACTCCAATACATTATTCTAATTACTAATTAACAATTCTTATTAGACATAATCTTCACACATTGAATAAGAACATTTTACAACAACTATTTTACAATAAACTCGTAGGAATCGCGTTATGCTATTTGACGCTCGGTAGCTTGCGGTCAGTTGCGGTCCTCACTACTTGAGCCTAGGTGTGAGTTGACCTCAGGGCGTCGTGCACAATATCTGATCTATGGAACTATGGTTGGGTACGGTGGACCACGGGGAAGAAGTTCACCGCCTCTACGCGGTAACTGACGGTACTTTATTGGGCGCTTGCTTGACCAACCAGGCTGTCATGTCAGCTGCCCGAAACTGTAGGACTGAAATCAAGATCCGGCAGCGAACAGCGGTTATTCTCATCGCAGTTTGATATCGAACGGTATCTTTCGAGTCTACAACAATGCTGGCACGCTAAAGGACATCCTGATGGATATCGACACGAGGGCTTTAACCGGGATCACAAAATCCAGTGCCAGGAATTGCTGTAGCAAGGATGAGACGTCAGAAATAGAATCACGCACTGCAGCGCTGGCGTGAGGGGCTTCAGCAGCCGTAATTTTTGTGCAAACATTTTGTCGAAGCCATCCTGTCGCACTTTACAATCTAACTGGATAGAGGGTAGTGCATCTCCTACAGGCTCACTCGTATGCTGACCGGGCCCTGTTGCTTCAGTGTAGTAACAATGTACTTGTTGTCATGTTATCCCTCCACCAGTCTTGGGAGCGTTTTACGAGCGAGGGCGGGCACTCGCGCATAGACACTCGCGCGTTCCCGAGGCACACCCCGTCTATATGGTCTCGCGCGTTGAGCCTAAAGTAAATTGAAACGCACGAGTGCCCTCGTGCATAAAACGCTCTCGTCTGGACAGGCTGTCAAGGTATTGAGTCCACTTTTGAAAGAACGAGTCTGTGTTTCCTGATAGCTACAACCTGGGAGTCTTTGAGTCAAGAGTGAATAGGTTACTCCTAGGCAAGTGTGCTACATCTTCAACCACATCATCGCTTACCAACAGGTGTGATAGTGGTTCAACGCGTTCCTGTCAATAGTAATAGAACCTCCTCCTTTTTGAAGAAGTCGGTTAAAAGGAGGTCGACGAGTCGAATTCAAATAAAAAAAAATAGTATTGGTAAACAATCAGTGACGCCTTTATTACAATATTCTTACAATGAATTTAAATTTTTATAAAATACTTAGTAGTATAAATGGTGAAATCATGTTTATTTCTGCTTCGCACTTTTGAGTAAGCACTGCAAGAATTTTTCGCAAAAGATTGGCCCCAATACTATCATGCTTACCCCAGCTAAAACTGTGAAACAACTTAAACAAATCATTTTGTTTCACCAATTCAAGTCCAAATCTGCTACCAAATTTTCTTGAACAAATTCCCAATCAAAGTGGCAAGTTTCGTGTAGCTCCTAATTCGATTATCAGAACGGCATTCCACAGTCAGGACATAAAGGTGTAGCAGGACATTTACATTTACTTACAAAGAGGCCCCTTGTCCAGTACGGTATACAAACAATAAGAGCGGTGGCTCCGATGAGACCCAGCACGGATATGCAAATCATGCAACTGCAAAGAACGAAGATTACTCTGAAACAAAAACAAAGTGATGTAATAGTCAAAAATAAAAATACATCTTCAACAATAGATAAGTTTAAAAATGCGAACGATACTTGCTTTACCTACACAGTTAAAAATTTAAACAGAATTTATCGTGATTTCTAAACTTCATTGCATTGGTCTCATATTGAACTAGTTACCAAAAAAATACTGTGAGAGGCCTGGCTCCAATCAACGGGAACATTAATTGGTTACCTATGTTTCTGTCATTACATGGATTGTTTTCGCCGTATTTGAGGTTAAAAGGATTTAAAAGGGTTAGATACATAAAGCAAAAATAGCAATCGCTTATAAATATTAAATTTCCGTATGAAACTAGAACTTTTAAGGTAAAATTCATAGAGCGGCTATTCGTTTTCATTAAGGAGATCTTAAAAGAACTGTAACTAAAGGAACATTTAAAAACAACCTGTTTATAAGATAAACAAAAACGAACGTTTATAGTGACATCAATTTATTACAATACGAAAATATTGACAGCATTTGAATGAATAAGGAAATCATCGTTTGCTTTTGATGAAACATTTTAAAATCTTATCACAAAGTAGAGGACCACAGGCTATACAGGTGGCTGCCACAAGGGCGGTTGCACAACTCATACAAATCATCGTAAAAGTGTTAAGAACGCACTCAAAAACAAGTTATTCCATGCAGTCTTAGTTGCAGGAGAAACCTCGGAGGTCGATCTAGAGTCCTGGATTACGTCTTTACCAACTACGTTTATCTTACGCAAGCACCGGTTCCCCCAAATGCGATGGTTTGTGATCCCCAGGTATCTCAGCACTGATCAACGTCAAAAATGCGACACAAAGCATTGACTCTGAAACAAAAGAGATGTACATTGAGAAGAGACAAAACAAAGGCAAAGCAACTGACAAACAATTTTAATAAGCTTGACGAACTTAACATAAGCGATATGCGGGATGAGGCTTCGATTTAGAAAACACAAAAATAAGATTCAAAAAGTTGAAATAGGCCAGCCGTTTTAGAACGAATAATAGAAAATATGTTAAAAATAATAAAAGAAAGACGTTGTAGGTGTGCGTAGGATATATATAATTGAAATTTACATGGTTGTGACTAATAACAATAAAGGGTAAATAGCATCAACAGGTAGTTTTCTTCTTTTTATTAATACAGCATAACAGTCTTTCACAAATGAGGGGTCCGAGCACGACTATTCCCAGCAAGCCGATAAAGGTGGTGCAAGAGATACAGACCATCTTGGAGTCTGCACCAACTCTACTAATGTAGCAAAGCACAGTCAGTGAAGGTTTTTCAGAATCGAGTAACAAACTAACAGTCCTGTTACAGCACCCGGAGCAGCAACTGGAGAAACTAGAATCTGAAACAATAATTGAAGTAATTTTGGAAACGACAGGATTGTACAAAAATATATGAAAAATAATGCTTATCTTGGATCTTGTTGGCACTTTTCGTTCACTTCACTTGTCAGAAGACAAAACAGTTATATGTCAGTTCCGGGCACATTATTTTACAATGAATTATGAACAATTACAGGCACATTAGGCACATATTTCGAATGGATTTGCGAATCTTTCTCGACAAAGGTTTTTTTTTTTGTGTTGTTACTTAAACCGAGAAGAATATCTTGTAGTACTTACATGTAAAGATCAGTCTGTTATACTGCGACAAGGCACAAGAGTTTTGCTCTCATTTGTTCCAATCAGAGGCCAACAGGTAATCTTGATACCAAGATTATCCTAGCGACATTCTAAATTAATTTAACACGCATATTGTTTTCAAAATATTTTATTACATGCAAAATTTTGGGTTACGACACGAAAGGAAAGTCACCATATTTTCTAAATTTAAAATCTCTTCATCAAGAACTATGTCAATGTCATAGAGTACTGGTAAGAAAGGTTTTATTTCAGAATATTCTGTTCTATAAATAAACCTCTGTGGTCATTTATCAGTACTTTTTGAAGGTATATTATTATTACTTGCCAACTGTTAATACGCGCCTAGTGCCACTGTGGCAAATGGTGTTAACAACTGAAAGTTTGGCCAAGAGATACCAGCACTGTTGTAATGTCATCTATTAACTTCTTTGATCTGCTATAATTGTGTTTCCTTCGTGAAAATAATGCCACTTCTAAAATGGCCTATCTAATACCTTTAAACGAGCAATTCGTATTCATATCTTCTTAATTTATATAATTCTGCTGTACGTGTGTATGTCACTAACCTCCTCCTAAACGGCTGGACCGATTTGTTTGATTTTTTTATGCGTTTGGGTTGCGCCCTGGATGTTTTAGGTTTAAGATTCACAAATAAGTAGGGTAGGTAGGGTAGATAGGGTAGGTAGGTAGAGTAGCCAGTTGACGAGAGCAAAGCCGCACGGGTCAGCTAGTATTATGTATTCAATCAGAAACGCGGAAACGGCTCCAGCGATTTTCATGAAATTTAGTAGGCAGGGGGTTTCATTGTATAATTTAATTCTGTCAAGCCCGTTCCTTCATGGACGGATGAAAGGCATTCCACCACCGGTACGTGTTGGACATCCCACCCACACGCACAAAACGTTTTGGGAACACATTTATTGTGCACAGCTAAGGAGTGGAATTCCATTACAGGAGAGGAATTCGTTCATTAGAGAAGCTCGTGGCTAAATAATAACAGCCGCACCGGTCTATCTTTAAGGTTAAGCAACGCTTGCCAAAGTTGGTCTGTGGATGGGTGACCATCTTAATATACCGAGTTTCCTCCGTGCCTCGGAAAGCACGCGCGTCAAGCCGTTGGTCCCGGCTGTCATTTGTAGATCTTTGGCAGTCGTTACGGATTGTCAGAAGCCAGTAATCTGACTCCAGTTTTGCCAAGAAGTACCGTGTTACCCAGTAAATGGGTTGTGGCAGTCTGGTAGGCAGCCGCTCCATGTAAAACACTGGTATTCAGCTGAATCCGGTTTGACTGGAAGCCGACCTCAATATAGTGTGGAAAAGGCTAGGCGGATCATGATCTTCTTTGTATATATAATTCTGCTGTACGTGTGTATGTCACTGAACTCCTCCTAAATGGCTGGACCGATTTGTATGAATTTTTTGTATGCGTTTGGGTGGCGCCCTGGATGGTTTAGATTCACAAATCAGTAGGGTAGGTAGGGTAAATAGGGTAGGTAGGTAGGTAGAGTAGCCAGTTGACGAGAGCGAAACCGTACGGGTCAGCTAGTATTATGTATATAATCTGAACCTCGGAAACGGCTCCAGCGATTTTCATGAAATTTAGTAGGCAGGGGGTTTTTGGGGCGATTAATCGATCTCATAAAGTTTCATTTTTATAAGCTCGGTCATCTAGGTTCCTACTTAGAATCATAGGTAAGTTTAGAAAATAAGGTTTCTGCAGTTTGTAAATCTGTGGTAATCCTATTGTACAGTTATTATGGATACCTTCATTTTCGATAGTGTCCCTTTTTTATTAATATTTGGCATAGAGAGACATCGTGACAGATCAAAACGAAGATAGCGGAACGAGCCCGACTCGACTGGTTCGATATAGCAAAATACAGAGTTAATGGGAAAAAGGAATGGTCTTGATCTTAACTTCGATCACGCTTGATGGAAAGCGATGGATGATGTGTACTTTGGGACGGATCTGTCAGATACGAGCTTGATGCCCTTGAGTCAATTGAGAAACGAGTCAAATCGAAGTCGGTTGCATCTTCAGGAGTGTGAAGAATTGCATAATTTAATTGCATCAAGCCCGTTCCATCATCGGACCACAACACGTACAGCGATGCGCCACCGGCACATGGTGGACATCCGCTTTGCTCGTGTAGGTGGGAACCCACACGAGCAAAACGATTTAGGAATGCATTCATAGTGCGTACAGCTAAGGAGTGGAATTCCCTGCTAGAGTCTGTTTCCTGATAGCTACAACCTGAGAGTCTTTAAGTGATGAGTGAATAGGTAACTTCTAGGCAAGCTTGTTCCATTTTCGACTGCATCATCGCTTACCATCAGGATATAAGATAGTTGTCAAACGTATGCCTATCAATAGAAAAAAAAAAGAATATTTTCTTCGCCGACTTTATGAAAAGGCTATCAACACTTGATTGACACACTGTTTTGTAGACTATATAATTATGTAGATAAATCTAATGAGAAGTTAAAAATGCGAAAAAGCGAACTTAAGGCTTTGAAACGACAGAGTTTTCAATTACCTTGTACATTGGCGACCGCTAAATATGTCGAACACTGCACCTGTTACTGTACGTCAAATTGTCAAGGTATCATGTACAAATCTAGTGTTTATGAAAGGAAACTTTGGTTTTAGTGATTAATCTACTTTTTCTCTGCTTTATTGCACACGACGGTGGTCTTAATAGTATTTTGTATACAAAATAAAAATAGCTCAATACTGTATTTTATTATTTTACATTTCAAATACGTTACTTAAAGATATTTTATATTTCGTATTTTAAGTATTTGCGAGATAGTATTTTGTAATTTGTATCTAGCGGCCCGTGTGAAGCCATTGGCTCCACCTGACGTTACTGATTGAAACGAAAATAAACCATAAGAACATCAAAATAAAGTTTTTAATCAGTGGCGTCGGGTGGAACCAATGGTTCTACTCCGGCGGCTAGAGGTTAAAGCAAAGTATGCATTTTGCCGAGCCCTGGACTGGAATAAACAAGGGTAAAGACTTACTAAATATCAGGAGGTTAGAATCATGATGAAGTAAAATTGGGGCTAACAACTAGATGACTTGGAGTCGCTATTTTCTTCAAGCCGTAGATATTAATTTCCTGGAAAACGCGTCCATTGTCGCCTTTCGGTAAGAATTACCAACGACGTTGTACTTTATTATGTTTTGATCTTTTATTTCATACCAATTTTATACATAATTCAAAAGTTGGCGCGGATAGATAAATATGCGTTGTATATTGTTCAAAGTCATAAAAATATACTTTCAAATGGTTCAGATACTTTTTTAACACTAAATTTAAGTTTATACTGCTAAACCCGTACCATTTACTGTTAAAAAAAATATTTAAATTACGAAAATCTGACAGCTCCGATTTGAAAAAAAGTGACGCAGGTCCTGCCTCAAGAGCTCCACGGAGAGATGGAACAAACGAAAGAGATGCATATACAAAAATTAAACTGTGTGTTTACAAACGCAATTTTAGCAATAAATTAAAGCGTTTTCATTTTTTATTTATATCGCTGTCTATTCTAAACGGAGTTCTTTAAAATGAAACCAAAAATAGAAATATCGCATGTTCCCTATTAATAGTATAGATAATGTCAGGTCGGTAGTAGCGACATCAAAAGAGTTAGGCCTGTGCCTCGAGTTTTGCGGGCAGCCGGGCGGCGGCGGCGGCGGTGCGGGAGCGGGGCGGGCAACGTAGACCCGTTTTCGAACACGTTTCCTACAATACAGATGCGCGGACGGTCACCGCGCGACTGGCGTACACCGCTCGTTGCCCGCCCTGGTGCCGCTGCCGCGCCCCTCTTTTCGAGGGTCGGTCCATTTGATTTTACACATTAGATCCTGCCGCTCCTTCGCCACCGCCACCGCCGCCCCGCTGCCCGTGAAACTCGAGGCAGAGGCCTTAGTAGCGGATTTATTCCCAGTGGGATGTTTAGTTATTTATTAATTTAACACTTTCAGCTAATGCCATAAGCATTTTCTACCAGTCAACTTTTGGGTAATGGAGAGAATAGTCGTAGGTGCAATAAAGAAAATTTCAAGTGATTGATAATTATTCAAATACAATAATGAACAATATACAAATATAAACCATACATACAATATAAATATAAATATACAAATAAACAAGATAAACATACAAACGAAATACTAAAACAATTAAGGCCGATAGGTGAATGGGAAACATTAGCGCTGTGATGATACAACTGCCAACTTCTTACGAATTTGTTCACGAACTTTAACTTTGAAGGATAATCGGTTAGTGGCCATCCTAATCTCTTGGGGGAGCGCATTCCACAGAGAAATAGACTGAACGAAGGACGAAGAGTGAATTAAGTCAGTACGGTGATTGGACATTGAAGGAGACGGTTGTTTGATAAGCGTATATTTAGATTGTGGCTGGCCCAAATGTATTGAAAGTGAGGGGCTAGATATCTGGGAGAGTTAGGAGAGACAAGAAATGAAAACAAGGTAGTTAGAGCCCTTAGCTTTCTGCGCTCGCGTATAGGCAACCACTTTAAAAGCAATCGATACACAGAGACATGATCATATTTACGCAGATTGAAAACAAATCGAATGCAGTAATTCAGAAGACGGTCAAGTTTGTTGAGGAGATCTGCATTTAGGTCATAGTAGCACACATCGCCATAATCGATGATGGGAAAAATTAGGGTCTGCACAAGTATTGTCTTGGTGTTTGATGGTAAAAGGTTTTTTAAACGATACAGGGCCCGCAACGTTCCTGTAACCTTCTGGCTGACACTAGCGACTTGAGTATGCTAGTTTAAGGTAGGTACTATCAATTCGCAGACCTAGATACTTTACGTCAGTGCTAAATGGGACAATCGTACTATCGAACAGGACATTTGGCAAAGCTGTTTCATCCACTTTAGCGGTGCTTCGATAGCTCCCAATGATGATCGCCTGACACTTATCAGGGTTTACAGTAACATCAAACCTATCTGACCATGTTTTTATGACTATCAAGTCTCTGTTTAATTTGTTGATAGCGTCCGGTACAGTACAACTGCAGGTCATCTGCATACAGATGATACGCACATTGAAGTTCAGAAGTTATTAGATTAATAAAAACAGAAAACAGAAGCGGAGAAAGAATGCCGCCTTGAGGAACGCCAGTTTCCAAATCACGCTAGCAAGATGAGGAATCTCCAACGCAAAGCGACTGCTGACGTCCCTGAAGGTAAGAGGTGAACCACTCCAGTGCTTCAGGAGAGACCATAACATAGGAGAGAATGGCTAAAAGGATGTCGTGACTGACGGTATTGAAGGCATTTGAGAAATCGACCAACTCTAGTACAGTGACCTTGGTGTCTTCCAGTCCTGCCCTTATATCGCCAGTCACTTTAAGGAGAGCGGAAACAGTACTGTGCCCGGGCCTGAACCCAGTAGTAGTAGTTGTAGAAGGCTTATTAGGGAGTTACAATGCACAAAGTGCGAGGGTTGTTTGTGTACACAGGCCTCGAGCACTTTGGATAGGAACGAAAGTATAGAAATTGGGCGGTAGTGGGTTGGAAGAGTGGGATTGGAAACTTTCGGTAGAGGACAAACATAGGCTTCACGCCATAAGGACGGGAACACTCCGGAGAAAAGGAAAAAATTGAAAATGTGGGGGATGGCAGGTAAGAGGTGATCTAGAATGGTAATGATCATGCCACGAGTGACATTATCACAGCCCACCGCTTTTGACTTTATGGACAGCATGATTTTTCTAATCTCTCCCGACTCAATTGGAACGAAACGAAAATAATTAATTTGAGGACGCGTTGGACGAGAGATTAAAGACAGAGTAAATTGTTTGGCTAGACGATCCATAGTAGGTACAGTAGAGAAATAACAGTTAAGATCGATAAGTCAATAGCATTTGAACTCTCATCTGAAACAAAAACGAATGGTTAAATATTAGACCCAGTTTGGAAGATATCAAATTTATCAAATTAAAGAGATGGCTGTTTACGACACAAGAAACGTTGAAAGATGTAACTATTCACGGTTATTGTGACGCTTCAACTAAAGCGTATGAAGTTGTTGCTTACCTGAGGATTCGAGGAGTCAACGGAGGCTATCAGACCGGAATTATCGCTGCCAAGACAAAAGTAGCTCCTGTCAAGGCCTTATCCCTTCCACGGCTAGAATTATGCGGTGCAGTTATCCTGTCTAAGTTACTAAAACATATAAGTGAGGTGACGCGCATCCCGAAGAGTCAGATATTTTGTTGGACTGATTCCACGATAGTGTTGTCATGGCTGCGAGGAGATCCAAACAGATGGCACACATTCGTAAGAAATAGAGTAATCACCATACTTGACAATGTTGGAAACAAATGGTACCATATACAGTCACAACAAAATCCAGCTGAAATCGCATCGAGAGGAATGTTGGCTCCTGAATTGAGAAAATACGTACTCTGGTGGCACGGTCCGGAACACCTAAAACAAGAAAAAATACACATAAAAACATCAATTAATGAAGAAACAGACCTAGAAAGTAAAAAAAACTATGGGTACTTACCTCACAAGAGAAAGCGAAGAAAACTCCTTGTACAAAAAAAAAAATGTTTCAAAAACTTACCGGAATTAATGGAGACTATCACGTATGCTAAAAGATTTCTGAGGCTAAGACAAAATCAACCTGTAGATTCGCCGATCACTATCGAAGAACTCGAAGACTCGCTGCAGACCTGCATAAAAATCACACAAGATGTTACATTCCAAGAAGACATCAGAGACCTGTTAGAAAGGAATCAAGTAAGAAATACAAGCCGTTTGAAGACTCTAAATCCATATCTGGATACTAAAATGATACTCAGGGTGGGCGGAAGATTATAAAACGCTAACTATTTAGAACACGACCGTCTGCATCCTATAGTCTTAGATGACAAAAACCCACTCACCTCCTTACTCGTAGTTGATGCTCACAGACAGACGCTGCATGGAGGAGTGCAATTGATGCTAAATTACTTGAGGTCAAGATACTGGATTCTGAAAGTTAAGGGTTTAGTAAAGGGTGTACCCTTGTTTCGTAGACAGACATAGAATATCGTTTCGCAGAAAATGTTTCACATAATATTTGATTGTTGTACTTTTATATCAAATATTATTATTTCAAAGACTATTAAATTGAATTAAACCTATTTCACAGAAACACAATTCAATTAATTTCATGATCACATTTTTTTATTTAACAAACTTATCAAACAGTAGAATTATTTTTTAACGAATATTGTTTGTCCGGTGTTTTTTTCTACAGTATTAAATTTTATTGTTTTATAATAATTATGTCCATGGCATACTTTTAAGATGGCAGAATTTTTTACACATATTACCATTTCTATAAAATAGCATTTAACCAAAATAAAATATGATCTTAAAAAATCAACATTTGTGACAGAAATGAATCGCTGTAAAACCGACCCCACGTAGTCTTGTCTGCCCTACCCCTAGAGTGTAATTTAAGCCCGCGTAGGCGTTATAACCATCTGCGACGATAACTTCGCGTGGGATCGCCGGAGCCCCGCAGCGCCGGAGCCGTGACAGAAACCATGCCTGCTGCATGTTGCATGCTTGCCTGCATACTGTGTTGCTTGCTTGCATTCTGCATGTTGCCTGCTCGTTTGCATGCTGCATGCTGCATGTTACATGCCGCATGTCGTTTGCTTGCTGCATACTTGCTGTATGCTCCTTGCATGCTAGCTATTTGCTTGTTGTATTAATGGTTATGCTTGTTGGCATAGTTTTGTCTTTTATTCCCATCGCCATTTGCCGCTTCTCGGGGTCCCGTCGAGTGGACCCGAATAAAAAGTTTTGCTTGAGTAGAATTTAACCGCATTTTTTTTGTGACTGCGATGTTGTAATTTTATAGGAGAGTATGTATTTTGTCAAACGTTTAGAAACTGTCAGTTGAATATCGAAACAAAGTTTATTTGTAACAAAAATCTATGATTTAAATTTATTCAAAGTAAGTATTCTGCGTATTGATTATTCTATGAAATGATAATTCGAGAAAAAATTGATGTGAAACGAAATTCTATGAAACTATCTTCTATAAAACAGTGTAAAACCTTAGTAAAGACATATGTTCATAAATGTTTTGTCTGTGCCAAGCTGAATGCACAATCTCGGACGCAACAAATGGGCGAATTACCGAAGGTGCGAGTGACCCCTGCACGGCCATTCCTCCACAGTGGCGTTGATTTTGCTGGGCCTTACGATGCCTTATGTCCAAAGGAAGAGGAGCAAAAACCAACAAATCCTACATCTCCATATTCATATACATGTCGACAAGGGCAGTTCATTTAGAGCTGGTGGGAGATCTGACTTCGGAAGCTTTATCGCAGCTTTTCGGCGCTTTGTGTCACGTCGTGGAAGATGTAGTGATTTGTGGAGTCACCAGAGACGAAATTTCGTAGGAGCGAACAAGTTACTTGCTGAGGCGTTCAAGGAAGCAAACTTTGAATTTGGATCACATGTTCAATCTACTTGCAGCTGACGGCACTCAGTGGCATTTCATACCTGCCTATAGCCCAAATCTTGGAGGCCTCTGGGAGGCGGGAGTAAAATCCATGAAGTTCCACCTCAAACGCATCATGAATACGAATTTGACATACGAAGAAATGGCCACCGTATAATGTAAAGTTGAAGCACGTCTTAATTCCCGCCCTCTTTGCCCACTTATTGAATCAGATTTGAACAACTTGGATGTACTTACACCTGGCCACTTCCTTATTGGAGAGTCTCCGATTACTACACCCTCGCCGAGCTTAAAAGATATTTCCCAATCAAGCTTATCACTGTGGTAACACTGTCAACGGGTACTGTCGAACTTTTGGCATCGCTGGCAGAGCGAGTATCTCTCCAGGCATAGACCAAAGTGGCAAAAAATACAAGAAGAGTTTGACATAGGCCAGATTGTTCTTATCAAAACAGAAGGATTGCCACCTGGCAAGTGGCCTTTAGGAACGGTTGTGGATAAACACCCAGGATCGGATGGAATCACTAGGTCTATAGCGTAAAGAGTGGTACAAATACTGTAAGAAGATCAATCTCCAAGCTCTGTTTTCTACCAATCGATAATCGTTAATTGCGTGTATAATCGTTATGAGTATTAATTATGAGTTTTGGTTAATGTTTTATCAATTCTGTGTAATGTTATGTTGATTTTCCATGAATATGTTAATATTCTCTCAAATTTATGTAATAATAATGTTAATATTTCCGCTCAAAGTTATGTTAACTTTATGATATATCTATTCTAATTGATAAATGCAGGCTTAATAACAGTCGTTAGAAAGACTCCCAATTTGCTTTGTAATGTGGAACTTATGTTGTAGTCTATTTTAAACGGCATATTGTTTATCTGTTAGTTACTTGTTACGTTAATTAACATTTGATGAACATAATGTCTGCATGATTTATTGTTCATTGATTTAATTTGCGTATAAGTTTAAAATTGTAATAAGAATTAAAATCCCTTTTGGTGGGCGGTATATTCGGTATAAATCTATGATCATCTGTCTTGCGTTTATTTTTTATTAAAGTAATATGAAATAAACCATCATACAGAAAAGACGTGTGTTAATTTTACGAAGTCCTACAATCAATACTGAACCTTAATCATTTCAACAGTATACAAGTTAAAAAAGCGCCAACATCAGCCACCCGAAAGGAGGAAACAAAAAAATATATGGAGGAGAATAATATCGCATTTGAAGAAAAGTGGACAAAGGCAGAGTTGTTAACTCAGTTGAAGAAAAAACTGCCTGAGAAACGATATGCGGTTGACGAAATATTAAAATCTCACGGATGTGAAGTCTTAAGATTGCCACCTTACAATTGCGGTTTAAATCCTATTGAACACGTTTGGAATCTTATAAAACAAAGGGTTGCTGACAAAAACGTGGAACAACATGAAAATAAAATTGAACAATTGACCAAAGAAGCAATTGCATCCATTACTCCGGATGACTGGAAAAAGCAAATCTATCACATCAAACGGGTTGAGGAGACGTACTGGACAAGAAATGTGATCAGTGAAAAAGAATTAGAAGATTTTATTATTAATTTAGGACAAGAAAGCAGTGATTCTGAAACAAATACAGACGTCATCGGACGATAACGAAAACGAGGACTCATGGGGTGAAGAAATGTTGGGAGTAGACTCATAGACAGTATTAGTAAATGAGTTAAAAGTAATATTCGTTCTTTATTTTTACCAAAATCATAATAAGGATCCTTCTGAAATTTTGTTTTAGGTATACATTGTCAGGTGTACAGAAGCAGACTTATCATCCAGAAAAAAAGCCTACCCCAATCTGTCAGATTTTACCAATTGAATATGAACCTTATTCCATTGTAGTAAAGTTGAAAATCTATGAAAGAATTTTGACAGATTGTAGTAGGTTGATGTGCTGGCGTCTGTACCTACTGTTTCCGAAGAAAACAACAATAACGATCCTATAATAATAGATGGCGCCACGTGTCTTTCAAATCATCAACTAGTTTGAAATAAATACCGCCCGGTCATTTTTTTTATAATTTTTAATTTCAAAAAAATATTTGACTTGAAATTTTATATGCTAACTGTACTATCTGTCAACGCAAGTACAAGCCGCCACTTAAGATTTCTTTCTTTAATCCATCGGCTTATAACTACATAACACGACATTCAGTGTCTATTGGTACTGGATGGCCAGTACTCACAGGAAGGCCCCACTAGACGAAAGTCTGTGACCAATGCGTGTTGCCAGTGAGGTGTTATGGAATCGAAATGTGGTCGCTCACAATTGGCCTCATCAGAAGGCTTAAAGTCCCTCAAAGGACAATGGAGAGGGCAATGCTTGGAGTTTTCTTGCGTGATCGAATCAGGAATGATAATATCCACAGGAGAACCAAGGTTACCGACATAGCCTAAGGTGGCAGTTGGCAGGGCACATTGCTCGCAAAACAGATGGTCGATGGGGCCGAAAAGTTCTGAGAGTGGCGACCGCGTACCGGAAGACGCAACGTTGGAAGGCCCCACAAGGGTCGCGGGTAGCCAATGGATGTGGAGGTCTGCCCTCCTTGGCGGAGCACCGCCGTGTCCTCGTCGAGGCAATCGGCGGCGGGGATCTCTCGCGTCCGGCCCTGGTTCAAGCCATGAGTCGGAGCGAGGAGACATGGGAAGCAGTTACTCCTTCTGCGAAGCAGTAATGCAAGCAAAGAAGGAAGCCGAACGCATGAGAGAGACGGAAACCTCACGCCCCAGCCGCCGCAACAGAAGAAGACGCCCCGGGCGTCGGAAGTCACAGGACGAGTCATGACGGCCACCGTAGGCGCGGGTCTGCGGACGGCGAGCATTGGGTGGCTCGCCATCTGATCAGAACCAGGCCCGGGTCGGCCGCGCGCTGCGATCCCAACGCGCCTCAAGGAGATGTCAGCACGGAAGACGGGGCCCACTAGGGACAGTGCCTGCTGGGGCTGCGGACTTCGTTCGAAAGTGGCACCGTACCCTGGAACGCAAAGGGCACTAGGAACACGGATGAGTTTTAGTCAGAGTCTGACACTCCCTCCTGTTGTACCCAGAGCGGGAGGAGTCATTTGATGATTTCCCATCCTAAAAAAAAAGGGGTAGCCAATAGATGCAAGACGCACAGAACCGGTTATTGTGGCGACACTTGAGAGAGGCATTAGGTTCAAGGTAGATTGGGAAAATTTGACAATGACGGGTCGTGTGATGTTCTTCCTGATTCTATCAAAATGGGCTTTTTAGATCCTCTCTGCGTCAACCAGCTTCTTAAGTTGCAGAATGTTAAAAGAAGGTTCGATATATTGCACATAGTTGTGAAAACGGCTAGCCATGTGATGAGCATCTTTAAAATATACTGGCAGTAAACATAATAAGAATAGTATATTCAAATATTGACGTCGTAGCAAACTGTCACTCAACAAGTTGTCATGGCCTAAATCTTGTGTGAAAATTGTTTCTTTAAAAAGACCTACGATGAAATTATGTATGCGCCTATTTTATTAACCGCTAGTTTGGATAACCACACCACAGAGGCTTGATTTGCCTCTAAATTAAGTTTTGCAAGCACACGGTATCAGATGTTTTTGGAGTATAGTACTTCACGAGGTTAGTGTGATTTTTTTTTCTATTTTGATCTTGTTAACTGTTTTTGTTTATGTTGTTAAATGTTTTGGGGCTGAAATGCAAAAAATGTTTTGCCTGATTCAAGCATCTTATATTTTATTCGCTTGATAGAGCTGTAGATAATGATAGAGCTGTACAAGTTGTTCAATACTGATCGGACAAAATTTAGTAACAGTCGAATCGATACGAAATGAAAAAGAATCTTTAATTCGCTATAGTTGATATTTTGAAGTATGCTGTTTTAGCGCTCTTGATTGTTTGCCTGCGGCTGTTGATTGTATTAAAACAGAGAGCCGCCCGGCTTTGCTGTATCTTGGATGCCGGTGGATTAACCAAAAAAAATCGTATATACGTTACAACATGAGAAACCGGCGAAGTGTGAGTCGGACTCGCACATGAAGGGTTCCGTACCATGAACCTTAGCTTTTATTATTTGTTGTTATAGCGGCAATAAATATACATAATCTGTGAAAATTTCAACTGATTGTCTATTACGGTTCTTGAGATATAGCCCGCTGACAGACGGACGGACAGATGGACGGACAGCGGCGCCTAAGTAATAGGGTTCCGTTAGTTACCCTTCGGGTACGGAACTCTAAAAAACAGAATTAAAATAAATATACATTATCGGTCCGTCATCACTGACAGGACTATTGTTGCTAATAAGCCTGATATAGTGGTGGTGGACCGATTAGTGAGGCGTGCAATGATTGTAGACATAATCGTCCTGCATTACGAGAACCTCGTGAAAGCCGAGAAAGACAAACAAATCAAGTATATTGACTTGGCTCGCGAGGTTGTCGACATGTGGGATGTGGATTCCGCAATTATTGAAGCGATAGTAGTATCAGCCGATGGCTTAATAGCCACGAGCCTTTTTTTTTTATAACGAGGGGAAATCCTCTTACATGTCCTCCGCCCCTGGGGCGGGCGGAGGGGTCTGTCAGACTCTTACTGACTAAAACCACCCCGATGCTCCATCTCTCACCAACCGGGGATCGCGAGAATTAATGCGACTTCCGTAATTCCCGCCTCTGCAGGCCACCTCGGGTCAGCGGGGGGAGTGAGGTGTTTTGACTCCCCCCGCGACGTCAATTATTGACGACGAAATTTGGTCCGAATAATTGGGGGGCGACGGATATCCCCAAGTCCGCTGCCTCTGGATCCAGTTAGGGGGGCCGGAAGAGGGCAGCGTAAGCCCCCCTCCGACGCCCGGTGCGCCTACTGCGGGCCGGGAGGGAGGTCGAGATCTCCCTCTCCCTTTCCGCAGCCTCCTTCTGCGCGACAACTGTATCGCAGAAGGAGACCACCGCGTCCATAGCCACGAGCCTCGACCAACACCTCAGGAGGCTCTCGTTAGGTTAGGTTAGGTTAGGGACGGACGGACCAGATTCGCCGCAGAAGGACAGGACGGCGCAGGCGGCGAAATGCCGACTTGATGCCGCCATAGGAGGGGCCAGCGGACGATAGATCAGGGACTCTATCGTCCACGCTATAAGGTCCCTAGAGTCGTGGTGATGTCCCAGTGCACCCGGACATCGCTGAAAGAAGAGGGAGCCCGAACGGGCATAGAAGAGGGAGCCCAGAAGTAGGCCACGCTGGATGGGTCGCGAATGTCATGCGTAGCAGTCCTCGCGACCCATCCATCAAGGCGAAAGTAGGTGCACAGGCGAAGTTTTTAGTGGGTGCAAGTCCCACATAACCACGTCGTCTCCCCGGATGATGTGGTATGCGTTAGGCATTTTCTTCGCAAGGAAAAAAAAAAAAAAAAAAAAAGGGACGGACGGACGGACGGACGGACGGACGGACGGACGGACGGACGGACGGACGGACAGCGGACGGACGGACAGGAGGCTTAGTAATAAGGTTCCGCTGGATACCCTTTGGGTACGGAACCCTAAAAATCAGTCCTTCAGTATCGGACGCTCTTCTCAATTTATGCTACGTCATAGATATGGCAACGAATTATATGTTCGACTGGTAAAAAATCGAAAAATATTCTAGCCCAAAAATATTCTAGGTCAAAAATATTCTAGCCCAAAAATATTCTAGGTCAAAAATAGTAACATCGGTCTGTTCTCCTGGTACTTGTGAATCTTTAGCGATCATAACATCAGCCCCAGAAATACTTCGATATGTTTCTGGTCTCCTGGTACTTGTGAATCTTTAGCGCTCAAAATATCAGCCCCAGAAATTTTATTTTTCTGGTCTTCTGGTACTTGTGAATCTGAAGTACTAAAGCACCATCGGCTCTAGATTTTAACTTACTCCTCAGTTTTCACTAAGCTATACCTGAAAAAAAAGACTTGTAGATTTGTCAATCCGGAGCTAATGTGGACCATTGACCATGACTATAAGGCACACCATACCAATTTAACTAACTACCTTTACTTCTTATTTCAGTATAAGGTGGAGAACAGCGTATCCAAGCTCTCGTCTCTGCATACCTCGAACATCCATCCATCAACATCCAAACCAAGGCCTTGCAAAAGTCACAAGACTAGTGAAAAATGATTTGTCTTTCTTTGTACGCCCTGATCGCCTCTGCCACGATTCTTGCCTGCGTACCAGTCTGCTATCGACAGTTTGAGATGCACAAGTTCGTCAAGTGTCTCAAAGGCGGCAAATAATATGTTAGTTTGTATGAGTTGCATGACAGCGGTCCTTGCTGTTAGTATGATTGCTTGTGCACCCATCATTCTGGACGCTATTTGCGAAAAATGGCCGGCCAAAAAAGATGAACAGAGTTCACTCCATGCGCCATGCAAGAGTCCCTGCTGCCCTAAACGATCTCAACAGAGCGGAGAAATTAATTTGTAGATAGTTTACTTAAGTTGTATTAAATATTTGTACCCATAATCTGTTTTTTTTTTTTAATGTAATTTAGTTTCATATCCAAACTTTGATTTTGATCTAGTTACTCTCTCAAATACACATACTCGAGAAAGTGCTAAAACTTCCATTACTTGACTATGCAAAATGGTCTAACCATCTAATTGAACTTGGACGGTTAGACGAGCCGTTGCACTTTACATACCTAACAGACACTCCTGAACACTTCACGATGGAACAGAAATTCTGATAATACATTAGGACAACATCCAACTGACACTGATCACTCCGGTATCTCTAAAAGGAAAGCTGTTTTATTGTGTCCGTATCGATTGTTCGGACACAGTATCGTAGAAGAAAAACGAACTTCACAAAGAAAAAGAAAAGTTACAAATTCGTAGATCCAATATTCAGAGGGTTGTAACCATGGCCGCGCAGTCGAAACATGGAAAACCGCGTGACCACAACTAGAATACAAAGCTTTAGATTGTAATAATACATTATCGCATTAGGACTTCTTTTTTTAATTCATTAGGTGCTAAACTTGTCGAAATAATTTACGTTGAGAAGTATATGTAGCGGAATTTGGTTGAAAGATTTACCGCAGCTCTGCTCCGCCCAAAGCGGGAGGAGTCATTTGATGATTTTAAATCCTTAGGCTACCCGCGCACACAATAATATTGTCAATGCAAGATTGTCAAAAATCTTCATCAATATAAATATGATCCCGGCAATTTTTCGTGGAACAATCTGAATCAGTCACTCCACAGCTAGATTCCTGTGCGCACGTTTAATATAATGGATAGAAAGAAAAAGTTTTTGCATTGAGTATTGCATTAATTTTAACAACTAAAAAAAGGCAACAAGAAAGAGGATTAAGGACTGGAAGAGAAAAAAGCTGAGTTAAATCGTTTTAATCTAATAAATGAACTACGAGTAACAGAAGAAAATGATTTAAAAAATTATATGAGAATTAGAGATAGAAGCTTCCAAAAACTAGGTATTACTACGAGAAGTTGGCAGTTACTTTACGCTTTTTAGCGACTGGCAGAAGTTTTGAAAGCTTGAAGTATTCCACTTTAATATCCCCAAGGGCTATAAGCGCAGCAGTTCTGGACACTTGTAACGCGTTAAGTTACGTCTTGCAAGACTATATAAAAGTAAGTAGGTAGTAATTTAAACCTCTAAGCTATGTACTCGGTAATCAGTAGATACTAAGTCATAGGTACTACCAATAGTTATACGAGTACTACCATTGCTAGGATATTTTGCTGATTTTGCAATAAATCCATTTTGATTTTGATTTGAAGTAAAACAAATAAAATATTAATCCAATTAATTTAATCCAATTAATATTAATATTAATACAATTTTTTTTTATTTGATAATAAGTTGTAGGTTTTTATTAATTTAGGGTAAAATTGAATTCATGGGAATTCTTTTAGGGGTTCATTGTATTCATAAATAAGAACAATTACTGTTCCCTACATTTATGTCAAAATATATGGAACTGCTGATTTTTTTTCGCAATTCCAGGTTTGGTCCCATGAATTTAATAACACCTGTATATTCACAAATCATCTATTTAAAGGACTGAAAAAAAATTGAAAAATCTTCCTTTGCAGTATACTCATCATGTACGTTGGCTTCAATTGTTATAACATTAGATTGGTTATATTCTTGAGACATTGTGTGTCCTGTGGACAGTATTCAAACTGTTGCAATCGTGTCTCCACGGACACCTGGCCACTGGCCTTAATATTATTTGAGATGGAACACCGGTGGTTACAACTGGTTGATGTTGAATTAAAGACTTGGACAAAGTCTGCGGAGGTCTCATAGTAATAGTATTATCCGTATTATGTTCATTGGTATATATGGAACGTGGCGAAGGAGTAAAACTGTATCCCGAAATTGAATCTTGTGTGCTTGGTGATAGACTAGGTGATGGAATACAGTTTACTCTGGAATGATCTAGTGACTCTCTAGGCGGCAAAGGAGATGAACTATATGGTACATACTCATTCAGTTTTACGGAGATTTTGTTTAATTTTCCAAGTTGTGCCTCAAATAAAATATCGTTAATTGCCTTTTCCGCAAAAAGTTTTCGCTTAGACTCCAGTTTTATCAGTTTAGCAGCCCAGACTTTGGCAAGATGATATTCTTCTTGATTTTCAGAAGAATCCTTCTCAAAAAATGTTAAAGTTCTCTGTGTGTGTGTGTTGTGGTTGTGTGTTGGTGTTTGTTGTGTGTGTGTGTGTGTGTGTGTGTGTCTGTTTTGCTAGTCATTTTCCTTTTTTCTTTTCTTATTTTCCGATACTGGAGTTGGAGGTGGATCCGTAGAGCTAATCGAACACCTATGTTGCTCTTGATCATCATCTTCCTGTAACATGAAAAGAAAAGTAGGTAAATAAAATGTTAATAACAAATTATGATAATGTTTATTTCTTTTATTGTTTTAGACTCCTTCAACCTAGCAAGAGTGGAGAGAAGTGGCCGATGATTTTGGACGCATTCATGGATTCCCTTCATGCTTAGGCTCGCTGGATGGCAAGCAAATTGGGATTATTATGCCCAAAAAAGCGGGCTCACGTTAATTTAATTATAAAGGATTCCACAGTATTATTTTATTGGCTTTAGTAAATGCTCATAAAGAATTTATGATGGTTGATGTTGGTGTCAATGGTCGGATATCTGATGGTGGAGTCCTGTTCTATTCAAAATTTTGGCAGTCTTACGAACAAGGTCTACTTAACCTGCCTAACCCAATTATTCTTTCAAACATAACCCACTTATTTCCTTACGTATTTGTGGCTGATGAAGCGTTCGCTTTGGGCCCAAATTTGATGAAACCATACTCACAGGAAAACTGCAGCACTAATGAGCTGATATTCAATCAAAAACTATCAAGGGCTCGATCAACGGTTGAGTGTGCTTTTGGTATCTTGGCTAAACGTTTTGGTATTTTTCAAAAGACTATAAATCTCGAACCAGACAAAGCAACGAAACTGACATTAACCTGTTGTTACTTAAACTTTCCCTTTATTTAACCATCAGTCAGTATAACTAGTCTACAGTATACTCAAAATAGAAACGCAACTAAAAATGCTAAAATAATAAGAGACAATTATTGTCAATACTTTTCGGTAGTTTATTTATTTATTTATTATACGCTTTATTGTACATTCACCAAAAGTAATACAAAAGGAAACTTAAAACTAAAACACATACTATGGGCGGTCTTATCGCATTCCGCGATCTCTTCCAGACAACCTAGGATGGAAAGTATTTGTCCGGACATGAAATGGGGCTGTCATTGGTGCAAAAAAAAAAGAAAAACAAACTAAATTAAAACAAACAATAAATTATAATATAATAGATACATATATATATACATAAAACGCTATTTGAAACAGATACATACATACTAAGTCTACAGACAGTGAAAATAAATGACGACTAACGATACTCACAGCGACAAGTAATGCTCCCTTACAAGTGTTTTGAACGCAGGCAATGACTGAGCGCGTCTAACTAGCACTGGCAATGCATTCTAGCAAAGGAGCTACTAACTTATCTGTTATGAGAATTATTTCATAAACTTATTAAAATACAATACTAACCTCTGTTGTTTTCTTTACTGGTTGTTGGTTGTCTGGTTGTTTGTGTTTGTTGTGGTTATTTGATAAAAACAGCAATTTATAATAAGTCCAGGCAGACGGAACGTAAACCTGATCGGTTCCCTTTCCCGATGATTTCGATTAGTGAATCTTCTTTAATTCTTTTCGAAAATTTGTTCGTAGGGAATTAAATTTTTCTTTATGTCTTCTCTCGTGCTATTTGGTTTAATTGTTTTATAAATATCGAGTAACTTATCAAGCGCGTTATTTTTCTTAACTTTGTCGCGATATCCTTCGCAAGATGTATTCTATAATTCTGGATAAGTTTCTCATGTTTTAATAAATACTGACAAATATTGATTTTCCGTGAGAGTACTATTATCAAAACTATTTTCGCTGTGGATACTACTTTCGTCCTCCATTTTGAACAAAAAAAAACACGGACGTCCGCCTGCCTTGAAATCTTTTCCTCAACTGAAATATTGCCACGCGCCCGCACATTACAATATTATTGACAATACCCCTGCCTCCCCCCGATATTGGCGTGAAAAAATCAGAATTTCTGAATATCCACAATAAAATTGAGCAATAACGCAATACAGGCCGCACAAACACAATATTATTGACAATATGTACTTTATTGACAATATTATTGTGCGGCTAGCCTTAAAAAAGATGGTGAGAAATAAACAAATAGGTATAACATTGCCACGCCTGCGCGGTTGTGACTGGCGCACAATTTTTCTCAGTTTTGAAAGGTGTTAGTAATGTTCTAAATAAGTACGGAATACGGAGACCCTCGAAGTTTGCTTTAGAGACACACTACTACATTAGACAATTTGTATTTTATTTTTGCACTGGATTGTGATAATAAGATCTGTGGCCCGGCTGTCAACTTGAATGAAATTAAATTTTCTCATTCCGTATTTTTTATTTAATTTAATTTCAAAACCAATCAAAAACATGCACATTATCTTGGATACAACAAGAAAAAAATTGTAAACAACAATACAAATCACGACCCCGATACAACATGGAAATATAATTCGACGAAAGGAAATTTAAATGCTGACAAGAAGCCGGGCACGTTTACTAACTACACAACCAACATCTTCGGGTTCGTCGCTCAGCTCCGCCTCGCAGCCGCCGGGACCTGCTCCAGCCGTAACTCCTGATATTCCGGTAGCTCCAGTTGCGTCGAGCTCGAGCGACGAATACTTCTCGCCGCCGACGACACCATCAGCTGCGCATCGGTGCGGACGAGGCCGACCACCGGCCAGCTAAGGACCTCAAAGCCCACCGGTCTCTGACAGGGTTCTGCTATCGGTGGAAGTGTGCAGCGTATGAAATGGACTCAAGCCATAAATGAGAATGTCATACGCTCATACTTTGGGGCTACAGAGGGGGGAACTAACCTGACTGTGTACCGTGGTCGGATGCTCTCTCTGTTTCAGGTACTTGAACCAGCTGTCAGCGTATCGGCCCAACGACTGTCGGATCAGGTGCGCGTCATCCAAAGTAACCGTATGTTGGATTATAGTGTGCTTGATCGCCTCCGGACTGAAATGTGTACCCATGTCATTGCTCCTCCGTCGCAGACTGTGGCACGAGCACAGTCAACCCAATTGCCCAGCCACGCTGACGAGGAGAGTAATGACAGGGTTACAATCGTAAGTACCCAGTGCAATGACGAATTGAGGAGTGCTTTGGAGTGTGCTATTCGAGAATACCGCTACATGTCGCCTGAACTTAAACCACGGTTACCTCGTTTGTCCATGCATAGCAAGAACAGGGTGCTGGTGGCTGCTCTGGATTTGCAGTTGTCAAGCTATTTTGATAACTGTGATAATCTAACTTCTTTAGTTCAGTCCATCCAAAGGTTGTCTGTAAGAGATTGCCCTGTGCGATAAGACCGCCCATTGTACACTAGTTTTATACATTCAGTCAAAAAAGTATCGGGAATGGATGATTTGTTTATGGTTCCAAATTCAAATTTTTGTTTTTTTTGTAGTTGTTAGATTGGCACAACTGTTTTCCATTTTGGCGCGGAGTTTGAGTTGCATCTGTTATTTATATTAAATACAGTGCTGGTTTTAGTAATATCATATATAGTGTGTATTGCGAATTTCATAATGGACAAAAATATCGAACAAAGAGTTTGTCTTAAATTTTGCATCGCCAATGGAATTTCGTGTTCGGAGTCACTGAAAATGTTACAGAAGGCTTACGATGAATCGACTTTATCAAAAACTCGTGCTTATGAGTGGTTCAAAGCGTTCAAAAGCGGTCGAGATGTGATGGAAGATTTGCCTCGCTCTGGTAGGCCGTCAACGTCTGCAACTGAAGTTAACATCGCAAAAGTGAAGGAAATACTGACTGAAAATCCCCATTCAACTCTGAGAGAGATAGCCGCCGAACTTTCTGTATCTCACGAGTCGATCCGTACCATTTTAACTAATCATTTGGGTATGAAACATGTTGCTGCTCGGCTAGTCCCAAAAGATCTGAATTTTCTCCAAAAACTCAATCGCATGAAAGTCGCTGAGGACATGCTAGAACGAGTCAGTTCGGACCCAACATTCATGAAACGCATTGTTACTGGTGACGAGACGTGGGTTTACGAGTTTGACATGCAAACTAGTCAACAAGCTTCGGAGTGGCGCCTTCCAACTGAACCGAAACCGAAAAAACCACGCCAAAGTAGATCAAAAGTCAAAGTCATGTTGACTGTTTTTTTTTTACTATCGCGGTGTTGTGCACTCTGAATTCTTACCGGAAGGTCTAACGGTAAATAAAGAATATTATTTGAGCGTTATGCGGCGTTTAAGAGTGCAAATTCGACGAAAAAGGCCAGATTTGTGAAAAGAAAATTCTTGGATTTTGCACCACGACAATGCGCCTTCGCACAAGGCTATCATTGTGAACGAATTTTTAACCAAACACTCAACAAATACCATCCAGCAACCACCATATTCACCAGATATGGCTCCTGCTGACTTTTTTCTTTTTCCTAAACTCAAATTACCACTTCGTGGCACCCGTTTTCAATCGATAGAAGACATAAAGGAGAATTCGCGGCGAGAACTGAACTCAATTCCGGAAGCAGCGTTTAAAAAATGTTTTGATGAATGGATTATTCGTTGGCGCAAGTGTATCGTTTCTAAAGGAGCATACTTTGAAGGTGATAAAATAAATTTGGATGAATAACAGACATTTTGTGTATTATTGATCTTTTCCCGGTACTTTCTTGACAGAGTAGTAAGTGTTTTTACTGTGCTTGTTATGAGGTGTACAATAAAGTATATAATAATAATAATAATAATAATCTCACCGATGCACATTCGATCATGTACTACGCGGCTGTAGCGGCATGTCGTGTAGCTCATGTCAAAATAAAAATAATCAATGACAGAGTTACACGACCAAAACCAGCCGTACCAGCTTGGCAGTGCAGGATCGAGCGTCGTATTGGTGAGGCCAGAGCGCTAATCGGCAAACTGATCTGCTTCAGGGAGGACACACGCCCTAGAGTGATGCGCTTTGTGAGACGGGCGTTTTCGGGGACTGATGTCAATCCCCGAGATTATATATCTCCTGTCACAGAGCGCATCGACTTCTTGAAGCAGAAGGTGTATGCATGGGCAGGCCGTATTCGTAGGTATAGGCGGCGATTGGAGCGATACACCAAGAATCGCACATTCCGAAGTAATGAAAGGTGGGTATATATATAGGAATTGGGAGCGACCGGACCAAGGTGTGACTGACACGCGCTTGCCGGATTATGATACTATGTGTTCATTCTGGCGCAGCATCTGGTCGGTTCCTGTCAGTCATACTGAGGGTGACTGGATTCGGGAGGCCGAGCGTGTGTGCGATCCGATACCAGAAATGGGGGCAATTTCCATCAGCCCCCAAGATGTAGCTCATGCAGTCCGTCCGTTGCCTAACTGGAAATCTCCAGGACCGGAGGGGCTGCACAATTTCTGGATTAAATGGTTCACGAGATCGCACGCTTGCTTGGCGTCTCAATTCCAGTCTGCCTTAGCGTCTGGGTCGCTACCCCAGTTCTTAACTACAGGAATAACCCACCTGCTCCATAAATCAGGTAGTACTGCAGAACCTAAAAATTATAAACCTATCAAGTGTTTACCGACGGTCTATAAAGTTCTTACATCCATTTTGAGGGCAAAGATTAATAGTCATATTAACAACAACATCATGTCTGCCCCTCAGAATGGATGTAGGAATGGGTCCCGCGGTACTAAGGAGCTACTCTTTATTGATATGGCCATCAGCCAACAGGTTCGGCGTTCCCGAAAGGATCTGTCGACATGCTGGATAGACTATAAGAAGGCCTATGACTCTGTGCCTCATACATGGCTCATGAGGGTGCTAAAATTGTATAAAGTTGATACAACGCTACGCGCCTTCCTGCAGTCGTGTATGGGGCAATGGAGGACAGTCCTTCGCTATCCAGGATGTCGAAATATCCAGTGGAATAGCGAACCGGTAAGGATCGAGCGGGGTATATTTTAGGGCGATAGTTTGAGTCCACTTTGGTTTTGTCTAGCCTTAAATCTTCTTAGCACACTGCTAGAGAATTCAGGGCTAGGCTATCGGTTGAAGAGTGGTGGTCAGGTTATATCTCACCTCCTTTACATGGATGATTTGAAACTCTTTGCCCCCACTAATCTGCATCTGATGGAGCTACTGAAGGTAACTGAAACATTCAGTAACGCCATCAGGATGGAGTTTGGTGTGGACAAATGTGCGGTCATGCATGTAAAGCGTGGAGAGATTATGGAATCCGTGGGAACTCAACTCTCGGATTCCATAAACCTGAGATCCCTCTCTCCAACTAAAAACTTACAAGTATTTGGGTATGTCGGTAGCGTTAGGTATCAATGTTACTGACATGAAGCAATCGTTGAAGGAGCACTTCTTTGGCCGCCTGAAGAAGGTATTTAATAGCCTTCTATCAGGCGGAAACAAGGTGCGATCCTTCAACGGTTGGGTCATGCCGGTATTGATGTACTCTTTCGTCGTACTCAAATGGACTCAAACTGAACTTGACGCCCTGGATAGGTGGGTCCGCACACTGTTTACTGCATATCGAATGCATCACCCACGATCGTCGGTAATGAGACTGTATATCCCGCGGAAGTGTGGAAGTCGAGGCTTTTTAAATGTTAAGACTCTCCAAAATCGCGAGATATGCAGTCTTAGGGAATATTTCCTAGCTGTCGACGTGGGTATGCATCGAAATGTAGTGGCGGTGGACAAGGGACTCACCCCGCTCTCCTTGGCAAATGAGAACTGGCGCAAACCTGCGGTGCTTGACACTAATAATCGCAGGGCGGTATGGTAGAGTAAGGATCTTCACGGACGCTTTTTCCGGGCCCTACGTGGGCCCGACGTAGACCAACTAGCGTTCGTAGTCTAGCTGCGTTTCGGTGATCTTTTTGGAGAAACCGGAGGTTTTGTTTGTGCAATTATGGACGAAGTTATCATGACGAATAACTACCGGAGATTGATTGTGAAAGACGGTACGGTCGACATATGTCGGGCATGTCACCGTCCGGGAGAATCAATACGCTACATTATCTCTGGTTGTTCTCGTCTAGCTAACGGAGAATACTTGCATAGGCACAACCTTGTAGCCAGGATTATCCATCAGCAACTTGCTCTGAAATACTCTCTTGTGGAGTCGGAGGTGCCATACTATAGGTATGCGATCGACCCAGTTCTCGATAATGGCAGTATCACATTGTACTGGGATCGGTCTATCACCATTGACAGGACTATTGTTGCCAATAAGCCTGATATAGTGGTGGTGGACCGATCAGTGAGGCGTGCAATGATTGTAGACATAACCGTTCATTGTACCGATAGTCGTGTCGGCCAATGGCTTAATAGCCACGAGCCTCGACCAACACCTTAGGAGGCTCTCGTTGGGCAGCTGCATCAAGGCCTTGATTCAGAAAGCGGTACTTCTGGACACGGCTCGCATTGTCAGGAGGTTCCTTTCTCTGGAGCCCTGACCACCGGTAGCTTGGACCCTATTCCCGATATCGATGGGCTACTATTTTTTATTTTTAAATGTTTTTTGTTTTATATATATATTGTATAAAAATATTTAAAAATATATAAATAGGTGAAGAACATAAATAAAGGAAATAATAATAATATCGTTTATTTATAAAACAGGGCACATTTATAATAAAATATTTTTCAACATTTTTTACAGAACACAGTTGCTGATTTGCCTCAACTAGGTTGAAACCTGTGTTTCAGGCTAGATAGTGCTGATGTAAACATGAATAATAAAATAACAATTTATCAATAGGCTAAAATAAAAACTTAAAATTAAGGGAAACGTCACATTTTCTTTTTACACAAAAAGAAGGTCTTCTGTCGCTACATACGAGATGAATAAATATTGCACAATAGTCTTTTTACAGCTATAGTAATTTAACTTATAGATGCTTATTTACTTTAGTTATTTACTGTAACAAGAGGCAGCCATGACTGAGCACCGTTTAATGAGCAGCTTTAGTTCAAGCTCATCCATGGGGTTTTTATAGGTTTTGTATCGCTGACGTATCTTTTCCGTTTCCCTCAAAGTTCTTATCATTTTTTTATCGAACCAAGGAGGGTGTGTCTTATGTTACGGGTGGTGGGGGGGTCTTGCATTTCTATAATATTTTTAATTTTGTCGTAGCATATAGAGCATACCGTTCACATCGCGAGTGCCATCAAATAAATGGTTCCAATCGATCTCATTTAAGTGTTTACAAATGATGTTATAATTTAATTTGTAAAAATTTATTCTTTTGTTACTATTATACGGAAGTCTTGTGTCTTTATATGAATTTAAGATAATTTAAATTGGGGGATGCAAAGGATCGATTATACTTAGGGGATTTAGAGCAGAGCATACGACACCGGACGTTATGTTAGTCAGCGCCAGGTCGAGGATGCGTCCTGACTTATTTGTTATATTGTTAAGTTGAAATAATTTATTTATATAAATAAAATCAGTTAACAAGTGACCAATACCTGGCACTATATAACCACTATCCAACTCACTAACCAAGTTCCAATCAATTTTACTTAAGTTAAAGTCGCCAACTATACATGATTTCAAAGGCGACTGTTCAAATATGGTATTACATGAGTCCAAGAAGTGTTCTAGGGTTAAACGAAGTACAGGCGGTGGCAAATAAACTGCGCACAGAGCTAGTTGACGGACAGACTTTGTAATCGAGATGTCTATGATAACCCACAGATCTTCACAATTGCATTCCCATTGAGTTATACGTTTTGAATTTATTCCCTTCAATACAGCAATCAAAACACCCCCTCCATCTTTTTTAACCGACTTCAAAAAAGGAGGAGGTTCTCAATTCGGTTTATTTTTTTTTTCCTCATAACTCCGTCATTTATGAACCGATTTGAAAAATTTTTGTTTCATCTGAAAGGATATACTTTTCGATTGGTCCCATTGTCACCATGTCAGAATCTGATGATGGGATCCCACGAAAATCGAGGGCAACCTTCAAATTTTATAGGCACATACAGTGTTTTTCATGAACTTTCTAACGCAATTCAGATATTTGTGCCTGGTAATCATCATCTCATGTTGCTGAGCTGATGATGAAAGGTATAAGTCAGGATCTGATGATGCGATATTTTCGCCAATTATTAACCGATTAGGTCTGGTAGGCAGCCGCTCCACGTAAAACACTGATATTCAGCTGAATCTGGTTTGACTGGAAGCCGACCCCAATATAGTTGGGAAAAGGCTAGGCAGATGATGATTAACCGACTGATCCCGTTTCAATTTGGTGAAGATCTGACGAAGAACTTCGGAGGTAGGCAACAGAACTCTTTAATAAATGATAGCAAAGGGATCGGGATTGCTGAAATCGCATGTTTTTTTTAGTGTTTACACCATTTCTTAACATAACATTGCGCAGGTACGCTGTTAATGGGTACGCAGGTACCTAGGTACCACTAAAAAGTGAAAAATAAAAAACTTTTTACAAAAAATACAACCGACTTCTAAAAACAAAACACTACAAGGTACAAAATAACTTCAGTAGAAAGAAATGAACTTTAATTTCTGAAGTCGGTGTCAAAAAAACGAAAAAATTAACCATAAACACAAAACAAAAGTTTTTTTTCTGTTACCCCTATCTCGTCTATACATAGACTACATATCTGTCACCAAACAGCTCCGAGCTCATTACAGAAGCATTTAACCATGTCTCGGTCAATATTATCTCATCATAGCTTTCGCAACAAACTTGACGATAAAAACTATGACATTTGGTACGTAACCCTCCAGTGTTTTGGTAATATATCCTTAAATCCGAGAATGATAGTGATTTTTTTTACTGTAACATTGTCAATAAGAAAAAATGTGAGAAAAAGAAAAAAAGACAAATGAAACTTACAAAAATCAAACCAGCTTATTCAAAGTATCCTTATCCCTAACCATAATGTGTTTCGAATCCTGTGCCTTCCGCATAAATATCCGACCACCTCGGACCCAGACAAACTGATATCCGATTTCCTTGGCTTTGATCCTAGCGGCGGCATGAAGTGCCTTGTTGGTAGCGGACAGATGTTCTGTAATATAGATTGGAGATTTAGGTCCAGAATATCCTAAGTGTGTTGAGTTCAGTTTGTTGTCTCAATTCGATTTATTAAATTTTATGGTAGCTGCGAGAAAGACTACGGGGGGATGCAAGTTGTACCACCACGGCACGTGGGTGGGAATTTGTTTTGCGACCCTTGTGCAATGTTTGATGTCGTTGTCTTGAATACCGCTCCCTGTTACTTTAGATAATTGTTCCACTTGATTCATGCGAGAGGTCAAATCGTTAATACACTCTTTCATCTCTGAGTTTTCCCTTTGCAACTCCTTCATGACCTCTTTGGACACTTTGTGCTCTTTTAGAAGATCTTCATACTGTAGGTATAAATAAATACCAAAGATTTTTCCATATTCTCCATTTGATCTTTTAATGGTTGCAATTGTTGATTCATAGTAAGCCCCATATTTTCTATGATCTTAGTTAGCATCTCCTGTTCCTTTTTAACTGCTTCCTGTATAAGTTGACGAATATCGTCAGGTGCTAACGCAATTTCAACAGGCGCTTGAGGTGGCCATCCATCGGCTTGCCTCTTATTGCCTCTGGTTGTTGAGATGTTACGTAATGGCGTATTATCGGATTTGGTAAGTTTCGGACCCGAGCTAAGACATTCAGGACAATGACACTTAGCAGGTACGTTGTAGTCGGCAGCTAAGGACATACATGTATAATGATATGCCTTAAGACATTTTACGCATTTAATGTACACTGGTCAGCAAATAAACTGAGCCACCCGCTACCTAGAAACTCTGATTCGATTTTCTCAAAAAGTATAAAACTTACAACTATCAAAGTTATACCTACAAAAAGTGCGTTTCATGGTGATTAAAATGACTACAAATTAATTTGAAAGTACCGTCAACTCACATTGTAATCAAGCAACAAACACAATGCTAACGATTTGCTCTGTTTTCACCAGAGTTTGAAATTAGCGTTCTTTTTCTCTACAATGAGGCCCAGTCGGATATTTGTTATCATTTCTTTAGTTTTTGTCCATCGTTTGCTCAGATGCGTGTGTTTTTGCTACTTTTTTCGATTAATAATGGATACAACACCTCAGGAAGTAGCTCAAGCTGTAGCATTACTTCAAGCAGGCATTGCGCAACGTGAAGTCGCTCGAAGGCTTCGAATCAGCAGATCTTCGGTGCAACGAGTTTACAAACGATACCTAGAGACTGGAGCATTCGATCGCCGTCCAGGTACGGGCAGACCTAGGGCTACATCAGCAGCAGATGATCGTTATATCCACCTTACTGTTCTGCGAAATCGCCACCTCAACGCAGTTCAAGTCCAACAAAGTCTGCGTGACGAACGCCAAGTGGTCATAAGTTCAGATACTGTCAGAAGGAGACTTGCTGAACGGAACCTGACCCCAAAAAGAGCTGCAACAGGCCCAGCATTAACGGTAGCACACCGTCAAGCACGACTTGAATTTGCTCGAGAGCATAAGGATTGGACATTAGAGCAGTGGAGTAATGTACTCTTCACTGATGAGACCAGGGTGAGTCTACATGGAAGTGATCGACGTCAGAGAGTATATCGTCGCCCTGGAGAACGTGTTGCATCGAGGAAACTGTTGCTTATGGAGGAGGATCTGTAATGGTCTGGGGCGGCATCTCGTTAACAGCACATACAGCGTTAGTTTTCATTGAACCGACGGGCCGTACACGTGGACTGACTTCTCATCGCTACATTACTGAAATCCTCGCAGACCATGTGGTACCTTACGCAGGATATATCGGACAGGATATGCAATTAATGCACGGCCTCATGTTGCTCATGTGGTGACCCAGTATCTACGCGACGTCAGCATTCGTACGATGGACTGGCCAGCTCGAAGCCCGGACTTGAATCCGATAGAACACTTATGGGATGAGATGAAACGTCGGGTTCGAGCCCGGGTACCTGCTCTCACAAGGCTTCCAGAGCTGCGAATCGCAATTGAAGAGGAGTGGAATACAATTCCTCAAGATTTTATCGTCAGGCTCGTAAGGTCGATGAATACAAGGATGCTGGCAGTTATCAGAGCGAATACGGAATATTGATTAAAAACTTTTTTTTTTATTTTATCTTTGTTTTTGGCTTTAATTTTTTTTTTTCACTTTATCATTATTAGCCACTGAAGCGCCCGACCGCCGCGGCTTACTTTCGCCCGACCGCCAGCGTCCGCGCGGCTATGAACATGTTTTTTTACCGCTTCCGACCTTGGCGATAAAAACATCTATAGATCGCAAACTACAAGTGCTACAGCAAAATAAAAAATACAGTTATAAAGCTGAATAGTTAAGGAAACTACTTATCTAAAAATCAAGACCTATTGATTTAATTTTATACTAAAAAAAAAGGTTTAACTTGAAAAATAAACACATAAACAGTAACTTTTTCTGAGGCGAAATATTGGTACTTTGAGAGTATAAAACGACTTAACTTAGACATAATATTGTGGCACAGTTCTTTACAATCATTATGATGTATAATAGTATCAGATAATAACAATAATATAAGAATACTTACGACATATTTCCGGCGCCGACACACACTTCACAATCGCAGTTTGTTTACAAAGTTTAACAATTTTTTTCTGTGACGTTTTGCTTGTGTAGTGCTGCCAACTTTGTTATTTCGTTGAAGAATTTCATAGAGAACAACTTTATGAAACTATTTTCATAGACAACACGCGTTAGTCGAATTTATTGGGCATTTTTATACTGTTTCGTGCGGGGGGACCATAGTACCCCGTGGCGGACAACTCGATTGCTTTTTCGGGTGCCATGGTACCCGCGACGCTTGAGTGAGACGCCAGCATTCGGTTAGAACCATCACATCACAATCAAAATTAAGTCTACTAAGAAAAATGTACAAAGAAAAAATACTGCGAATGTTTTGTGTTAGTATGGTTAGTGACTTTTTATTACCGGAACGATATTGTATGCAGTCCTCAACCTGGTTAAGTAAAGTCTAAAATATAAACAAATATGTGGCCCTCTTAGGCGCCTTCATAGTCAACCGAGTTTAGGTACCTGTTTTCGGCAGCTTTTTTAGCAGGACACTCTAGGTCTCCCGTCTTGTGGTTGGCTGGTTTTTTGAAGCACAAATACGTTGCACATCTTGGCGCAACGGCTTTTTTGGGGTAATCTTGAATGGTGTGGCCTTCTTCACCGCAGTGTCCACATGTAGGGGAAGCTATCTTGGACGTCTTAGCTACATGACCGTACTGCTGGCGTTACCGGTGTGAAATCTCGAACCGGGCAGGAAGTCCAATTTATAAATAATCTGTCCTGTGTGATGAGAGCCTTACGAATAGTTGTTGGAACTTATTATTATAGTTACAGTTCTCTGCATCTTTTCTGCCGGATTTGTGGCTTAACTTGATTAAGGTCAAAAATGTTTCTCTAGAGTTAGTGGGCAATTTGTCGGCCAAGTTTTGTTCATTAATACATTTAAAAACCTCATTTTCAGCCATACATGCAGGGACTCCTAATAACTATTATGCTTGGTTTGCGCTTTCTAGGTTCATCGACGGTGAGAGGTGACGAAGCCGAATGGACTTTTTATTTGAGCTTTTCCAGGTCTTCCTTAGTCTCCATGCTGATTATGAGTCCTCCTTTTCCTATTTTGCGCACACTTCTGTCTTTCAGTTTCATGTCGCCAGGGCAAATAATTTGTTCCCCACCGAGGGTATCCCCACGTTGCCGTCGTGGTGGGGCTTGCGTGTCTTAATGATCTTGAAGATCTGCCGGTAGAGTTACTCATGCCGGACAGGTTCAAGTGAGAGATCAGACAAAGAGGGAGACGCGAGAGGCACAACGTTCGGAGATTTGAGCAGTGGTCAAGTCTTCGATCGGTGTGCATTTCATTAATAGGAATCTTGCTCACTGTTCTCTGGTACGCGTCTGCTCATCAGACATGACGAAGAAGGCAATGAGCAAGCAGAGAAAGAGGGAGAGAGGTTGGAGGAGAAAGGGACCACACCCTTTAAAAGGGAAAGAAAAATGAAAAAGACAGACGCGAAAAAACTACCCCAGGGCGGTACCAGCTGCTCAGCAGCTGGAGAATGCTCCCTCCAAATATTGGAGGAAGGGCTCAAACGTAGAGGAGATGCCGGGGTCAGGCTCTGACTCTGCCTTAGGCGGCAGCTCAGCGGGCTCTGAACGCGAGGGAGCGGAAGCTGCTGTGAGGAACTCCGAGTTCTTCCGCAAGCGGCCCAGACCGGCGGATGACGAGGTCTACTCCAGCAGGTGGGGTAAAGGACGAGAAAGAGGCAAAGGAAGGGGGCTCGCCTCCCAAGATGCTGCGCAGCGAGCCGTGAAGCTTGCCAAGGAGGTGCCTCTCTCGTTGTCTTCCGGCAGTGAGCCAAACGTTGCTGGTGGCTCCAAATAGGAGCGCAAGGCCAGATTTGTGAAAGTCGTGGAGGGTGCAGTCCGCGACGTGGCTTTGAAGGGGTCACAAGCCTCTAAAAACAAGGCCACAAGCGCGGCGGCGGCTTCCATTTTGGCAGCAGCGGAGAACAACTATTACGGGCCTCCGTCGGATGAAATGTCTAAGCTGCGGGCGGAGGTCGCCCGCCTGGCAGCCGCCTCGGAGCTTCTTCAGAAGGAGAACCAGAAGCTACGAGCAGATCTGGCCGGGTTCCAAGGAGCCGGCCCAAAAGAGGTACCTCAAGCGGGACGCTAGCACGGGCAAAGCCAGGCCACGCCTGTGGAGGAACAGGTCCTGAACCTGGTGCGGCAAGAGATGGTCAATTTTGCGGCATGATTCTTGGTTTTAGAGGGCATCGTCTTGCATCCCCCGCTAGCGGCGAGCCAAAAAGTAACGGGCCAGCCGAAAGCGTCATCGTACGCAACTGCCGCGGCTGCCAAATCAGAGCCGTCCCACCAGACCAAAAGAGGAGGAAGAGGAGGTGGAGACCTATTCTGACCAACGGTATATCCGTTTGACGTCTCCACCCAGACCTCAACCGCGCCAGTCTGGCAGGCCCCGAGTGGCCCGCGGTGGGCGCTGAAGTAGCTGGTCCGGGAGCTCTTCCTGGAAGCTTCGATCGTGCAGGCCTGGGTGTCACCTCCGGACAGGCCTGCTGACATCAACGACGAAGCGGAGTGGTTCCAGGAGGCCATGTCCGATATTTATGACGTGGCAATGCCCCGGATTGAATCAGGAAGTGCCCGCCGCCAGGTGTACTGGTAGTCGCAAGAGCTGGCGATGCTGCGTCAGGCATACGTTGTCGCACGGCGCCGGTACACCAGGCACCGCAGGCTCCGCATCTGCCCTCCGGATGCGCAGGTCAGAGAGGCGGAGCTTTACGAGGAGTACAGAGTGGCGAAGACCGCCCTCCGAGCGGGGATCCTGCAGGCAAAGGATCTGGCTCGCAAAGAGATGCTGGAGTCTCTGAACGGGGTCCGGAGCTTATTCCGCGGGGTGTGGAATAAGCTCCGGACCTGGCCCCCCCATTGACACAGAGTCTCCGGCCCCAGCTGGTGGAGGACGTGGTGAGCGCTCTGTTCCCCTCGCGAAAGGAGCATCCTCCCCCGCCTATGGCTCCGCCACCTGCGGTGCCCGATGCGGACTACACCGATGACGACAATGACGATGCTCCGGTGTACCCTTTTTTTGCAGACAAAAATTTAATAGAATTTCGTTTCGCAGAAAATGTTTCATATAATATTTGGTACTTATAGTTAATTTGATGTCATATATTATTGTTTCAAAGACTATTCACTTGAATGAAACCTATTTCACAGAAACACAATTCAATGAATTTCTTGATCACATTTTTTATTTAACAAACTTATCAAACAGCAAAATTATTTTAAAACGAATATTTTTTGTCCGGTATATTTTTCCATGGATTTTTATATTTCAGTAAAAATGCAATTATAATTAAATATTATTGTAATTTTACTACGCATATTGCCATTTCCATAAAATAGCATTTAAATCTTAAATTAAAATTTAAATACCTATTATATTAAAAAATCAACATGTGTGCAAAAAAAAAATGTGACAGAAACGAATCGCTGTAAAACCGACCCCACATAGTCTGGTCTGCCCTACCCTTAGAGTGTAATTTAAGCCCACGTAAGCGCGGAGGGTGGAGGCGGCCCGCGAGCTGAGGAGCGTTAAAACAATCTGCGACAATAAGTTCGCGTGGGATCGCCGGAGTCCCGCAGCGCCGGAACCGTGACAGAAAACATACCTGCTGCATGCTTCTTGCATTCTGCATGTTGCATGCTTGCTGCTTCCTTGCTGCATGCTTGCTGTATGCTTGCTGCATGCTTGCTGTATGTTTGTGTGTATGCTTGTTTGCACTTTGCATGTTGGATGTCGCATGATTGCTGCATGCTTTTTTATGCTTGCTGCATGCTTGCTGTACCTATGCTTACTGCATGCTTGCTGTATGCTTGTTGCATGCTTGCTGTATGCTTGCTGCATTCATGGTGTATACTTATTTGCATATTTTGGTCTTTGAATGAAAAGTTTTGCTTGAATAGAATTTACTCGCATTGTTTTTGTGAACGCGATGTTGTAATTTTATAGGACCTGACCGGCCCTGGTTCAATATATGGTCCGGAGAGAGCAGGCATGGAAGCGGTCACCTCCTTCTGCGAAGCAGTAATGCTAGCAAAGGAGGACGCCGAACGTGTGAGAGAGAGGGAAACCTGACGACCCAGCCGCCACAACAGACGAAGACGCCCCAGGCTTCGGGAGTCACAGGGCGATTTCCGGCCACCGTAGGCGCGGGCCCCGTGCGGGAATCGAACTCGCGACTGCACCACCGTGTTGACTCAACCAGAAAACTCTACACCCTTGATTCTTTTGCCAAATTTCTTTTGCAAATAGTAAGTACCAATTCGCGATGGTATGAAAAAAAATAATGATGGCTTGACGAATAATAGAAGAAAATGGATAAATAAAAGACAGGGACAGGAAGACGGTGACGATATAATTTACACGAGTCAATGATAGGCAGTTAAACTTAAAACTACGCAAGTCCTGCAGAGATGAGTTCCTAGCCAAAAAGTATGATAATCTTTAAGAAGAATTATCAAACTAAGAACTTTCTTGAAAGACTCTATGAAGAAAAATAAAATTTTGAATTATAAACTGCCATTCAGCTTGATCGTGTTTTGTTTGTGTCACAAGCTTTGACGAAAAATTCTTATCCACCATTCTGAGAAAGGAAAAAAATAATAATGCAAGTAATTAGGTTCGGGTTGGCAATTTAATATTGCCTTAGTATACTAGCAGGACAATAAACAGTGTTTAAATGAGATTGTTTGTGTTTTTGTTGCTGACTTGCGCGTCAGTGTGGGGGTTCCCGGAGGGGCGGCCGGCGGACGGAAATCAGCTGAACCTGCCACAGCTGGCGACTCTGCAGGGCAAGAAAGACAGAGTCAGGGAAACCCAGCGGGACTGCAAGGGAAAGTGCGCCTCGAGTATAGCCCAGAAGGCAGCCGCTGAAGCAAAAGCGGCTCAGGCTGCACAAAACGCCGCGGGTGCTCAGGCAGCTCATATGGTACGTTTAGTGACACTTATTTATTTTTTATTACTAATGTTAAAGACTTAGGGAGACCACCATTAGTTTACAAATAATTTTGAAATTTATAGTCAGTATCAGAAATTGTGCAGGACAGCCGCATTATAGTCTTAGGTTTATAGTTAAGAGATAGGTACGTGTTATTTTTAAGTAATTATAATACCGTTAGTCTGCAACATATCTTTTAGAAAGCAGCCAGATGAGGGACAGTTCGACGCTTTATAAAACGTTTGGGTCTTATTGTAGTTTTTTAAGTTATTACCTATAGTTAAAGATCCCGGATAAAATTTCCATTATAGCCCGCTACTTTGGAAGTTCGTATTTTTTTAGTAGATAGTACTCACAAATAGAAAACTTTTTACAAAGTTTCAAGATTCGGGGAGTCACAATTTACGAGATAAAATTCATTAAAGTTTCAATATAAATTGGAAAGTGCGCCATTTGCAAATTTTTAGGTTAGATAAATTGTCATGGTAGACGTCAGTTTTTTTTTTTTTTTTTGTTTGTTACCTCATAACTCCCGTCATTTATGAACCGATTTGAAAATTTTTTGTCATCTGAAAGGGTATACTTCTCGATTGGTCCCATTGTCACCATGTCAGAATCTGATGATGGGATCCCATGAAAATCGAGGGCAACCCTCAAATTTTATAGGCACATACAATGTTTTTCATGAACTTTCTAACGCAATTTACATATTTGTGCCTGGTAATCATCACCTCATGTTGCTGACCTGATGATGAAGGCTATAAATTAGGATCTGATGATGAGATCCCATGAAAAATGTTTGTTTAGCGATACTTTAGCCAATTGTCAGCCGATTTGGATGATTCTTTTTTTGTTTGAAAGAGTATTTTCTTAGACTGGTCCCGTTTCAATTTGGTGAAGATCTGATGAAGAACTTCGGAGGTAGGCAACGGAACTCTTCAATAAATGATAGCAAAGGGATCGGGATTGCTGAAATCGCATGTTTATTCAGTGTTTACACCAGTTCTTAACATAACATTGCACCGGTACGCTGTTAATGGTACCTAGGTACCACTAAAAAGTGTAGTTTTGTTTTTGGAAGTAGGTTGTATTTTTTTAAAAACGATTTTTATTTATGAAATTATATGTCATGTTTTTTCATAAATATAATTTTATTTTTACATATTCACAAACTTTTGGTGTGTAATAAATGTGCACAATAGTTGTTGTTGTATTATGCAATTACATTGACTTTTTTACACAAAAAATAACGATTTTTTTTTCACTATGTGGAACGGAACGTGAAGCGACGCCATGCTATCTCTCAGCTGTCAATAACAAAAAATTCATAAATAAAATCCCCAATAAATCTCCACTGACTACTACTACTGCTAATAGGAGAACTTGGACGCAAGAGCGAGCGAAGCGAGCTCTGGACTTGGGGGGCACCCCGACTCGGACAGGTTAGGTTAGAAGGGGATGGCGGGGTCGAGTGAGCAAGCGCAGCGAGCGAATAGACCCCGCCATCCCCTTCGTGGTTATTTTTTTATAAACCACTCAGAAGTAGGAGCCCCGCGAAGCGGGGCTCCGTTGACTGGGCCTCCCGCGACTGCAATGTTGAGCCGCTATAACACGTTTTGAGGTTCGGTTACTATAATTATTTTTCTCAAGAACAGTGCGTCGCGTTTACATGGGAGTGGTGCTAGGGCACAGGGAGCACCTCCCCACTCCCTCCTCCTGCTAAACGATACTCAATTTTACCTATTTTTCTAACTCAAAATTCTATTCTAACCTCAAAACTTTAACCATGGATATCTCCATAACCATGGGGCTCCGGGGGATGGGAGGGGTGCAGGGGGCAAACCTCCCTCTCCCCCCTCCCCCTCCCACCCCCCGCGTCCCTTAAATCAGCGGGCTATAATGGAAATTTTAACCATTCAACGTCTTCATAGAGTCCTATCTATCCATCACGAGACAGAGGACTTAGCTCAGCAGGGACCGTACTCGCTACCATCTACAGAGGATAAAGTATTGTCATTTAAGTACATCCCACGTGGTAGCACCTTCTCACAGTGACCCTGCTGAGCTATAAGTCCTCTGTCTCGTGGTGGATTTTATTCATAAAACTACAAACTATTTTCAACGTGGTTTACAAAGAGAAAAATAGGTACGGTCACGAAACTTTAACAAAATAATACAAACAAGGGATTTTAACTGTTGCCGGACGTTAATAAATATTAGAGACGAATACACCATTTAGTTAATGGGCAGGCATAAAACTCACTAAACAAGGGATCTTTAACTATAGGTAATAACTTAAAAAACTACAATAAGACCCAAATGTTTTATAAAGCGTCAAACTGTCCCTCACATCTGGCTGCTTTCTAAAAATATGTTGCCGACTAACGGTATTATTATTATATTGTATCTATATATATAAAAGAAAGTCGGGTTTGTTCGAACACTTCTAACTCAAGAACGGCTGGACCGATTTTCATGATTTTAGTGTTTTTGGATTAGTCTTTATCCGGAATAGCATAATAAGTATTGAAATATTAAAAAAAATGGTAGGTAGGTAGGGTAGGTAGGGTAGGTAGGGTAGGTAGGGTAGGTAGGGTAGGTAGGGTAGGTAGGGTAGGTAGGGTAGGTAGGGTAGGTAGGGTAGGTAGAGTAGCCAGATGACGGGAGCGAAGCCGCGCGGGTCAGCTAGTAATTACTTAAAAATAACACGTACCTAACTATAAACCTAAGACTACAATGCGGCTGTCCTGCACATTTCTCCCGCCGTGCGTCGTCCAGCTCAGTAACGCTGGCGGCGCAATTATTAAAAACGGTGCAGGATCGTCGCTGTCGACCATGACACGAGCGCAAGGCACAGGTAGGACGTTCTCAGGGAACTGCGCAAGCACGACTTTCGCAGGTGACTTTCGGAGCAGGCTGCATAGGAATGACGATCCGAGAGGAGTTCGGATCAGGCTGCGCAGGCACGTTTGGAGCAGCCTTCGCAGGCACGACGTCGTCAGGTGGCTATGCACGCACGATGTTAGGAATACGCTGCGCGGGCACGACGTTCGGAGTAGGTGGCGCGGGCACTACTATGTTCGTAGTGGGCCGCGAAGGTATCATGTTCGGAGCGGGCTGCACTGGCGCAACGTTCGGACTAGGCTGCGCAGGCACGTTTTGAGTAGCCTTCGCAGGCCCGACGTCGTCAGGTGGCTGTGCAGGCACAACGTTCGAAGTAGGCTGCGCGGGCACGATGTTAGGAGTAGGCGGCGCGGACACTACTATGTTCGTAGTGGGCCGCGAAGGTACCATGTTCGGAGCGGGCTGCACTGGCGCAACGTTCGGACTAGGCTGCGTAGTCGCTATTCTTGGAGCAGGCTGTGCAGGCGCTATACTTGGGGCAAGCTTCGCAGGCACAATGTTCGGTGCAGGCTGCGGAGTCACAATGTTCTCAGTTGGTTGAGCAGGCGTTTTACTCGGAGTAGGCTGCGCTGGTCCTATGATCGGAGCAGGCTGCGCAGGCATTATATTTGAAGCTGGCTGCGCTAGCGCGATGACCTCAGGTGTCTGCGCTGGTACGTTGGAAGTAGGCTGCGCGGGCACGATGCTAGGAGCAGGCTGCGCTGGCACGACGTTAGGTGCAAGCTGCACTGGTATGACGCTTGGAGATATGTCCTCAGGTTTCTGCGCTGGCACGATGTTCGGAGTTAGCTGCGAGGGCACGACGCTAACCGCAGGCTGCGCAGGCACTATACATGGGGCAGGCTGCGCAGGCGCTATATTCGGGGCAGGCTGCACAGCTACTTTATGTGGAGCAGACTGCGGTGGCGTGACGTTCGATGCAGACCGCGATGGAGCGACGATCGGAGCAGGCTGTGCAGGCGCGTCGTTCTTAGCAGGCAGCGCAGGCACGATGATCGGAGCAGGTTCCGCAGGCATGATGTTATGTGCAGACTGCGCAGGCACTATGTTCGGAGCAGGCGATCGCGATCTGTACGATGAGTCGCGTAATGCTGGCGCTGTGACAAGGTTCGTAGCAGGCGGCGCTGGCGATCGCGATCTGTGCGATGAGTCGCATAATGTTGGCGCTGTGACGAGCTTCGTAGCAGGCGGCACTGGCGATCGCGATCTGTGCGATGAGTCGCACAATGTTGGCGCTGTGACGAGGTTCGTAGCTTTGTTTTTTGGGTGTCGTGTAGTAGGAGCGGCTAGCCAGGATGCGGAGGCAATAGCTGGCACTGTGTTAGATGGCCGCTGCGTAGGCGCGGCTAGACAGGATGCAGAGGCAATCGTTGGCCCTGTGTTCGATGGCCGCTGCGTAGGCGCGGCGCGGCTAGCCAGGATGCGGAGGCAATCGCTGGCCCTGTGTTCGATGGCTGCTGTGCCGTACTAGGTGGCCGGGGCGCTGCAACAGCAATTGCTGCCTGCTTGAGTCTTAATGTTTCTCCCTCTTGATTGGGAGTAACCCGCGTAGTGATTTTACTTTCAGGCACGAGGCGCGGAGATATTGAGCTTACTCCCGCCGTTGTGGTGGCCGGGGTATAACAAGACACGGCCGTGGTCACTGGAACTATCGGTTCACACCGGGACTTCGAATCAGGTCGGACCTCTTGCGTTCGGTGTGGCTGATCATCTATGGCGAGCAGTTGACTAGATTGCAGCCAGTTCTGTGGTCTATCTTCATTAGTAGCTACAGTAATGACTGAAGCGAGTTCCCCTTTATCGCTGAATTCCGCTTCTAGTGTAGCGAGACGGACAGCGGCTAATTCGGCCTTAGCTTTGGATGCTGCTTCTATTTCAGCGAGACGTTCGATAGCTAATTCGGAAGACCGAATTAGCTATCAGTTCTTATTTATCCGTCCGTAATTCAGAAGACCGAAGCAGCATCTAAGGCCAAGAAGCCTTAGATGCTGCTTCTATTTGAGAGAGACGTTCGATAGCTAATTCGGTCTTAGCCTTAGATGCTGCTTCTGTTTGAGCGAGACGTTCGGTAGCTAATTCAACCCTTAGCTTCGCTAGACGATATTTCTTGCTTTTGCTGGACGTACTGGACACTTGCTTGCTTCGACGGTCATTTGCCAATGTGTCGCTAGCTATGACATCTTGTTGTTGACTTGTCGGCGCTTCCGATGTAGTCACAATGTCTTCAGTAGACGTCACTGCCGCTGTAGCGTAAGTCGCTATATCGATTTTGGCTGTGTTGGTCGATGCTAAGTGTATTCCTCTTCCGGTGGAAAGCGTGACCGGCATCTTGCTTCTACTCCTCGAATCCGGCGCGAAGGACCAATTTGCACGATGGGTCGTACAAGTTGCTGGATTGGAGGGTTGAAATGCGACAAGACACTGTCACTGTGAAGAAGGTGCTACTACGTGGGATGTACTTAATTGAAAATACTTTATCCTCTGTAGATGGTAGCGAGTACGGTCCCTGCTGAGCTAAGTCCTCTGTCTCGTGGTGGATAGATAGGACTCTATAAAGACACTGAAGGCGCTAATGTATGGAGAGGAACTCATTTGTTTTGGACCGCGGGCCCCTTTTATAAGGGTCTTTGGCGTCAGTTTCAACCCGGTCAGTGGGGGTAGAACGGTACTCGCTACGGTTGTTTATTCATAAAACTACAAACTATTTTCGGCGTGGGTTACAAAGAGACAAATAGGTACGGTCATGAAACTTTACAAATAAATCTAACAAGGGATTTTAACTGTTGCCGGACGTTAATAAATAAATAAAAACACCATTTAACTAGTTAATGGGCAGGCATAAAACTCACAAAACAAGGGATCTTTAACTATAGGTAATAACTTAAAAAACTACAATAAGACCCAAACGTTTTATCAAGCGTCGAACTGTCCCTCACATCTGGATGCATTCTAAAAATATGTTGCCGACTAACGGTATTATAATTACTTAAAAATAACACGTACCTATCTCTTAACTATAAACCTAAGACTATAATGCGGCTGTCCTGCACAGAAATATTTTCTTGATCGACATCTGGCAGACGCCATCCTGCCCGAAAAAGCAGCGCCGCATTAATTATGATATTTTAGATACATTTACTTTTTTTTTTAATTTTGCGATTAATTTTTTTTCGGTCTTACTTTAATCTCTTTAGAATCTTTGGATTTTAAGCTAGCTTAGCTAGTTTTCGTTCTATGTAAAGGTGGATACAGATATTGCGAGGCATACACGCCTCACCACGAATATGAACGTCCACGCATTGCGAAGCATGTGCACTGCGCATGCCTTGCGATGTCTGTATCCACCTTTATGTGCCGTTTCCAAGTCACAAATTTCATATAAGGCATGCCTTGGTCTTTAACGAATGTTAGCAGCTTATTTCGCTTACCTTAGCTTTGACCTTAGCAGCCACAATATTGGCTGAATGACATCTACGTGTATATAATTAAAAAATTCAATGTATTTATTGCACATCGAAAAATCTTTTTTATAAAAAATATAACCGACTTCCAAAAACAAAACACTACAAGGTACAAAATATACTACTTATATTTTTTGTAAAAAAGTTTTTTATTTTTCACTTTTTAGTGGTACCCTAGGTACCTGCGTACCCATTAATAGCGTACCAGCGCAATGTTATGTTAAGAACTGGTGTAAACACTGAAAAAACATGCGATTTCAGCAATTCCGATCCCTTTGCTATCATTTTAGTTCCGTTGCCTACCTCCGAAGTTCTTCGTCAGATCTTCACCAAATTGAAACGGGGCCAGTCCAGGAAAATCTCTTTCAAAACATTGCATGTGCCTATAAAATTTGAGGGTTGCCCTCGATTTTCGTGGGATCCCATCATCAGATTCTGACATGGTGCCAATGGGAACAATCGAGAAGCATACCCTTTCAGATGAAACAAAAAATTTTCAAATCTGTTCATGAGGTAACAAAAAAAAAAAAAAATACAACAGAATTGAGAACCTCCTCCTTTTTTTGAAGTCGGTTAAAAATGGAGCCTTTCATGAAAATAAAAAGTACTACCAGTACCTTTTTATTTTCATGAAAGACTTAAAATTGTCTATTCTTTCTAGCTAGATAATATAAATGGTCTTCTTCTTCTTCTTCCACCTGGCGTTAATCCCGGCTATTGCCAGGGTCCGCCTTCCTACTTAGCTTCCTCCACTTTGCCCGGTCTTCAACATCCTTCTCAGTCAGGCCATTGGCTCTCATGTCGGACTTGACGACGTCCAGCCAGCGCTTGCGAGGGCGACCACGGGGCCTAGCCCCAAGAACAGCCATATTCATGCATCTCCGACCAACGTACTCCATAGGGCGGCGCATGATGTGGCCATACCATCGCAGACGACACTCTTGCAGTTTTTCCCCCACGTCACGGACACCAAGACTACCTCGGATGTAAGAGTTGCGCATGCGATCGGATCGCGTTACGCCACTCATCCACCTCAGCATCTTCATCTCCGTGACGCAAAGCTCCTGGGTGTGTCTGCTTAGTGCTGGCCAACACTCGCCCCCGTACAGTAGGACAGGCCGAATGATGCATTTATATATCTGCCCCTTGAGCTTCGGAGGCATTTTGCGGTCGCATACAACGCCCGTCACCTCGCGCCACTTCGCCCAAGCCGCGCCAATACGTGCTTGGACATCGTCGTCCACGTTGCCAGACTCGTGCAGCACGGATCCAAGGTACCTGAACGTATCGGACTTTCTGATCAGGTCCGAACCTATTCGGATGGTGTTTGTATCCGTGCTGCCACAGGACATGTTCTCAGTCTTCGCCACATTTAGTCTCAGACCACCGTTTTCAAGCGTGTCCTTCCAAATGTTGACTTTGCGCTCAAGATGGGCTTTGTTCTGATTAACGAGGGCGATGTCATCGGCATACATCATTAGCCATGGAGGCTGATCTTGGATGTTTGCCGTAACTACATCGAGCACTACGTTAAACAAGAACGGGCTAAGAGCCGAGCCTTGGTGAACGCCAACAGATATTGGGAAGCCATTCGATTCGCCAACAGCGGTCTGAACAGAGGACACGGAATCGCGGTACATGTCTCTGATAATGTCAATATAGGCCTCGGGAACGCCCTTGAAGCGTAGTGCCCACCAGATGGACTGCCGAGGTATACAGTCGAAGGCCTTCTGCAGGTCTAAAAAGGCCATATGCAAAGCTCTCCTTCTCTCTCTGTAAGCCTCAGCCAGATTCCGTAAGGCGAACACTGCGTCCATGGTGCTGTTACCCGCCCGAAAGCCATATTGACACTCAGAGACAGCACACTCGCTACGGAGCCGTGTGTCAATGATGCGCTCGAAGAACTTCATGGTGTGGCACATGATCTTGATACCGCGGTAGCTACCACAATCCTGTACGCTACCTTTGCCTTTGTAAACAGGGATAATCAGGCTAAATCGCCACTGGTTCGGCATTTCCTTGGTGATCAGGATGCGGTTAAAAAGATCCGTCAGAAGGTCCACACCATGTGGGCCCATCGCCTTCCACACTTCAATTGGCACATTGTCAGGCCCGACCGCTTTCCGGTTCTTCATGTGGCGAAGAGCAATGCGGGTTTCGTCGGGGGAAATAGGGGAAATAAGCCCAAGGTTAGGAGGCGGTTCCGGAGGAAGGTTATGGGGATGCTGTTTGTTAGACAGCTCCGCGAAGTATGTACACCATCTCTCCTTAACAGAGGGGGCATCGTAGAGCAGCTTACCCTGGGCGTCCCTTACACAAAGACATTTGCTAATGTCCCGTGTAGCTTTCTCCCGGCCACGCGCCAGCTTAAAAATAAGCTTTTGCCCCTCCGCAGTTTCCAGCTTGTCGTATAAGGGCGCCAGACTTTTGCTGCGGGCTCTGGCTACAGCTTTTTTGCAAGCGCGCTTAGCCGCTCCATATGCCTCCCTGTCATCCGGAGAGTTGGACCCTTGCCACTGTTTAAATAAAACCTTCTTCTTCCGAGTCGCCTCCTGCACCCCGTCATCCCACCACCACGTCTCCTTTCCTATGGTGCGGCCACCACGAGAAGTGCCAAGGACGCGCTTACCCGCACCGGTGATTGCTGAATGGATCCTACTCCAGATCTCTTGAGCGGACTCATGCGGAGCACTGATCTTGAGATGCTCGACCTCCGCGATGAAGTCCGACTGCCTAGGATCATCAAGCAACCACCACTTAGTGCGGGGTTTGCGTTTCTCGGTCACTCTCTTCTTCGGTACAACCGCAAAGTCCAGGACAAGGAGGCGGTGTTGAGCCGTTAGGCTTTCGCCTGGGATGACTTTGCAGTTGGTAACCTTGCCAATGTGGCACCGTCGCACCAGCAGGTAATCTATTTGGGTTGAGTAGGCACCACCACGGTACGTAATAAGATGCTGGGGCTTCTTCTGAAAGAATGTGTTCGCGATGGCTAGGTCAGACACAGCGCAGGTGCTAAGTATATTGACTCCCTCTGCGTTTAGCTGGCCATAACCAAAACCACCGTGAACACGTCCATACTCTCCAGCAAACTGACCTACGTGACCGTTGAGATCCCCCCCAACCAAAACACCTTCGGAATTCGGGATAGCGCGTAATACGTCCTCGAACTCATCCCAGAAGGCCTCCTTTTCAGACTCACAGCAACCAGTCTGAGGAGCATAGGCGCTGATTAGGTTCGTTACCGACCCTTCGAACAGCACCCTAACTCGCATCAACCGGTCGCTGCATCGGTCTACTTCAAGGAGTCCATCCTGAAGGTCCCTAGACAGCACCACGGCCACTCCGCTCCTACTCGTTGGTGATCCGGTGTACACTAGCCGGTACCCCTGCCCGATGTCACGTGACTTATTTCCCTTCCAGCGCGTCTCCTGAAGGAAGGCGCACTGGACCCGACGCTTCGCAAGTACGTCTGCGAGTCCTTGGCAACGTCCGGTTAGGGAGCCAATGTTCCAGGTGGCAAAGCGGAACTTCTTCTTGGGTACTATCCTCTTTAGCCGTGCCCGTACTTGACACGGTAGCCCTAGCCCACTTATCGCAGGTTTAGGGCGATGTGCCTGCGCGTCGTTATGCGGCGACGCCCTAGACCGAGTACCCTTACCTAACTTGTTTCTCTCCATACATATATGACTGAAGTTGGTTTTACGTGGGGCGACCAGCCGTCTGACCCCCACAACCCTACAAGAGGGAAACCAGGTTCGCCAGAGCCTCGTCCGTTGGACAGCAGGGTGCACCGCTAGCAGGTGAGGTTGGCTTGGGTCTTTAAGATGGCAACGGACCCCATACACCCCCAACGGACCCCATACACCCCAAAGATAATATAAATGGTGACTCCACCTAACGAGTCTATTTGGGTATTGAAACCTTGGAGGTTACAGCAACGCCACCTACCGGGTCTAATTATGTTTTCAATCCAGAAACCCATTGACCCATTGAAATATACACACTAAATTCCATCCAAATCGGTTTAGTCGCCGTTTAGGAGGAGTTAGATGAAAACACACTTACGGGAGAAATATATATTAAGATTTTGTTCCTCTACTAAAATAGAAAATGCGTACATTTTAAATTTCCAGGTAAAAACTCAACTGGCAGAGAAAGCATTACAAGCAGCTAAGGCAGCCGAAGCTGCACTAGCTGGCAAGCAAGCTGTTGTGGAACAACTCCAACAAGAAGTGAAGGAAGCTGAGGCGGTGGTGGCTGAAAACACTGCTGCGGTTCATCAGCAGCAAGGAACTGTCAACGCGGCTGTGCAGGCGGCACAGCAGGCCACAGCTCAGGTAAGCTTCTGCAAATCTTGACTTCTTACTATCCTCAATTAATGACATCCTTTTAGTTTCCTTGGAATTACAAGAAAATTCAATGTTATCGATTCAAATATTGGTTCGTGCCGTGTACCTTCAACAATTCCTACCCGGTTAGACGAAAAGGAATTCATAGTTTTAAGAAGCATTCAATATGATTGAGAATTCGATGGTTACTACCATTATCTTATTGTTTTAAATCCCAACGTTACTTGGTAGTAATTGTTGAAGTGCTTGATAACCTTCTTGAATGCTTCGTAAAACTGTTTTTTCTTTTCCTCAAGGTCTAAACGGGAGCCAGGCGACTTCGAGTTTCACATTCCCCCAAGATAATATTTGAAGCAAATTCTTCCGTTATGTTGCTTTGTATGTCAATTTACACATTTGTCATCACAGCAACGACATTGTCTTGTATCCCCGTCTGTTATAGAGCTTACAAGGCAAAAATATTTTCTTGTTTGTGTGGCGGAAAAATACCGCCTCATTAAGTCATTAGTAAGGTGGATAAATGTGTCGTATTATCTTTTTATCATAACAATACCGACTGTACTTAATCAAATATCTTGAAATAAATAAACTAACAGATTTATTTTGGCTGTGATATTGTAGTTTTCTTTATTTCGTCTTTATTGTCTTTAATATTGCAATAATAATGAAATAATTGAGTTTTACAAAAAAACGTTACTTTTGTTAAATATCAGTCTTGACTGACGTCCAGTCTTGTAGTTCGACATTAAGTTGCTTCTAAAACGGAATCTTAAAACAATCTTACTTTGCTCTCACACTTTCAGCATAAGCTAATGGTACAAGCGGCTCAACTAGCAGCACAACTTGAAAAATCGTCACACTGTGTTTTAGAGAAGACTAAATTCGGATTACAAGAGAAATGTCACAACCTGTCGGAGGCAAGAGCAAGACTGGCACACTTACAGCACAAACTGCAATGCGCCTGCGCTGAATGCTCAGCGACTAAGCAAGCTGCTCATTGCGCATGCGAGGCTGCCCGGGCGGCTTGCGGTAACGCCAGAAGAAAGAAGCACGTCCTAAACCAGATCACTGCAGAGAAAAAGCTCAGCAAACGGGGTCGATGACCGAGTAAGTAAGAAAAGTACGATTAAGTGATTGATTTATGAGCTAGAAGTCGGGAATTCTGATATTGTGGCAAAGTCATGAGCAGACGTGTTTGGGCTCATCTTTGTGGACATCCACGAAATACATGAAAGCTGCCGTTTAACAGTTCAATAGAATGAGTTTTGGAGATTTGAATCTTAATTTTTTCGCCTACAAACGTTTTTTATGCACTAATAAGGAGTTTCCGACATCCACCAGAAATATCAGATATGTTCGCCGTTGAAGATGAGATGTGACAGGAGATTGATACTGGTTTCATCATCATTTTATTAAGAAATTCGTCGAAATGCACTAGCGCTGTCCATAATCCACTAGCGGATACTTTTTCTATTGATGATACTTTTAGAAGGCTTTACAGGAATTTCTGCATGAACAGATTTTATGTTTTTCAAAGACTTGTGACCAAACTAAAGTGTTCTCGCTGAAAAGATTAATTTGCTCTTCATCTATTTCTAATCTGTTTGTTAAATATGAGTTCGTTGTTCATGTTCGTGGGTAAGTTGTTTTTAATGTTAGCTTTAGTAATCCAGAATCAAAATTTTGTAATTTCTTCCAGAATACGTCTTACATTAAATTTTTACGCTGATTATAGACTTGTAAAAATGAATTACAATGACAGCTTTTGCATTTCATTTTTAAAGGAATGTAATCTAAACATGTCTTTAGCCGAAAATTCACTTTAGAAAATGTAATGAATTTATTATAATTTTGATTAGTTACTATATACTTTAGTTTTATAGTTATGTGTGTTTAAGAAGTTTAAATTTTGATATTAAAGGTTTCATATAAGCTTCTGTTAAATATAGTGAGATTAAGAATGTTTTGGTTTTATTATATTCTTACAATGTAGTATCCAAGTGATATAACTATCCTTTTGGGTTTTACAAAAACCAGCCAAGTGCGAGTCGGACTCGCACACAAAGGTTGCCGTACCATAAACCTTGATTTTTATTATTTGTTGTTATAGCGGCAATAGAAATACACACTCTGGGAAAATTTCAACTGTCCTGTTCCTGTGTACTTATTACGGTTCTTGAGTTACAGCCCGCTGATAGACGGACAGACGGGCGGACGGGCGGACGGGCGGACGGGCGGACGGGCGGACGGGCGGACGGGCGGACGGGCGGACGGGCGGACGGGCGGGACGGGCGGGACGGGCGGGACGGGCGGACGGGCGGACGGACGGTCGGACGGACGGACGGGCGGACGGGCGGACGGACGGACGGACGGACGGATGGACGGATGGACGGATGGACGGATGGACGGATGGACGGATGGACGGATGGACGGTTGGACGGTTGGACGGTTGGACGGTTGGACGGTTGGACGGATGGACGGATGGACGGATGGACGGATGGACGGATGGACGGATGGACGGATGGACGGATGGACGGATGGACGGACGGACGGACGGACGGACGGACGGACGGACGGACGGACGGACGGACGGACGGACGGACGGAAGGACGGACGGACGGACGGACGGACGGACGGACGGACGGACGGACGGACGGACGGACGGACGGACGGACGGACGGACGGACGGACGGACGGACGGACGGACGGACGGACGGACGGACGGACGGACGGACGGACGGACGGACGGACGGACGGACGGACGGACGGACGGACGGACGGACGGACGGACGGACGGACGGACCGACGGACGGACGGACGGACGGACGGACGGACGGACGGACGGGTAACGGATGGTAATGGGTCCAAGAGGCTGGCGGCATTGCCACGTTGAGTGGCAATGCTTAGCCTCTGGCCAAAGTGAAGCACAAAAGTTTTGTATTTGTTAATTATTGTTTAATAAAATTGGGTTATGTCAATTAAAACTCAGTCTATTTAATGTTACAATTTAATCAATAATAATTTATATCGTAGCAGGCAGTGCCACTTAAAAACTAGTCTAATATTATATTCTCCAATTCTTACACTTCCATATTCTATTGTTTATATACAAACCGATATCATTATCATAAGTCGGAACTTAAACAATACGGTGGAATATAAGTTATTTTCTAGCTACCTGTATATTAGCTATCAAGGAGAATGGACTATTTTACTTGGGTATGTGTGTTATATGTCGCAGCCATATAGCTTAAGCAGCTGTTTAATTGGCTGCCTAGCTTTCATTAAACGGCGCCGTTCATTCAACAGCCTAAGTGACATTCTATACCTACTAGGTAAATAATTTGGTTCAATATCGTTTAATGACTTGCCTAGCCAAGTAGTAGCGGAACATCGGGTACAGGGAGCTTGGATGGGTATCTGTTCTCCAACACGGATACACCCTTCATGTTAGTTTTCTAAAACTTGCAGACGAATAAACTAAAAGCACAAAAACGTTTTTTTGCTTTGCGTAAGTCATTCTTAAATCCAATATGGCTGACCATCCAAGATGGCGGAATAGTTATTTTTAATGCATTTCTACAATATGGGTATCAAATGAAAGTGCTTGTTAAGAGTAACTCGAAAAATTGTGACATTCTAATTCCAATATGGCGGAACATCCAAGATGGCTGAATAGTTATTTTTATGCACTTCTACAATATGGGTTTTAAATGAAAGCTTGTCGCTAGGTTTGATTAATTCAATGCTTATAGATACTTACGCAAACCTCGCAACATGCTTTTATGATCAATTTTAAAGGAAAAATAGATTTTCTTCGTTTTAGAGCATTTAAATAAAAGCTTTTTTTTTTATTTATTTCTTACTTTTAAGTTACTCTCAACAAGCCCTTTTATTTGATGCTAATAACTATTCCGCCATCTTGGATGTTCCGCCATATTGGATTTAGAATAACTTCAAAATATTTTCCAGCTGGAAAGTAGCTCCTAGAGCGATATGTTTGGTACGTATAATTAGTGCGTACTCTACTGTAAATGTGCGCCACATAAAAAAAAAAATCTGCGTGTTGTTGTTTTGGAAAGAAACTAAATTTACCTTGTTGTGGCTCTTCGATGCCGGAGATCGCAGTTCACATTAAAGAGGTCCGAAGAGTATTGTGCAATTCAGACGTGAATAAGGCCAGCGGACCTAACGGCATTCCAGCGAGAGTTTTGAGGCAATGTGCACCTAAATTGTCTCCTGTGTTGACACCTGTACCGCCTCTCTCATGAAAAAAGAATGGTGCCGAAATCATGGAAACTTGCGATGTGCATCCGGTTACAAAAAAGGGAGACCGTGCCGACCCTGTACATTATAATACCGTCCGATCGCCATTACCTCCATCCTGTGCAAAGTCGAAGGCTTTTGACAGGATCTGGCACGTAGGTCTACTCAGCAAGCTTCCTGCTTTTGGCATCCCAGCTGGTTTTTGTAGCAGGATATCAGGCTTCCTGAGTGAATGGTCGATCCGAGTAGTCGTTGACGGCTGCTCCTCTGACCTCATGGCTATTGATGCCAGAGTTCCTCAGGGGTCTGTTCTCTCTGCAACTCTTTTCCTGCTGCACATAAATAACCTACTTCAGCCTGGTCTTGATGGGTACGCAGATGACAGTACTGTTTCAGATAAATAATTTCCAGCGCAACAACCAGCGGGGATGAAGTCCGTTCCTTAAGAGAGGCCATGGTAGAGCAGACAAATTTGACATTAAGCGTTATCTCCCAGTGAGGTGATGACAATCTGGTCACTTTTAACGCCACCAAAACACAGGCGTGTTTTTTAACCGCAAAAAGGAGTCGTTTTGACCAAACTCCTACTTTTCGGGGTGCTCCTGTGATTGATCGGCTCAAGGTCCTAGGCATGGAGTTGACATCCAGTCTCAACTTCGGCGCCAACATCAAGTACAAAGCCAAAACTGCGGCCAAAAAGCTGAGCATCCTAAATAGGGTGAAGCGATACTTTAGGCCTGGACAGCTTTATAAAGCACAAGTCCGATCCTGCATGCAGTATTGTAGCCACCTTTGGGATGGCTCAGCTTGCCGCGCTTGACTCTGTGGAACGCAGAGCTAAGAGGCTAATCGGTGACGTAAAACTGATGGATGCCAAGCTACATAGCTTGGCTTATCGCCGTAAGGTTGCCTGCTTGTCGGTCTTCTACAGATTTTACTTCGGTGAGTGTACCCAAGAACTCCACGACCTCATCCCACCGGCCCCCTTCTACCATCGGACATCTAGACGCACTGCATCTTACCATCCCTACCTTGTAGCTATTCCACCAATTCGCACTCGTTTCCAAATGTCTTTTATAATACGCGCAGCGAAGAAGTGGAACTCTGTCTGTATCAGAGTTTCCAAAAGCTTACAACCCTAACCTCTTCAAAGTTAGAGTGAACAGGCTCCTTTTGGGTAAGCTCGTTCCATCGGAGTCTTTGTCTCTTTAATCTCTGACATAGACTAGAGTCAAGAGCAAACCCATCATTAATAAAAAAGTAACCTTGTTCTAGCAGAAAAATTCTAAACGAATGATCGGAGAGAGAAATATTGTGCATCGATGAAGAGATTATATTGGTGCAAAAAAGTGCGCCGAAAATATAATCTGTTAATTCAGGTTTTCGAGGTAATGCATTTCCTGCTCGAGTGACGAATTGCAGAATCGTGTATCTCGAAAACCATTGTATGTTCAAGAAATTATTTTTATTTTTCAAGTAATCGCGCTTTTTTGAAAAACCAAAAAAAAAAATAACGCAGCGCCTAAATGAAAAAAAACCGTAAAAGGTTGCTAAAAACTGTGTTCAGTCCGCCTTGACGCTAATAATAACCATAAAAAGTTTCAAAAGTTTACATGCATGCGTTTTTGAATAATATTGCTAAAATTAAAAACTACGGTCCCATAACTTTGACGGCAAAATACAAGAAATCGCCTGAACTCAAGATTAAAAAAACGAAAAATGGAAAACGACTGAATGGAATGGATGATGGGGTGAAAATTTATTAAATATTTTTTTTTATTATTATCACTCAGTTACCGTATTACTTTTCACTATAATTTTTCCTTCTCTCTTCTTTTCCCAATAATATACTTCATCATTATCATAATTTGCCTAACCTTTTCCCAACTATATTGGGGTCAGCTAATCATCATCTGCCTAGCCTTTTCCCAACTACATTGGGGTCGGCTTCCAGTCAAACCGGATTCAGCTGAATACCAGTGTTTTACGTGGAGCGGCTGCCTACCAGACCTCCACAACCCATTAACTGGGTAACACGGTACTTCTTGGCAAGACTGGAGTCAGATTTACTGGCTTCTGACAATCCGTAACGACTGCCAAAGATCTACAAATGACAGCCGGGACCAACGGCTTAACGTGCTTTTCGAGGCACGGAGGAAACTCGGTATGTCAAGATGGTCACCCATCCACAGACCATCCTTGGCAAGCGTTGCTTAACCTTTTTTTTAAGATCGACCCGTGCGGCTGTTATTATTTAGCCACGAGCTCCTTTGGGGTCAGCTAATATTGTATTTATTATAGATACATACAAAGTTTGTCTATAGAGATTGCCTTTTGCGATGAGATTGCCATTATAAATAATAAATATTATACGCTTTGACTGGATGTTATTTAGGCCGCTGATTAAATGGCTAATTAAACCAGTTGGCTGCGTTACATACCTACATTTAATTCATTAGTTTTCTTTTAGCGACCAGGCTTCGTTTGGTAAAAAATATATTACATTTTGTTTTGTTTCTTAATCGAAAAAATATTTTTATTAATGCCATCGGGATATTACAAATGCTGTAAGTTCATAATATATTTTGTGAAATTGTAAACCATTTTTCTCAATAACACACGGATAAATTATAGACTGTAGCGGAGATGCGTGCTGGCTAGAGTGGAGATGTGCGCTGACTACACTGCACGCCACGTACATCTGGGGGTCTAAAAAGCAGAATCAGAAAGAACGCTATCCGTCATTCAAATTTTTCCAATCAACCTTGAACCTAATTTGTCAGCGATAAGGACGATAATGAAAATTGATAGATTGTTGCGTGATTAATATTATCATCTGCGTAGCCGCTTCCCAACAAATTTGGGGTCGGCTTCCAGTCAAACCGGATTCAGCTGAATATCAGTGTTTTACATGGAGCGGCTGCCTACCAGACCTCCACAACCCATAAACTGGGTAACACGGTACATCTTGGCAAGACTGGAGTCAGATTTACTGACTTCTGACAATCCGTAACGACTGCCAAAGATCTACAAATGACAGCCGGGACCAACGGATTAATGTGCTTTCTGAGGCACGGAGAAAACTCGGTATGTTAACATGGTCACCCATCCACAGACCAATCTTGGCAAGCGTTGCTTAACCTTCAAGATCGACCCGTGGGGCTGTTGTTTTTTAGCTACGAGCTCCTCGCGTGATTCTCCTAAAGTGGCCTCTTTAGCCCCCCTGGTCTCGGAAGCGCGCCATCGTCAGCTTGCGAGGCAAAGCTCATGTCTTTGCCTTGTACTGCGGCCCAGCTCAATCTCAGCGAGGAACATCTCCGCTTCCATTGCGCCATACATCTCCGCTCAGTGGTTTTCACTTAGCTGAGTGGAGACGAGATGTGTGATTAACGAATTTTTATTGGTTTTTGAAAACTCAGCTCCGCCTCGCTTGTCTCGTCTCCATTTTGGTGAAGTCCTAGTACTGGAAAATGTAATGAAATCCTATTCAGTTTTGAAGCCTTATTCAAATACACAGATAGTTGTGGCGGTGCGAAGAGCTCGTGGCTAGATAATAACAGCCGCACGGGTCGATCTTCAAGGTTAAGCAACGCTTGCCAAAGTTGGTCTGTGGATGGGTGACCATATTAACATACCCAGTTTCTTTCGTGCCTTAGAAAGCACGTTAAGTTGTTGGTCCCGGCTGTCATTTGTAGATCTTTAGCAGTCGTTACGGGTAGTCAGAAGCCAAATTGGTGATGATTACCAGGCACAAATATCCGAATTGCGTTAGAAAGTTTATGAAAAACATTGCGTGTGCCTATTAAATTTGAGGGTTTCCCTCGATTCTCGATCTCATCATCAGATCCTGACTTGGTGACAATGGGACCACCTCAAACGTATAGGTTTTCGAATAAAATAAGGATTTTTAAAATCTCTCCACAATTGGCGGAGAAATCAGTGAATATACTCGTACATAAAAAAAAAACATACATACAGCCAAACATTAGTAGCATGGATTTAAAGATCAAACTGTTCCTTGAAACTGAACCCTAAAATAATTAATCAACAATGTTAAGCCTAGAAACTTTACTGTAAAACAAATTTACTATTGCTATAAAGTTTAAATCGTCTCCGTGATTTCTTATTACGAAGAAGCTAGCAAACAGCATGGTTATGTAGTATCTCAATGTGCTCTTCAATCAAGTAACATAGCTATTAGCATGTCCATTGATTATTCTTAAGATGATCTTACGACTCGTGTCATGCTAACATGTTGGCGGATCACCAATCCGTCAACAATCGTATTTAGCTGCTTCACATTTAAAAATATCTCACTTAGGTGCAGCGCAGATGATACACCTTTTGTGCGTTCGAATCTGTGGCGCACAAAGTGTGTGCATGGCATGCAAAAAGTCCCTCACGGATTTTACGCAGACTCAACGCACACGACGCTCTTCGATCATTCTGTCGGCGGATTCTTGCCCACAAACGGTTGCAGATTGCATTCTAAAAATATGCTACCTTTTTCCGCGCACTTTTTGGCGATGTGTCGCATCGCGGTCTGCCAGAATGACGCAGTTTTTTTGTGCGCCGTATGCGTTACCTTACAGCATATACTTAGCTTAGGTTCTATTTTGACAGACTAAAAATGCTTCACGGATAGTATGTCGTCTGCGTTGCACTCTCATCTGCCTATGCTACTTACACCATACTTTTACGACATTTACTTTTTTCTACTTGTCCTACTTGCAAATACGTCCATTTTCCTTTTAATAATTACTTGAGCAAAGTAAAATACAGAACATTTGACTTAATACTATTTGTCTACCATACTAAATGCATCGTTTAGGTTCTGTGGACTGAAAGCCATATTACTGTTCTTGTAGTTCGAGTAAGGAGAGTTATTTGCTGACAACGCGCTGTCAGTGTCTACATAACCATGGAGGGTAGGAAACGAGTCCTCATCTTCATTATCTTCATAAATAGGTGAGGGGTCACGGGTTTTCGGCACAAATCTCGCCGGAGGTTCCGCGTATTGTCCACCCACAATGATCTCGTCATTAAACTCATCCTGCTTATTCGACTTCCACGGTTTGTTCAGAACCTTCGAGTCCGCGAAATAGAACGGTCTCTTTTTCTTGAAGAAGAATTTAATGTTATCCTGCATTACATGCTTATCTCTTACAGCTGTACCAAAAGAGTCATCGTGGCTATCTTTAGGGGTTGGTGTCACGAAATTAGCGTACGTTGGCTCCTTCTTTGTAAAAGCGTAACTGCTATCAGATCCAGCATAGTTATGGTTCCATTGATAGTTCTGCTTCGTGTAGTCATGAATGTCATTATGAGGTGACGACTCTTGGAAACTATGGGGAGTTGAGTACACGTCGTTGATGCTAGGTTTCAGAGGTGCAGCATAAGAGTCGACGGGAGGCTCGCCATAACTTTGTTGGTAGGACTGCTGCACCAATTGTGCTGGAGGCTCACCAAAGCCTGACTTATCAGGCCCAAAGAAGGAATAATGAGGCATTTTCAAGACGTGTCCAAAACCTGGTCTGTTTGGTACGGGATTTAATTTAGGAACACCGTATTTTGGTTTCTTTTTCAATGCACGCTTTTTGTTTGTATAAGGGTGCTGTGTTTGTTTTGTCTCGGGTGGTCCATATTTAGGAGACGTTGTTCTCGGCTTCCCTGTGCGGCCTTTCTTTCCAGGTTTCCTGTTCCCTTTAGTCGCCCTGTTCTTTGGTCTTAGTGGTCCGTATATTGGTTTAAAAGCTCCATGTTTTGTCTTTAGGGGTCCATGTCTTAACTTCGACATTCTCCTATAGATAACTTTGTGTGTCTGGAATTGTTTTTCTACCGGGCTACCATTCAAGTCAAGTATTAAAGTTGCTTCTCTTTTATTTATTCTTTTGCTGTCTTCTATTTCTTGGGCTTGTTTTTCTGCCCTGCTGCATGATGCTGTTACTGTTATCTGAAATTAAAAAACATTGGGCTTTAGTTTCTTGTTGAGTGAAGCATGCACACACCAATCATATAGTATTTAAGTGCTATAATTATTTTTTTGCATCTTCCATTTAGACAGTCAGACGTTTGAAACGACTACTTAGCAGTAATAGATCATTGTTTTTACCTTTGTTTTTGCTACATTATTACAGCCCCAATATGGTGGCTGAATACTAGTTTTCACGTGACTGTAATGATTTAAGAAATGAAACGCTTGCGCTGGTGATCTCTCATTACAGATTGTAGGATTAACTAAGCAAGTTTGATATTAACATCTAGTGATTGCACAGTGGGTTTGAGCTTATTCCGTTTATCCACCCTAAAACAGACACCCCAAGGTGAATACTTGGAAACGATTTTAAAAGGAAAAGATCACAGCTAAGCAGGTTTTACAAGTTAACGCATAATAGTCGACCAACTTATAAAATGTAACTGATTAGGTAAAATATGGCTTATTCCGAGTATAAATATAGCTTAGGGTGGCTGTTTAAGGGTGGATAAACGGAATAAGCCACTGTCTGCAAGAAGAAGTTGGGCCGAAATCCACAATGTGTGCTCAGTGCGGGTTGGCAGATAAATCAAGGGTGAAGAACTTGGTTCACTTGTACCGTCGGTCTGGTACAGGACTAAGCCTTTAGAACTTAAGACATAGCCAGTTGATTTGAATTTTTCTGTTACTGAGTAAGTGACTGAAAGACAACGCACAACCGAAACTACTGGCCGTAGAAAGCTGAAAGGCATGTAACTTCCGAGAGGAGTGTAGGGGAGCAATAACAGAGGATTTGTCGAAATCTCTACGTGAACGGGACAAAACGGGATATGCGCGTACTAAGTCGCGGGCGAAAGCTAATTTTCTGTATACAGGCTGAATTAAAAAAAAAAACTATTTTCGTTCAAATCAACTTTAGATGGTACGAGGTTCATCGGGTCATCTACTAATAAATACAATTAGTATGTATCCTGTGCCCTTAACTTTGGTACCTAGTACTTTTTTTAACTTACAAAATTTTGCAATGGAATATTTTCTAAACTTTTCCCACGTTACAAAACCAAACCACGTTTAACATAAAAGTTCCCCTACAAACGACATTCCATCGTATTGTCAGTCACATGCTGTCAGTGGACAGTTCTTTGTATGTTAATTCTGATCCCTACGGAGGTCTTATACTCGTACTACTGCATACGGACACACATGAAAGTGTTAAGAAAAGATGAGCCAGCGTCACTTTCTAGTGCGTGTACGATAATGTGTCTGTAAATCTTAAGACTCTTGCGCCGTTTTAATGGCGATAGAGTGTGTGCAGTTGGATATTTTTTGCTTGTAAACTGTTTTAAAGATGGGAGGATAAGTGTTATGGTTTTAAGTGATTGTCAAAACGTGCGTATGCACATTTTGACAATCACCTGCACCCTAGCATACGCTTAGCCTTAAAGATGTAGGTAGGTTTGTATTTCTGTGAGTACTGATCAGCCGTTATTATTTTAGTTAATATCGATTTTTAACAAAAATAATGAATTAAATTAACATGAAACGGAATGTATTTAAAAACAAAAATCAGCGTTTAGTGACTTCACTACTGTTATGATAACTCAGTCTTTGAGTTAAGACAGTTCTTTACCAGTGGTAGACAGGAGTGACGTAATCGTCCGTTTTCGCGCGAAAATTTAAACTGTCGGTTTAAAAACGCAGTTTTGACAATAAATTGAAGCGTTTTTATTTCTTATTATTTAAATGGTGGTCTATTTTAGATGGACTTCTTTAAAATTAAAGCAAAAATGGAAATATTGCATGTTCCCTATTGTCGAGGAAGGATATGTATATACCATCACGGTACGACCAATAACGGCGAAGAAAAAAATTAAAAATGTGACGCAGACTAACTTGCATAGGTTAACTAGTCAAAAATAAAAAATACAGATCCGTTCTTATGGAATTTAAATTAAATCAGTCTTAGCCAGTAGAATCCTACAGCAAAATGAATGAAGAAAGTATTCAAACGACCTTCAAAATAAGAGTGAAAAGGAAACTACTACGATTAAATTAATAATGTTTTTACGATACAAACAAGTTCTTTTTTATTTATAATTCATTTAAATTTTTATTTGCCGGATATAAGCTGTGGCGCGTACTAAACATCATCGGCGTCATTTTAGAAATAAAAACTTTTTTTTCTTTTGCGTGCGGCTTCAGTGATAAGCCGAAATATTTTAGGCTTATTACTGAAGCAATACCTCTTAATGTAATAAGCTGAAATATTTTCGGCTTATTACTGAAGCAATACCTCTTAATGTAATAAGCCGAAATATTTTCGGCTTATTACTGAAGCAATACCTCTTAATGTAATAAGCCGAAATATTTTCGGCTTATTACTGAAGCAATACCTCTTAATGTAATAAGCCGAAATATTTTCAATCAAACTTTTTTATTTAATTTTTAAACATAATCTAGTGATTAATAGTTACTTTATATTTCACAATGAGTATTTTTAACTAAAATAAAGCGTCAAAAAATTCGTCCGCATCGCTGTCCACTGGAAGTGAATCCAAAAGACTGGCGGCATTGCAACGTTGTATGGCAATGCTTATCCTCTGTCCGAGGTAAAAGCACTATCGTTTTACAAAAATACTTTTATTTGTACTATAACTTCTGAATTTTTTGGTTGGCTGTACTTTCCCAAGATATAATTCCCGGTCCCGAAATCCCTTCCGCCACATCTGTGTAACAAAATTCATAATAAAATCGGCACAGCGATTTAGGTGCGAATGAGTAACAAACAAACCAACAAGCAAACACTTTCGAATTTATGGTATTAGTTAGGATTTAAGATTATATACTAAACTTTAACGCAGACGAAGTTGCGCGGGACAACACCCGTGCAACTTCGTCTGCGTTATAATTTTCATCACTGCTCCGCTCCTATTGGTCTTAGCGTGATGATATATAGCCCATAGCCTTCCTCGATAAATGGGATAGCCCATTTAACTTAACCTAACACTGAATGAATTACAATCGGACCAGTAGTTCCTGAGATTAGCGCGTTCAAGCAAACAAACAAACTCTTCAGCTTTATTTAGTGGTTTATTGGTAGTAAATAATTTAAAGCGCTTCTACGCTTAAGATTAAGATTCCCTCTCACCGAGAGGAGCCCTGTGTCCCAGCAGTGGGAACATTATAGGCTGATTATGCTTATGCTTCTACGCACTAACGAACAGACGCGGGGGCGGCGGCCAACCATGCGTTTCCAGTTTAATATGCAACCGCTTGGCATTCAATCACTAGCGGTGGCCAATCATTAGTGCGTAGAAGCGCTAAGCTTGTAAAAAACGTAATTATGAACTAAAAATACCTATTCCGACAAAGGTACACACTATAATTGTGCAGGAAATACCTAAAAATAGTATCTCATGAGAAAATATAAAAACATAGTAACATTCTTGGTATTTAATTGCCTACATCAACAGTTAATAAATTGTTAAAATATTTAACAAACAATCATGTTGGTTTACTTCCGTTAAATATTATTCATTGAAAAAACAATGTGACAACTTATGCGTTTAGAATGTTGACTTGAAGATTGCCTTTGTTATTTTTCATGTGATGCTACAGAAGAAAGGCTGACCGATTCGGTTGCCCGTATTAAGGCTTGCTAAACGGAGCTAACAACCCCTCTACGAGCCACTCCGCTACCCGTATTTTTATTTTTTTATAACAAAAAATTTACATATTTTTAAAAAAGTATCAATTCTAAATCATTTTTGTTAGCATTGCAAAGCAGTACCTATATATATTTTTTATACTCTTTTTGTTAAAAAATTAAGAAGTAAAATAATTTCATCTCAACGATTTGGAGGCGATTTGATGTTTTTTTTTTCTTATTATGTGATAACGATAGACAAATTTTGTCTAAACCAAATTACGAAACATATCATGAAGATTACTAATTATTTTCAGATGTAATTTCTCTGCTAGTGTAGACAAAAAGCTGCTTCATCTGCACGTTATTTTTTAAGCATTTTTCGAGCCTGAAGTCACTGACTAGTGTAAACGGGTCTTGGCTAGCTGTATTCGGTCGCAGACCGTTTTTGGTGGTTGAACAAAAATACGGTCGTCGTATTAGGTGACCGACTTAATGTACACAGCCCAAGTGCGGTATTTCTATTTTGACATCCCATAAAATCCACTCTAGGGTGGATACTAGAAAACGTATGTCCGAGAATTCACCCTGAGCCTGGGTGGCTAAATAGAATCAGCGGTTAAGTGTACTCATAGAATATCGATACGACACAGATTCTGCGTGGATTCTCGGACATCCGTTCCCGAGTATCCACCCTAGGGTGGATTTTTTGGGGTGTCAAAATGGAAATGCCGCCCAAGTGCACTGTAAATGTGCTGTAATTAACAATCGGTGGCCAGCCGGTGTTTCCTAGCTGACTATCCTGAGAAGAATTTTAACTTTTAAATAAATCCGTGAATAATAATTTTTGGTTCGCAGTGTGTGCTGTTCCTAAAGACGAGACAAGTTTCCGTTCGCGACGAGACGGAAATGTGCGATCTCACAAGTTCATTGACATTGTATAAAACCACAAGTTATTTATAAGATTGAGAGAGAGATAATAAATCGCAGATTAATTTCCAATGCTCTCTGTTTTTTACGTAAACAAGTCTTCGTTTGTTATGGCGCGCACTAGTGGAGTATAGCTGTATTTTTTAGGAATCCGTACCCAAAGGGTAACCAACGGAACCCTATAACTAAGCCTCCGCTGTTCATTCGTCCGGTTCGTTCGTCTGTCTGTCAGCGGGCTGTATCTCAAAAACCGTAATAATATTTCACAGATTGTGTATTTCTATTGGCGCTAAACAACGAGTAGTTTTGGCTTTGCGTTGTCTGTCAGACAATTAATCAGTCAGTAACGAAAGACTTTTATATATCGGAATTATGATTATTGATTGATTTGTAGATATTGCAATAGGGAAGATGTAAATACAGAATTTATGAGAATTTTGTCAGTAAAATGATAAAAAAGTATAAAATAAAGGCCATCGCAACGTTTTTATTTTGGTTAATATCGATTTTTAACAAAATAATGAATTAAAGTAACGTGAAACGGAACGTATCTAAAAACAACAATCAGCGTTTAGTGACGTATCTGCTGTTATGCCAACGAAAAGGCAACCTTATGTCTTTGAGATAGGACAGTTCTTGACCAGTGATAGACACGAGTGACGTCATTGTCCGTTTTCGCGCGAACCTTTAAACTGTCGGTTTCAAAACGCAATTTTGGCAACAAATTAAAGCGTTTTCATTTCTTATTTATGTGGTGGTTTATTCTAGAACTCCATGTTCTTTAAAATTAACGCAAAAATGGAAATATTGCATGTTCCCTATTGCAAACACCGTTTTATTTACATCACGAGATTTATAGGATGTACAAGTACTTTTTTGAGTCAGTAAGATATTGATGTCTCTTGTTTGTTTCTTTGGTTAAGATTCATTGTATTTAAAATTATTTGTAGAGAATATATCGACGCTTGAAAGGCAATCCCTGCTAAGCGACACTGAATAAACTTTACAGGAGAGTGATTGAAAGTTCAAATTTATAAAAAAAACATAAAAATTCACCCAATTGTTTCGAAATCTCGAATCTACAATTAGGTAAATTTTTATGGAGGAGCTCGTAGCTAAATAATAACAGCCGCATGGGTCGATCTTGTAGGTAAAGCAACGCTTGCCAAGTTTGGTCTGTGGATGGGTGACCATCTAAACTTACCGAGTTTCCTCCGTGCCTCGGAAAGCATGTTAAGCCGTTGGTCCCAGCTGTCATTTGTGGATATTTGGCAGTCGTTACGGATTGTCAGAAGCCAGTAAATCTGACTCCAGTCTTGCCAAAATGTACCGTGTTACCCAGTTAATGGGTTGTGGAGATCTGGTAGGCAGCCGCTCCACGTAAAACACATGTATTTAGCTGAATCCGGTTTGACTGGAAGCCAACCCCAATGTAGTTGGGAAAAAGGCCCAATGTAGATGATGAATTAGGTAAATTTTTATAACTTTTTTATCTGAACTAAATTTCAAAAGACAGGACAGTGATTGGACAGTGAGTGTTACTCAACGCCGCTTAGTAAGGATTGCCTTTCAAGGGTCGATATTATCTTGTATGACTAAACAAAAAAAAAAAACTATTACACATGTAATATTTTTTTTTAAGCTACATGGCTTAGCTTTGCCTTTTACCTAACTGCCTCCGTGGTCGAGTGGTTTAGTCGTTTGCCCTGAGACCCGGTGGTTGTGGTTTCAATTCCCACGGGAAAGCATACTTTGTAACAAAATAAAAAATTCAGGCTTCAGTCCATAATTTAGTAAGTATTTGGTGTTAGTAATGTTTGGCTAGGACATCGGAAACTTGAATCACCTGATTGTCTGATAAAAAAGATGATTCCGTGGTTTGGAAGGCACGTATAAGCCGGTGGTGCCGGCCGCCACATGGCGGTTGCCAAAGGCCCTTGAGTTAGTTTAAAAACTCTGACACTAGGGTGTGTGGTCGTTAGACCTTACTGCCCAAACGAGTGGAAGAAGAGTCTTTTAAATTGGTAAAAGACTCATCTTCCGTCCGTTCCGTTCTTTCTTTCGTCGAGAATAATAGGCGCGTAGACTGCTACGCACCTATTATTCTTCTAACACATTTCAATATTTCCCATCGATAAAACAAACTGAAGGTAACTGAGATCAGCAGTCAACTGTAATGATCCAAGTTGATTGATTTACCGGCAATTTTTTATAGCTAAAGAAAATAGACAAGATTTCCTTCATTCACTCTCAGTGGCAGAAAAACTTGTAGGTTTTCTTCTTATAAACGTAAACAGTAAATAACGGGTTGGTCAAGTCGGGTGTTGCTAGATACTTGTCTGCTTACCTATACACTTTTACTTGCGCGTTACTACTGCATTCCTGATTAACTTTAGTACTTATATCTTGTTGTTGTTGTTGTTTGTCTGTGGTGTGAACTTGTGCCCGGTCCTGACATAGTCCTCTAGCGACAATAGTCTATTTAGTTAAGTTTTTATTTATTCCCTAATGATTTTGAGTTTTATGCGTCGCTTTTGAGGAAATAAACGTATTTTCTTTCTTTCTTTTTTCTTTTATACTTGTGAGTTTTTCCAACGAGGATTATCTGGTGTCAAGAATAAAAATGCCTTTGTTAAATGATATTTATTTTGTAAGTAAGTGGTAAATAACACTTTTACACGACAATCTTTCTAGTTGTTATACATTTGTCAAACATAAGTTCCACTTGTGCGCGAGAATTTTCGATTTTTTGTACTTTTCTGTGGAAAGTAAGCCAAGTATTGATAAAAATTCATAATTTACTTTATTTTGGTTCATTTTCAACTAATATTCAACGTCAAAAGTGTAAATTACCTGGTGAAAATTACGAAACAAAACTAGTTATCGGATTTCTTCCCGTACGTAAGTAATTTGATATTTCAGAATTATAGTGGCATATTGTAACGATATACAGTTAAAAATGAGTTTTTGAATACATGGCTAGTAATCTACAAACATTTCTTATTGGAATCTTATTGGGATATTCTTAGTGATTGTTAACAAAAATGTTCATTACGTAAATCAAAATGTCAGCGCCGCGTACTATGAACTTTGAGCTCAAATATTGCGGCAGTCGATTTTTTATCTCGTAAAATAACATCATCACTAGATTACTTGTCTTTTTATGAGCTTAATTCCAAAATTTTGTGTAAATTGATACAACAATTGTGTCAGAAATCAACATAATAAAACAACCAAATTGCTTTCAGCAAGTTCTCTCGTATCTATCCAAAATGTTTATATTTCGGTTTGTTATAAGAATATTATTTACATTCTATTACATAGTGACATCATTAAAGAACCCATAACAGTTTCAAGTGTGTGAATAGCTGCTTTGTGAGCGGAGAGATAAGGTTTTTTGTGCTGCAGGTCATATTACGCTTGCGATAAGCGGGCGCCCGCGATACGCAACGGAGTATGACGTAAACATGAGATTTGAAATTTGCCAGCCGAGAGGTTAAACTAGATGAGGCTAATCACCCCATGTACTGTCTGGTTCATCTGTCTTTTCTGTATCTTATATGGTGTACATAATAAAGAGTATTCTATTTTATTCTATTCTGTTGTTTACCCTGAGAAGAAACACCAAAACAAATTCAAGAGGTTACATCTCTTTTGAAGTCAAAAGAGAGTTAACCTACTGAGACTTAATTGTGCTGATCAAATCATATGAGAAACATGTAGGTTGATGTCTAAGGTGGTCTTAATAGGAAAGTACCACACAGATCAGAGTGGACCTATCCAGGCACTACAAGCATTTGACATCAAATAGACAATACCAAAGTAAGGACTTTGTGCAACAATCATCCTGGAAATGAGATTGTTTTTTTTTAAGCGGATGGAAATCTCCTTGTTGTCCAATTTGGATCCAATTGAGCTTTTTCTTATCGTATGGGCAGTAATGTCTAACGACCCCACACACCCTAGTGTCTTTTTTATTACTATTGATAGGCACGCGTTTGACCACTATCTCACCTTATGGTAAGCGATGATGTGGTCGAAGATGGAGCACACTTGCCTAGAAGTAACCTATTCACTCTTGACCTAAAGACTCCCAGGTTGTAGCTATCAGGAAACACAGACTCCGGCAGGGAATTCCACTCCTTAGCTGTACGCATGATGAATGTGTTCCCGTAAAGTTTTGTGCGCGTGGGTGGGAAACCTACCATGTACCGGTGGCGCATCGCCGTTCGTCTTGTGGTCCGATGATGGAACGGTCTTGACGGAATTAAATTACGCAATTCCGTCGCACATTCCCCAAAATGCAACCGGAAGAAAACCGACAGGCTAGCAACTCGTCGTCGATGTTCAAGACTTTGGAGCTTCGTAGCAACGAGCCCATCATTGCCGATTATTCTCTTGGCTCGTTTCTTCATTGACTCAAGGGCATCAAACTGGTATTCCATAAACGGCACAGTTGGCGCAATGGTTGAACGATCGACTGCTGCGCTGCGTGTCGCGGGTTCGATTCCCGCACGGAACAAATATTTGTATGGCCTACAGATAGTTGTTTCGGGTCTGGCTGTTTGTGTATGTGTGATTATATGTCTGTAAACGCACCCACGATATAGGAGAAATTCCTAGCGTGGGGCAACGTTTTTTTTTTAAAAAAAAAAAAAAAAAGAGAGTTTGAGCAGCTGTTCCGGCGTGAAGTACCGTCTCACCTTTGCTAGGATCCCCAACTTACTTGCAGCCACTTGAGCTTTTGCCTTTATGAAAGGGCCAAAATTGAGAGTAGATGTTAATGTAAGCCCAAGAAGCTCAAGTCAGTCGATTATCGGCACGGTTGCACCTCGGAAGGATGGAGCTGAGTGAAATTGGCTACTTTTGGCGGAAAATAGACACGCTTGTGTCTTAGTAGCATTGAACTTGACCAGATTGGCATCGCCCCATTTAGAGATAGCCTGTAAGGACACGTTCAAGTGCTCAACCATAGCCTCCCGGAGAGACAGGTGTCAGAGCCTATAAACCGCCTCAATGGCCTCTGACATGGTTTATTTAACGACCGCCATTTGGCCGCCGGGACCACCGGCTTATACGTGCCTTGCGTGGCTTCCGTGCATCCTGTCAGACATAAAAGATTTTTGCAAGTGATCGGAAGGTGGGCAGAGCAAGATAATATCATTATCGTTACGGTCATTGGATACGCATTGGCAAGCAAGATTATAAAAGATGGTGCCCACCCAGGGTCTTGTGCTGAATCCGGACAGTGGCAAAAAAAAAGCCCTTTAGATGATTTTAATAACGAATCTGCTGACCTGGATATGTAAAGATCTATAGTTACTAATATATAATTTGAGGAGCTCGTGGCTAGGTAATAAAAGCCGCACGGGTCGATCTCCTAGATTAAGCAACGCTTGCCAAGGTTGGTCTGTGGATGGGTGACTATCTTAACATAGCGAGTTTCCTCCGTGCCTTGGAAAGCATGTTAAGCCGTTGGTCCCGGCTGTCATTTGTAGATCTTTGGCAGTCGTTACGGATAGTCAGAAGCCAGTTAATCTGACTCCAGTCTTGCCATGAAGTAACGTGTTATCCAGTTACTGGGTTATGGAGGTCTGGTAGGCAACCGCTCCACGTAAAATACTGGTATTCAGCAAAAATCCGGTTTGACTGGAAGCCGACCCCAATATAGCTGGGAAAAGGCTAGGCAGATGAGTTACTAATATATAATCTGAAGAGTTTGTTTGTTTGCTTGAACGCGCTAATCTCAGAAACTACTCGTCCGATTTGAAAAATTATTTCAGTGTTTGATAGCCCATTTATATCATCACGCTATAAACCAATAGGAGCGGAGCAGTAATGAAAATTGTGACGCAGACGAAGTTGCGCGGGTCAACTAATCAGTGATATTTATGAATGGGACTGTAGTGATGGTAACCTAACCGGCCAGCTGATTGGTAGCTTGATGCACAGGGTGCGCCAGATACAAACAAGTACCTAACCTCGCTTGTTTACTTTTTATTCTCTTTTTAATGAGAAAGTTACTTAATAAATAAGTAACTCCAATCTGTTAACACTATCGCAAAAAGTATTCAGCTTGTTAGCTGTCTATCCACTCAAGAATTTGTTAAAATATCACAGCTAATTTAGTTTGTACAAAGTCACAAAGAATTTTAATTAGTAAAAAAATAAGTTGCACTTAAATATTTCGATGATGAATGGCACATACTGCTGTCAAACGTTTGTTGTTTGCGTTAAATTGATAGTCACTGTTGATAACAATTTGTAGTTGGAAATTGAATTATGTATGTACGAATATGTATAAAGCTGAAAAGTTTATTTGTTTGCTTGAACACGCCAATCTCAGGAACTACTGGTCCGAGGCTATATATCATTACGCTAAGACCAATAGAAGCGGAACAGATGAAGTAGCGCGGGTCAACTAGTTATTTATGTATTTTTAAGCCTAGCTTTTGTGTAGTATAAGCTAAAATCATCTAGTTGTCGTTGTGGACATCAGTCCATAATTTTGTTGCCATTTGCATTTAAAATTACGAAGCCACACTAAATAGACGCTTGTTTGTCTTAAAATAAACCAACTCATAGTCAATCCTTATCAAGTGTTTATTTAAAAAAATATAAACCTCATTTTGAACGCATCTTTTTTTAGGGTTCCGTACCCAAAGGGTATCCAACGGATCCCTATTATGAAGCCTTTACTGTCCGTCCGTCTGTCTGTCAGCGGGCTGTATCTCAAGTACCGTAATAGGTAGACAGTTGAAATGTTCACAGATTATGTTTATCTATTGCCGCTATAACAAAAAATAATAAAAACTAAGGTTTATGGTACGGAACCCTTCGTGTGCGAGTCCGACTCGCACTTGACCGGTTTTTCACAATTTAACGACTTTTTGCACTAAGAGATTACCAGTTTGAAGAGTATACTTCCTTAAATGCCCCTCTTTCACAATAATAACATCAGTCAGTAGACGCATATTTGCGTGGCACATTATAATTACAATAATACATAGATTCTCTAAATAACAGTTTTGTTCTAAAAATTCATGCCATTGTGCATTGACATAGTTAAACAGAGCATTACATAAAATGCTATAGGTATACATAAAAATAAAGCTACCGGATGTCATCTATTGTTTTAATAAGTTACGAGTACATCCGACTTACGGGGCCTAGCACGAATATTTTTGACGTATTCTTAGCGTTATGATATACAACCTATAGCCTTCCTCGATAAATGGGCTATCTAACACAGAAATATTTTTTCAAATCGGGCCAGTAATTCCTGAGATTAGCGCGTTCAAGCAAATAAAAAAACTCTTCAGCTTTATATATTAGTACTAGTTAACCCGCGCAACTTCGTCTGCGTCACAATTTCCATTACTGCTCCGCTCCTATTATTCTTAGCGTGATGATATACAGCCTGTAGCCTTCCTCGATAAATGGGCTATCTAACACAGAAATATTTTTTCAAATCGGGCCAGTAATTCCTGAGATTAGCGCGTTCAAGCAAATAAACAAACTCTTCAGCTTTATATATTAGTACTAGTTGACCCGCGAAACTTCGTCTGCGTCACAATTTCCATTACTGCTCCGCTCCTATTATTCTTAGCGTGATGATATACAGCCTGTAGCTTTTCTCGATAAATGGGCTATCTAACACAGAAATATTTTTTCAAATCGAACCAGTAATTTCTGAGATTAGCGCGTTCAAGCAAACAAACTCTTCAGCTTTATATATTACTAGTTGACCCGTTCAACTTCGTCTGCGTCACAATTTTCATTACTGCTCCGATCCTTTTGGTCTTAGTGTGATGATATACGTAGCCTATAGCCTTCCTCGATAAATGGGCTAGTTCCGGAGATTTCGTTCGTTCAAACAAACTCTTCAGATTTATATATTAGTAACTCATCATCTGCCTAGCCTTTTCCCAACGGGTCGGCTTCCAGTCAAACCGGATTTTAACTGAATACTTTACGCGGAGCGGCTGCCTTCCTCGATAAATGGGCTATCTAACACTGAAAGAATTTATTTGAAATTATTCTATATTTATATTTTTGAATGATCTTCTTCTTATTGTGTGGTCGGTAAGGTCTAGCAACCCGACACATTCTATTGTCAGAGTTTCTCAACCGTCTCAAGGGCCTCTTACATGGTTTATTTGACGACCTCCATCCGGCTACCGGGACCACCGGCTTACATGTGCCTTCCGAAGCACGGAATTATCTTTTTTATCAGACAATCAGGTGATTCAAACCTGCAATGTCTTAACCAAACTGGAAAATAACTTTACTAAGTATGCTTCCCGTGGGAATCGAACCCACAACCACCGAGTCACAAGGCAAATGCCTAAACCACTCGACAACGGAGTACAAACAATAATGAATGATGCAAATTGTGCTCGGGGTTGTAGTTTTTTTTATATTCATACTTCACTTAGGTACCTACGTTAACGTTACTATACTTCAAAACATTCGTGCTATACAGTAATTTTTAGCAATAAACCATTATTTGGTTGTCTTTATTGTTTGTTTAGGTAAAATAAATCATTAGTATCACTAATATTTTTTTTTTTACATCTACTGCTAATTTGGAGTGGAGACTATCATGCTGTTGCTGATTTAATTTGTTGTAACCTAAAATTGTCATCGAGAGCTGAAAGAGTTAAAAAACTAACATAAAAAACATTCCGTTTTTTTATGGAATGTCAAACCTGGTATTGAACTAATTCTTATAGAATGAAGTGGCAGGGCGATAATATCGCCACGAGTCTGGTTCGTGGAGGTGGCGTCTACGTATTTTGATTCAGTCTGAAATATTTATCAGATGGGTTCTGGTGCTCCTCATAACAATTTTTTTTTTATTTGTTATGGTTTTGCTCTTGATTCTAGTCTATGTCAGAGAGAAAGTCTACGATAGAGCGAGCCTACCCAGAAGGAGGTACAAAGTTAATAACAACATCCCTCCCAAAACATAATTCAAAAGTTATCTAACAATCCTGCTAAGACCAAACAATTCAATACAATAACAACATGCGAACGAAAATCGAAAGTATACGAGATGAGCCGAACGAATCGCGTTTACATTGCTCATAGATGAGTGGTATCACGAACCGCCGCAGTTGCTAATAAGACTCCAATAAATCTTGTTATTTATTACCGCACAAGGTGATAATGAATTTTAAAGTGAATATCTTATATCTATACTAATATATAAAGCTGAAGAGTTTGTTTGTTTGTTTGTTTACTTGAACGCGCTAATCTCAGAAACTACTGGTCCGATTTGAAAAATTATTTCAGTGTTAGATAGCCCATTTATCGAGGAAGGCTACAGGCCTATAGGCTATATATCATCACGCTAAGACCAATAAAAACTGAGCAGTAATGAAAATTGTGACGCAGACGAAGTTGCGCGGGTCAACTAGTAAGGAGATAAATAGGAGGAGGGAAAGATGGATGGAATAATTGAAAGATGATTGAATTGGAAAGGGGCTGACTACTGAATGAGATGGTGACTAATAGACGAGAATAGACAAATGTAACCGACTTCCAAACAGTGTTCTGTTTGGAAGTCGGTTACATTTTTCTATTCTCGTCTATTAGTCAGTTTTTGGTTTTGTTTCATTGTTTTTTAACACCGACTTCCGAAATTAAGGTTACTTTATACTTTGCAGTATTTAGAAGCCGGTTTTTTTTTTCACTTTTTTGTCGTGAACTGGTGATACTTGGACGACGTTTTCGTCTACGCAGAAATTGAAATAAGCGAAAATGGTCATAAAATAAAAACTGCCAAACCAAACTGAATTAAATTTTTACGAGACCAAATAGCAAGTACTCCGCTATGAACTAAATAAGAATCATAGAAATCGGGTCAGAAACCTCGGAGTAATCGGTGTACACACAAAACAAAAAAACACACCCGTCGAATTGAGAACCTCCTCCTTTTTTGGAAGTCGGTTAAAAAGAGATAATGTAGCAATAGCAAGGTGGTTTAACTATAACAGCCGTACGGGTCGATCTTCAAGATTAAGTAACGCTTGCCGAGATCGGTCTGTGGATGAGTGACCATCTTAACATACCGAGATTTCTCTGCGACGCGGAAAGCATGTTAAGCAGTCATTATGGATTGTCAGAAGCCAGAAAATTTAACACCAGTTTTGCGAAAGAGGACCCCGTTACCCAGTTAATGGGTTGTTGAGATCTGGTAGGTAGCCGCTCCACGTAAAATACTGGTTTGACTGGAAGCCGACCCCAATATAGTTGGAAAAAGGCTAGGCAGATGACGAAATAGCCTATCTGGGGGCCTAAAAAGGCCAATTTAGGAGATTTTTTTTTGGATATGTCAATTTCATTTTCATCTTTATCGCTAACGATTTAGGTTTAAGGTTGATTGCGAAACTTTGTCAGTGGCGGGTGCCGTGATTTGCTTTCTGTTTCTGCTACAGTTGCCTTTTTAGACCCTCTGAGCCTAATTAGTAAAATTATACCACTTTCGAGAGACAGGTTGTCTTTAACATATTCTCCTATCACCCTTGGTAGCACAAGGTAACCACTGCATGGTCAATGGCTGCTGATCCAATTAGTCCATCTAACTGACCGAAGGCTACACTTGTGATCATAATCAAACACCGTGAAATGCTATCAGTTTCACTAATCGAAAGTGAAGTGAGGAAGGGGCTGCCCTTAATTGAGAGTACCGGATGTATCTTTAGGCGTCATCAAAAACAAATTAAATCGCTTTATACGGCTGATTGTCGGTTACTGATACATTCAGTCAAAAAAGTATCGGGAATGGATGATTTGTTTATGGTTCCAAATTCAAATTTTTGTTTTTTTGTAGTTGTTAGATTGGCACAACTGTTTTCCATTTTGGCGCGGAGTTTGAGTTGCATCTGTTATTTATATTAAATACAGTGCTGGTTTTAGTAACATCATATATAGTGTGTATTGCGAATTTCATAATGGACAAAAATATCGAACAAAGAGTTTGTCTTAAATTTTGCATCGCCAATGGAATTTCGTGTTCGGAGTCACTGAAAATGTTACAGAAGGCTTACGGTGAATCGACTTTATCAAAAACTCGTGCTTATGAGTGGTTCAAAGCGTTCAAAAGCGGTCGAGATGTGATGGAAGATTTGCCTCGCTCTGGTAGGCCGTCAACGTCTGCAACTGAAGTTAACATCGCAAAAGTGAAGGAAATAGTTACTGAAAATCCCCATTCAACTCTGAGAGAGATAGCCGCCGAACTTTCTGTATCTCACGAGTCGATCCGTACCACTTTAACTAATCATTTGGGTATGAAACATGTTGCTGCTCGGCTAGTCCCAAAAGATCTGAATTTTCTCCAAAAACTCAATCGCATGAAAGTCGCTGAGGACATGCTAGAACGAGTCAGTTCGGACCCAACATTCATGAAACGCATTGTTACTGGTGACGAGACGTGGGTTTACGAGTTTGACATGCAAACTAGTCAACAAGCTTCGGAGTGGCGCCTTCCAACTGAACCGAAACCGAAAAAACCACGCCAAAGTCGATCAAAAGTCAAAGTCGTTGACTGTTTTCTTTGACTATCGCGGTGTTGTGCACTCTGAATTCTTACCGGAAGGTCTAACGGTAAATAAAGAATATTATTTGAGCGTTATGCGGCGTTTAAGAGAGCAAATTCGACGAAAAAGGCCAGATTTGTGGAAAGAAAATTCTTGGATTTTGCACCACGACAATGCGCCTTCGCACAAGGCTATCATTGTGAACGAATTTTTAACCAAACACTCAACAAATACCATCCAGCAACCACCATATTCACCAGATATGGCTCCTGCTGACTTTTTTCTTTTTCCTAAACTCAAATTACCACTTCGTGGCACCCGTTTTCAATCGATAGAAGACATAAAGGAGAATTCGCGGCGAGAACTGAACTCAATTCCGGAAGCAGCGTTTAAAAAATGTTTTGATGAATGGATTATTCGTTGGCGCAAGTGTATCGTTTCTAAAGGAGCATACTTTGAAGGTGATAAAATAAATTTGGATGAATAACAGACATTTTGTGTATTATTGATCTTTTCCCGGTACTTTCTTGACAGAGTAGTATGGCTTTTTTTTAACGGGGGGAAATCCTCATGGATGTCCTCCGCCCTGGGGCGGGCGGAGCGTTCTGTCAGACTCTTACTGACTAAAAGCGCTTTCCGTAATCCCCGACTGATGCCGGTCCGACTCTGCGGGCCACCTCGGGTCAGCGGCGGCAGTGACGTGTTTGACTCACCCTGCGACAGGGGCGCACGGGAACACCACGCGCCGCCAACTCGGGTCTGGATGAATGGGGGGCGACGGCCATCTCCAGGACCGCCGCCCCTGGACCTAGTTAGGGGGGCCGGAAGAAGGCAGCATATCCTCCGACGCCCCGTGCGCCTGCTGCGGGCCGGGAGAGAGGTCGATATCTCCCTCTCCCTATCCACAGCCTCCTTCTGCGTGATAACTATTTCGCAGAAGGAGACCACCACGTCCCAGGACCCCTCGCCGTCGACCATAGCACGTACTACGGCTGGCAGCGAGACGTCACTGCCTAACACAGAGATGAGGGCACGGCGCGGCGGCTCTCAAACTGGACACTCTGCCAGCGTATACCGCGGCCGTATCCTTCCGACAATCGAGCCGTGCCTTCTCCTGAGCCACAGGTCGAGCACCGGCCGGATGGCCTCAATAGTGCCGAGGCCGAGCCATGTATGGCCTGTATTAACCTCAAATCAATTAGGAAACTGTTAATTTCATCATCAATTATTTAGCCGATAAAGCTGGACCCTACCCCAAACTGAGTGGAACTCTCTAAGTGAAACGGAGTGGAACTATCTGCTTGCGTTTGTGTTTCCGAACGCTTACAACCCTAATCTCTTCAAAATTAGAGTGAACGGGCTCCTTCTGGGTAAGCTCGCTCCATCGCAGATTTTGTCTCTGGCATCTCTTTTTTTCTCTCTCTAGAGTCAAGATACAAAAAAAAACTACGACCGTTTCTTAACTTCACACATCCAGTGGATTTCGAAATTGTGCACCATGTTGTAGCTTCGTATTCTGGTACGCGTTTTCCATTTCAGTAGAGCTGTTCTGTGAATTTCGCGGGTTGGCGATCGCAGTGTATGGTGTTGAGTTTTGCAGAGAACGCTACTGCCATTCTCTGGCGAGTCCCTTAGTCGCCTCTTACGACACCCACGGGAAGTCATATGATGGTATTATTCTTTTATGGCACCCTACGGCACCGGCCGACACCATACGGCAAACTAAGAGAATCGTCTACGAGAATATGCTAATCAGCATCTAAGTTTGTTCATTTTGCTGATCGGATATCTGATCAGTCAGAGTTTAAGCAGTCAGATCCAAGCAAGTGCAAGTAGGTAAGCATATAAGCCCCAACTAATACGATGTACTCATGACCTACTTCACATAAAGATAATACCGAATAATCCACACTCTAATCAGATTAAATTATATAATTAACACGTAGAAGGCTTGACAATGAAAACAATATGGCTGTCGTGTAGCGAAAGTGTTTGTGGTGACGCCAAGCTGGTAGAGAAGTGTTTTAAAATTATGGTGGTGATTTCATTTGACATCATTATGTGCTATTTTCTTTGTTGTAAGTACGGTGGAAAGATCGGCGTAAAGTTTCTGTGTATTGGTAGACATCTTACCAAATATTATGGATGTCCCTAACGTCAGTCATAGGTTAGACAACAGGTTCAAAAACGTGTTATTCACTACATAGTATAAAACAAAGTGACTTCCGCTGTCTGTCTGTCCCTATGTATGCTTAGATCTTTAAAACTACGCAACGGCTTTTGATGCGGGTTATTTAAATAGATAGAGTGATTCTCGAAGACTGGTATTCAGTGAAATCCGGTTCGACTGGAGTCAACCCCAATATAGTTGGGAAAAGGCTAGGCAGATGATTAGAGTGATTCTCGAAGAAGGTTTTAATATATTATTTGCACCCGTGCAAAGCCGGGGCGGGTCGCTAGTTCTTAATAAAGATCCTAAAATTATGATCGATGGCTCATTCGATTCGGAGTGACGTCTAGAAAAATGCCTCAAAATTATGTATTGGCACATAAAAAATTGCAATTGTTATTAAAAAATTAAGATGAAAAAAGATAACACTTAGTTTTTCGTTACTAACTCAAAAAATACTATTAATATTTAATAAATTTCGTAAAAAGATCCTTAAAGAAGAGGAAATTTTCAATAAACAAGTTCCTGCTCCCAGATCTCTATTATTTATCATCTTAATTCAATGCTGAATGGACACCTTATGATCATTTTCTAAATCTTCAATAAAACTTTTCTGCGACCAGTAAATTCTGCTGACAATGACCAGTTGAGTTTTCTCTTTCAATAATATGAAATTGATGATACTCAATATCGTTATGTGCCATGTCTATTAACTGGACATAATCGGGCTGACCCAGTTTTAATAGAACAAAACTAATGGAAACTGATCAGAGTACCTACTAATAAATTTTCTCCTAGGTCAAGATCTATCATGTTACAAAGGTGAAAATTAACACAAATGACCACCATATCGGGTGACTAGCCTAGATTCTAACTATGTAGCCGAGATAGTTTTGTTATGGTAATAATTATATAGTGTGCTACGTATTATAAGGGTTTTCCAATAAGAGGTGTTATTATAAATAGCCCGCTATTTCGGTAGATGTCACTTTTGAAGCTGTAATTTTTTGACATTTGACAAGTAAAAACTATGCCATTAATAAAAATGGAACGATACACGCTTCAACAACGCATTGAAATTATTAAAATTCACCATAATAATGGTGAAAATTTGGCAGCGACGGTTCGTAAAACTCGTACATTTTTGGGTCGACGTGAAGCACCTGGTCGGGCCGCAATACAGAAGAGGCAGGGCTCGGAAAACCCAAGAGTTATTGTTAAAAAGCCTCTCCATCCTCAACGTGTGACTGTTTGGTGCGGTTTATGGTCGCGCGGAGTCATTGGACCTTACTTTTTCGAAAATGAGGCTGGAGCAACAGTTACGGTGAATGGATTGCGCTATCGAGAGATGATTAATGATTTTTTATGGCCGGAATTGGGTGGTATTGATCTGGCCAACGTTTACTTTCAACAAGACGGCGCTACGTGCCACACAAGCAACGAAACCATTGATCTTTTTCGGGAAAAGTTTCCGGGCTGTGTTATCTCTCGATGAGGTGATCACAATTGGCCACCGAGATCTTGTGATTTAACACCTTGCGACTTCTTCCTTTGAGGGCACGTGAAAGAGAAGGTCTACGCCAACAGCCCAGCGTCGATTCAAGACCTCAAAGATGGAATTCGTAAGGCTATCGAGGTCATAGGGCAGCCACTTTGCGATTTGGGTATGGAAAATTTCATGAAAAGAATATGGTCCTGTAAGCGTGGTCGTGGTGGTCATTTGCCTGATGTTACTGTCCACTATTAACGGCATACCTTCTTCTTTATAATGAAATAAACATCCGATCATTTATATAAAAAAATTGCATTTTTCTTTGAATATCAAAATAACATCTCTTATTGGAAAACCCTATAGTGTGCAGGTAGCTACGTCTATTAAAATATAATCTTTGATGGTATCAAGTGTGAATGTGGCTGATATTATTAAGAGATGGATAGGTTGCATAAAAGATGATGGCGGAAGGAAAAATCAATCTGCCATGTCTTTTCCCAACTAAAGCCCTGCAGGCACTGGCCCTAGTGGGCCCCGTCTTCCGTGCTGACATCTCCTTGAGGTGCCTAGAAGTAACCTATTCACTCTTGACTTAAAGACTCCCTGAAGACTAATTGGATTCAGCTGAATACGGGTATTTTACGTGGAGCAACTGCCTATCTGACCTCCGTCACCCAGTGGTGACCTTTGCAAGATTAGACAGATATTCTAGGTTCGCCTATCCGTAACGACTTTCAATGAACTTCAAATGGCAGCCGGGACCAACGTCTTAACTTGTTTTCCGAGTTACTGCTATCGCCCAGTCATTGAAGCTCAACAAGGCAAGACTATGTTGATTACTGACTACTTATGTTGATTTGAAATAAATATAATAAGTAAATAAATTCTGACTCTTAGGATTTGCAATAGTGTGGTGGGATCCCCTATCAAACAGACTGAAAGTATACAGACATAATTTCCTCTAGGCTCCTTATGAAATACTAGCTGATCCGCGCTACTTCGTCTGCGTCACATAAGAGAGAAAAAAAGGATTTCCCTATTTTGTGTCATTTTTTATTAATGCTGCGGTCTTATCGGTCGTAGCGTGATGTTATAATGTTTATAGTTTCCGCTATCAATGAGCTACCCAACACTTAAACAATTTTTCAATTCGAACAAGTAGTTCCTGAGCTTAGCGCGTTCAATCAAGCAAACAAACTCTTCAGCTTTACTATATTAGTATAGATCGATGACTGAGGAAAATTCTACGACACTTATGGTCTCTTTCAGATGACACTCAAATGAGTGCATAAATAAAGCGCTTTGTTGAGCTTTTCAGCGCTGAAAGTTGAAAATCCAACTTTGCAGTAAGGTATTCATTCGATGCTGCCAGTCTTTGTTCCCTGATAGCTACAACCTGAGGGCCTAAACCAACCTTTTCACTTTTGAGTTTAATCAAGAGTAAAAAGGTTACTTCTAGGCAATCGTGCCCCATTTTCGACCACATCATATCTTACCATCAGGTGAGATGGTGGTCAAACACGTGCCTATCGAAAGTAAAAAAAAACCCTAAAAGAACGCTGATTTCAATACATTTGCTTTCATCCTTAAAAATGTACATCTAGTATTGCAACATTCCAATAGGCCCATGTTAGTTTTAAGTTATGTTTGGTTTATCTACGTTTCTAAAATAATTATCACAGAATAAAACAGCAAGTCTTTTATAAAAACTTTCAAAAGTCTTGAGACCGGTTTGAAACGTGATAACTGTGTAGAATTCTAATAGTGACACGGTTCTTATGAATTTATAACTATTTCGGTCTACATTTTGAGTTGGTCTGAGAAAATATGAATGAATGAATTATGGCACTAAATTTATTAACGGTGTATTGTGTAAACTCTGGTAAAACTTAGCTTTTAGTACGCTAGCACCATGAAGAGTTATCTTATAACTGAAAATTAGTTGTTAATCAGGGCCCCTTATGCACATTAATCATCATGTAATCGGAAATAACGGATACAAATTATAAAAACAAGTACAAACAATTCTTTGATTTTCTTTTATAATGCAACATCCTGTTATTGGGTAATTGGCATGGCGGCGACTACCTGGCCGTACCGTTGTCATATTTGTACTTATTAAGTTATTCAAATCTATCTCACAATGTTTTATAAAATGTATGTAAATAGTGATTTATTTTGTTAGTGTTAAGGCTGCTTTAAGGTGAATGCTCCAGGGTAGCCCGCGAAATTCAAATATTTTTATGTTTTTTGCAATTTGCCGGTCAGTGTGAAGCTGTATGTGGACCAAATGCGATCTGCGACCGTAACGCGTATTTATCTAAAGAATTATAACCATTTTAATCATCAATATAGCCCTCTAAGTTCATGTAGTTCGAAAGAATGAATATTTCAGAAATAATCAATCTTTCGAACTACATGAACTTAGAGGGCTATATTGATGATTAAAATGGTTATAATTCTTTAGATAAATACGCGTTACGGTCGCAGATCGCATTTGGTCCACATACAGCTTCACACTGACCGGCAAAATGCAAAAAACATAAAAATATTTGAATTTCGCGGGCTACCCTGGAGCATCCACCTTAAGGTGTTTCAACATCCAGACAAACCTATTAAGGTTTTTGTGATGTTCATGTTTGTTTTGTGTTTTTCATTAGTTAATAAATAAAATAAAATAAATGTATGTAATATTTGTTATTTTACTAACTCTGCGTTTAGTTATTGGCAAATTTAGGTGGAAGCGCCAGGGTAGCCCGCGAAATTCAAATATTTTATGTTTTTTGAACAAAATACGATTTGCGACCGTAACGCGTATTTGTCATAACCATTTTAATCATCAATATAGCCCTCTAAGTTCATGAAGCCCTATTGAATGACTTTTTCATGAAATAACCATTCAATAGAATTAGAAAAATACGCGTTACGGTCGCGAATCGTATTTTGTTCAACAAACACTTCACACTGACCGGCAAATTGCAAAAAAAATAAAATATTTGAATTTCGCGGTCTACCCTGGCGCTTCCACCTTAAGAGTTCACTACAATTATTTATCAATGGAAAATAAGACAGGTTTTTCGGTAGCTACAATTTTTAGAGTGCAATTTTCATTTAACCTTTGACATAACATACCATAACGCTTATTTTCCCCAAAGCGTTGGACTGAGGTGGTCTACCTTTTTTGAGCCCACATTACGCCAGTTTTTAGAATTAAATATTCTGGTGAGTCTATTACCACTTCAACCGGATACAAATCTAGATTACAGTTTGATGGGTTTATATATTTTATATGAGCCTGTATATTAAGCTGAAGAGTTTGTTTGTTTGTTTGCTTGAACGCGCTAATCTCTGGAACTACTGGTCCGATTTGAAAAATTATTTCAGTGTTAGATAGCCCATTTATCGAGGAAGGCTATAGGCTATATATTCGTACCATCACGTTAAGACCAATAGGAGCGGAGCAGTAATGAAAATTATGACGCAGACGAAGTCGCGCGCGTCAACTAGTATTTTATATGAGCCTGTTAAGCCTCGCGGTCTTTTTATATATTGATGGCTTTTTTATAATCACAACTTAATTTTATTTTGTTGGTTGCGCAGGGGCGCGAGTCCAAAATAAACATTTGTGTTTTTCTTCTTTTCTATACAGAATCAATAAAATCCCAACAGATTTCGTCACCACATCCATACATCCATCATTCCATCGTTATCACAAAGTGTTGTTTAAGTATAAAACCATTTATTTATTATTATTTTTTTTTTATTTAGAATGGGTTTGCTCTTGACTCTAGTCTATGTCAGAGATGACAGAGAAAAGTTTACGATGGAGCGAGCCTACCCAGAAGGAGCCTGTTCACTCTAACTTTGAAGAGATTAGGGTTGTAAGCTTTTGGAAACACAGACGAGGCAGAGAGTTCCACTCCTTTGCTGTGCGTATTATAAAAGACGTTTGAAAACACTTAGTGCGAATTGGTGGAATAGCTACAAGGTAGGGATGGTAAGATGTAGTGCGTCTGGATGTCTGATCGTAGAAGGGGGCCGGTGGGATGAGGTCGTGGAGTTCTTGGGCACACTCACCGAAGTACAATCTGTAAACCCAATTCTCCAAGCGCTTCTTCTGCCATCTAGGTGGTTATATTTACAATAAAATTAACGGGATGCTACCGATATTCAATCTTAACAAGACCACGTGTAAAATGAAAATAACTTCCTTCTTACAAGAAATAAATTATGACGACACTGAAAAACTACTAGCGACCTTAGTGTAATGTTAGTAATGTAACAAACATAGACGAACACATATGCACACATATTGATACACACACACACACACGCGCGCACACACACACACACACACACACACTACTATGCACAACACACACACACTTTTACGCTCACAAACACACATAAACACAATCATACTAACTATAACTTTTGGATAATAATTATGTTCGGGTTCACCCATCAATGTACAATCTGAAATGTTATTTACGTAATGCTGATTTATATGTAAAAGGCGGAGTCCTGGTGTCCTTAAACACAGGCTTGTAGCTTAGCTCAGGCACCAGTCTCCCACTATGTTAAATTGTAATGATAACATTTAATTGATGTACCTATTGTATCATATTGTGGTAAGAAATAAACATATTATTATTATTATTATTAACCTTACGGTGATGAGCCAAGCTATGTAGCTTGGCATCCACCAGTTTTACCTCGCGTATGAGCCTCTTAGCTTTGCGTTCCACCAAGTCAAGCGCGGCTGATACTTAATTATGTTTAGACAAATAAAGAGAAAAATGAAAAGGATTTCGTCGCCTCAAACGAAGCGAAGCCCGATACGAATCGATATCAGAATCGAATTATATCGATTATCGATGCACATAATATCTATCATTCAAACGCATCGCGCTAACACGACAAAACTAGCAATGACCACTTTAAATTGACACCCGCAGATGGCATTAGTTGTCAAACTTAAAAAGAACAAAACGAAGTCATGTGGTTATTTCTTTAAGTGTCTTGTTGTTTATAGACATATTTTTTGGAGTTAAAACACACTTATTGTGTTATCATTATCATCATATCAGCCGAAAGACGTCCACTGCTGGACATTGTGGGATTGTTATCAATAATTATGTATCAAATGGCTTTTATCCTTTTGTCCGAAGAAGGCTAAACACCGAGAAGAGTGGAAAGCCGAGAGAGACCTTTGCTCAACTGTGGGACATCGAGGCACGATCGACTTTAGCGTTCGGCTTGTTTGTTCATCGTCATCATCTGCCTAGCCTTTTCCCAACTATATTGGGGTTGGCTTCCGGTCAAACCGGATTCAGCTAAATACCAGTGTTTTACGTGGAGCGGCTGCCTACCAGACCTCCACAACCCATTAACTGGGTAACACGGTACTTCATGGCAAGACAGTCAGATTAACTGGCTTCTGACTATCCGTAACGACTGCTATAGATCTACAAATGACAGCCGGGACCAACGGCTTAACGTGCTTTCCAAGGCACGGAGGAAACTCGGTATGTTAAGATGGTCACTCATCCACAGACCAACCTCGGCGAGCGTTGCTTAACCTTAAAGATCGACCCGTGCGGCTGTTATTATCTAGCCACGAGCTCCTCAAGAATTCAATATGACGTTATCACGTAAAATTATCGTCAGTATACCGACTTTCCAGCAACCAGTTTTTTGCATAAATGTAATTAACACTTTTGTGACTCATTTCCAAAATTTAACGTGTACAATACTGTCTATTTTAGCTGTAGGTAACTCTTATATAAAAATTACAACGATAAAAGTTCTTCATTTCACCGCGTTCCAAGTTACACTGGACACAATCTCATCGTGTTTGATATTTTCTATCACAAACAAGAAGCTTCTTCACTTTTTACAATGTTTTTTGTTCAACTGACATCCGAGCAATATACTACTTTGATGTATTGATGGAATACCGTCTCTGATTACTAAAAAATGATTACTGAACTATGAAGATTTGTAAACAATTTCAGGTCGTTGACTCCTATTGATTGAATTATTCATGACTAGATCTTCATTGTCGACGCGGAAAAGTTGTTTGTTTGTTTGTATATTTATATCAATCGATCAATAGTTTTTATTTGTAAACACAGTTAACAATAGTGTGCAAGATGCTACTAATTGTTATATTATAGTTTCTCTGTGTTTTCCATGTGGTGTAAAAATATGTATACATTTTATGGGAGGCGAATAATTTTGTAGGTACCTCTAAATAAATTTATCACAATTCAGTTATATCAAAAAAGTAATAAAATGTAATAGGTAGTATAATGCCAATATTTATCGAAATGTAGCCAATCTATACTTCTATAATTAATATATAAAGCTGAAGAGTTTGTTTGTTTGCTTGAACGCGCTAATCTCAGGAACTACTGGTCCGAATTTGAAAATTATCTCAGTGTTAGATAACCCATGTATCGAGGAAGGCTTTTATTACGCTGAATTTTCACGGGTCAACTAGTAATAAATAATTTTATTATTATGTCAATAAGTTACAATACATTTTTTTTTTTAATATTCACATTGTCCTTAGAATGACTATTGAGTCATCGTGCATAAATAGTCATGTGAAAAGTATACAAATATCATTAAGTATAGTCAGTTGGATAGCGATAGATACAATACCTAGTAATTAATATTATAAACTAGCACTTCGCCCGCAATTTTTTTTTTTTTTACTATTGATAGGCACGCGTTTGACCACTATCACACCTGATGGTAAGCGATGATGTGGTAATTTCGTTCGTGCTGCAATTTTCTTTTGGATCCCTAGTTTTTTTCTAAAACACTAAAACCCTTCCTCAAGAACCACTCTTATCTATTGGTGAAAACAGCATGAAAATACCGTTTTTGAGTTTATCGCGAACGGACAGACAGACGCGGCGGAGGACTTTGTTTTATAACACTCGTAATTATGTAATAGTGATGATGCGAAAGCGAGTGTGGTTTTTTGTGTCTTTTACGCCTAGATCGTCAACCAATTTTGATGAGTTTTGGTATAGATATAATTGGGACCCAGGAGACGGTTGTAGACTACTCTAACGCGAGCAAACCCGCGGTAAAAAGAAGTGTTATAGTAGTTTATGATACATGTTTTTTTTTTGGATGGGAATCATCAAATGACTCCTTCCGCTTTGGACGGAACAGAAGGGAGTGTCAGACTCTTACTGACTAAAACCCATCCGTGTTCCTCCCATTACCTTTGCAGTTCACGACCGTAGATAACTCTTTCGAAAAAAACCGCAGCATGATACATGCTATGTGTAGCTTAATTTACAGTGAAAATGGTTATGCAAAGTTTACAAACTAACAATTAACTGAGAAAATTTTCTTTGTTGAGTACACGTTTTGCTAAAGAGGCATATACTTGAAGACCTAACGGCGTATACAGTAGCATTCCTGGTCTATATAAAACAAGCGTTTTTTTAAAGCTGCTCATCCTAGAAACGAATACTATGGAATTTCAAACGGTGTTAAAATTATTCATTAGATACAAATTACTCGTATTTAAAGATCATCATTATAGCAAAAATAAATAAATTATTAAATATATAAATTAATAAAATAATAAATAAAAAAAAAAATGCCCCAGTTAAAAAGAAAAAAAAAAAAAAGTACACTCACCGTCAAAAATATGTAACATAAAATGTCAGCGAACTGCATTATCACAACACTAATAGTTCTCGCTGCGACTGTACATCTATGGATATGACATGCGTCTGAGTCGAAAGCCCGGCAAAGAATGGCTGAACGACGCCAGATAACTGTCGAGTATACAACTGTGACGGCTGATGTAGAGATGATGATACCGCTGGATTTATTTTGTATTGAGTTTTTTTAATATTTTAATGGGGTTGGAGCTAATATTGAAGTTAGTGGTTCTTTGTTTGTTGACAGCCGTCAAACTGCAGCGATAGTTTGTACACTTAAGTATATATATTTTTTATTCGTATAAATTATATGATATTTCTTACATAAAATGCTTGCCATTTCTTCAAAATTGTATTAGCTTATTGCTGTTAAATGTTTTGGCAGCTAACGTTGTTCATCATCATTATATCAGCCGGTCCTGCGCGTCTCGCATCCATCGGCTACCCGCGACCTTCACCAGGTCACCGGTCCACCTTGTGGGAGGCCTTCTAACGTTGCGTCTTCCGGTACGCGGTCGCCACTCTGGAACTTCTCGGCCCCATCAACAATATGTTCTGCGAGTAATGTGCCCTGCCCACTGCCACTTCAGTTTGGCAATTCTTCCGGCTATATCGGTAACCTTGGTTCTCTTGCGGATATCATTCCTGATTCGATCACGCAAGGAAACTCCAAGCATTGCCCTTTGAGTGACATTGAGCCTTCTTTGAAAAATCTACTAAAAAGTCCCGAAAAAATAACTTTTCAAGTAGTCTGAAGCCGTCGGTGACATCAAATTTACAGTGCAAGTCTTTTTAATGTGCACATATGAAAATGAGGCGTCTTTTTGAGAAATTTTTCGATGATTGTAAATTTTGATGAAAAAAACAGAACTAGAGAAACATCTTTATTTTTAATTGAGGGTAGTTTTTATTCCACTAGTTTCATTGTATGAGGACGCATAATTACTTCCAATCATTATGGTTTTTCTTATCGAGATAGGAGATTTCGTTTTATCGAAATCGATCAATTAATTTAAAAGTTACACAGTTTTGTTTACAATGGGGTCACAGGTGTGAGTAAAATTAAAAAAAGTCATAAAAAAATCAATACGGTTTCCGTCCATAAAGTTAAGCACAGTTTTCCTTATTTTCATGTATGCGCATTATAAGGACTTACACTGTTTGATTGAATTAAAGTAAATGCTACCAATTGTAACACCCTGTATATCCAATGTTAAATTATTGCCCAGGTAAAAAAAAAATATTTTTGTAAATCTAATAATTATATGTTGCAAAACATTACAGTTATCAGGTTTACAGATACGGACACAGATTAATTAAAATCTTTTAGGTTCATTTTTCATTTAGTGGGGGGGGGGTGATTCAGCAGCTCTATACAATTCATTCCTCGTGAAATGAACGCACGCGCAACTCTCACATCGACTTTGTTTATTTTATTATCTTTATAAACAATGTCTTTCAACGCAGCGGTAAAAATTGTATTATAGTATTGTTGTAAATAAATAAATAAAATATGTTTTGGCAGCTAACATTGTTGTAGTATTCTTATTATGATAGAAATGCAGTGGATTTGTCAATATTTTTGTAGAGAGAGATATTTTGTATTGTGATTAATTATTAGATAGTTACTAATCACTTTTGTATGCTTTTGGTTTGACCCGACTTCGAAGCCAGGTGTGCAGCAAGGTGTAAAAGAACAGCAGTGCGGTTATCATCATCTGCCTAGCCTTTTCCCAACTATATTGGGGCCGGCTTCCAGTCAAGCCGGATTCAGCTGAAAACCAGTGTTTTACGTGGAGTGGCTGCCTACCAGACCTCCACAATCCATTAACTAGGTAACACGGTACTTCACAACTTCGTACGCGCATATCCCGTTTTTACCCGTTCCCATCGGAATTTTCGGAAATCCTCTCTTAGTACTCCCCTGCACTACCCAAGGACCCTGCATGCCATATTTCAGCTTTCTACGACCAACAGATTCGGCTGTGCGTTGTCTGTCAGTCACTCACTTAGTAACGAAAGAATTTTAAAACACTACACTACTTGAAAGCCTGAGTCTTAGTTTGGGCTTCGTCATTATTATTATGAGTTCTCTTAATCAGAAAGATAATTATAAGTCATCATATTTATTAGTTTATTATTTTAGCAATATATGTGTATTTTATTGGTAATATATATTTCGTTTATTCATTTACTTTTATTATGTATATTATTTCTTTGTATATTTTTATTTTACGAAAAATATTCTATTTTGAATTTTATTTACTTGCTGTACACCTACACATCTTATTAACCCAAAGGCTGACTGGTAGAGAATGCCTTTTTGCATTAAGTCCGCCTGTGTACCACTATTGTACATGAAGTTTAAATAAATAAATATATTAGGATAAATATGAATATCCCGCAGTAGGTGTGAAAAGTATTGTATACTCCTCGGGGATAAAGTTGTCTTTACCTTCCAGGATTCTATTTTACACAGGATTATATTCGCTGCATTCAATATTCTAGTATTAATTCCCACACTTCTCTTGAGTTAAATCCTAAACTACTTTCCTACGTTCACACATTACGAATACCAACAAAATAGTATCTTCATGCTGCTTTATCCTTTCGATGCGTAACCTAGGTACTATTTTCTCTTAAGAAAGTAATAAACACTTTTGACGGTGACTGTAGGCTGTGTACGTATCGCCCTTTGGCAGTAGGTTACAAGGTATATCAGAAAGCACCTCCTTTTTTTCCGTTTTTTTATGGTAGACTAGTTGACTCACGCAACTTCGTCTGCGTCACAATTTTCATAAAAGCTCCGCTCCTATTGGTCTTAGCGTGATAATATACATATAGCCTAAAGCCTTCCTCGATAAATGGGTTATCTAACACTGAAATAATTTATCAAAGCGAACCCGTAGTTCCTGAGATTAGCGCGTTCAAGCAAACAAACAAACTCTTCAGCTTTATATATTGGTATAGATATGCGTCAGTCATGCTTAGTGCAAATAAACTCGTTTTCTTTCTTCTTTTCTTTTTCTTACAGAGTAATGGAGACTGTTCAACTGATATTGACTTCAAGATTACAAAAAATAATTGAATCGCGTTGTAATCCCTGAAGATTAAGGCTCTAGTCAGCTTTAGTGTTCTTGTACTGTTGGCTCAATAATTACTAGGTTCTATGTTATAATTACTTTAGTACTTACCTACTGAGTTTAGAAAGCTAATTTGTTTTATTAGCTATCAATTTGCAGCGTTTTAAACTTATTAAATTCTAAAATAATACTTTGTGTTAGTCAGCCAACGATTTCACCAGGAAAGTTAAAAAGTGTTCGTGAAGTTTCTTGCACGTTCTTTTCCATAAAGATCTACTCTTTGGAACGTGCAAATCGCTTCATGTTTTTGACTGACCGACATTGACAATTCAAAATGTTATGATAACATTTGAATTTAGGATCAAACATCACGCTCACACTTCATCAATCCCTTTTCTTTTCCATCATTCCACAACAATAAATACATCATCCCTTGTCATTGGGGCAAGGAATGTAAAAAAAAAACAATAATATAATCTCAATTTGATAAGAGCTCCATCTATAGCAAATGCTTAGAACTAAGAACTTCACTTGGAACCTTACTAGCTAAGTAGTTCAATTGGTTGCAACTAGATGGCGCTTATGAACGTAAAATACAATTTGGATGGCGTATGCTCCAGTGCTTCGAGTAGAAAAGAATTATTTAATAAAATTTACGAGTTAGCCTTATTTTACATTTCTATGCTCATCCTTTTTGCCTGAGTTTTTAGTATTTCTTTTACAAAAAATACCGTCTTTTTTGAACTTTTACGACCAAAAATAGGTAAGCTAAAACTTTGTTTTTATGTCTGAAACAAAAATTAATGTTGTGGTTTCTTCATGATTTCAAAAAATAAATAAGTAGGGAATGCAGGAAGGAACTTATTCAGAGGCACTTATGAATAGAGTGTGTTTGTATCAAAAAAATAAAAAATTTAATCAGTGGCATGAAAAATTTATTTGATTTTCTTTTAATTACATTATTATTACGATATGCTAAAATAAATACAGAAATTGTTCGGATAACTTTATCTTATTTATAATTATGTCCATTTAAATAATTACGAATAGTTATAATTAATTCAATAATACACGGTTAAGCTTCTAAACCTAGTTATTTATTTACAATTTAATAATAAATTAGAATTAATTTATGGTTATTTTTAATTAATGGAAAAAATGTTGGCTGAACACACGTTTCTTTTAAGTATTGCCGTCTTTTTTGACAGTTATTTATCCAAATTGGACTTAACGACACCATTTACAGTGTCTATTCAAAGCTATGTAAAATATAAATTCTAAATAATGTTTTTAATTTTTGTTAGGTAGGATGTGTACCATTTACATAGAATTTTTTGTAAATGGCCACTAAAAATTTATGTGTTTATAATATAATAATGAGCAATAAGTGACAGACTCTATGACTGTTCAATTAGTAACAAATAAAATTTTTGTTATTTTAAAATGTGATTTGATTCCTTTTGAAGAAAGTTTATAATCCATTGTTGATAAATATTTAATAAAATGACGATACGCTCAAAACTTCAGAGTAGAGTAGATTCAAAATGCATACTAATTAAACTAACGTCTTTTTCCCATGGGGGAGGGCAGAAACTACAAAACGCCAGTCCCTACGATTCGTACATATTTCCGTAAGTTTCGATTTAAAAAAAAAATACTAGAAAAAAAAGTTATGTATGATTTTGAATCGACAACGTTCCAAGAATAAAAATTAGTGGTCCTAAAATTTGATAAGTAATCATTATTTGCCCTCAAAATGTGAATTTACAATATTTTTTATCTTAATAAATATATTGGAAATGAAAGTCACACAATGGAAGATTAAATCGACAAGACTCGATATAATACAAAACCTATAGTCGAACGACCCGTATCGACAAAACTATTTTTTTATTATACAATAAGAAGACGAAATATTTTTTTGATACTGGTTCTGTTGCGAATAACACTGAATTTTAGGATTTAAATTGCAAAATATTTTAATGAGAACCTCTTCTGGCACTCTTAAATATTTTAGCATTTGCAACTGCGTTACTTCTTCAGTATCTTAGATTTTGACACCATGTTGCTTACTGTTTGCAAAATGTGTAATTCTAAATATCCACTAACGAGACTTCAGTGAATTTTGATTTAGTTACCAATTATGAGAATTTCATTCAAGGAATCTTTTTTCGCATATGTGTAATACGTCCTTGTGCAATCCCTAAAATTCAGTGTTTTTCACAATGCACCATCAAAATTTAAGCTATCTTAAATTCTAAGTCGACGGCGGAAGAGTCATTTGAACGCAAGTTCACCGATGCCGTACCAACGTCGGTCACTGTAGCACAATGAAATATTAAATAAATACTGGCTGAAATTCTTAGTGGTTTCAGTACAAGAAGTGTGATCAAAGAGAAGGGATATCTGCAGCAATATCAGTACAAGTAAGATTTACGAGTATATCTAAGAAAGATGGTAGACTGGTAGTGTCACACGCATTTTATCAGAAATTAAAGAACTTCTCAGGTTTGGGATATCAACGTTCTTCTAATAAAACTGACCTTTTTTACCAACAAAGACTTGTTTTTAAAAGGGCGCTTTTTTTGTTGCTTAATGGTAAAGAATTTTAAATTCCTGGATTTGAAACAGAAACAAAACTACCGAGGTAAAATTTGATTCACAAATTATCCTGTAACCATTTAAAATATTGTCTTTGATTGACTTCATTTACCACCTCTTACCAATTGATAACATAACTCTTTGTGAAAAGCAAGGTTCTAAAACCGCCAAAATTTCAGCATTCACAATAAAAACAATAGCAGTATAGTGGAAGGCACGAAAAGTGTATTTACATTGCTACGTGGCGTTGGTTCGGCGGTGCTAGCAGTCGACCCTAGGCTTGAAGATAAAGTGCAAAAGCAAGATTAAGGGGCTAATGTTGGACACATTACATACCCCATGACGAAAAGTGATGTTCAAGAAGTATTTCAAGTAATAGGAATAAAGATATATCTAGGAAAGAAGTGGATATAACGGCTGATAGAAGTGTTAATTAAAAACAGAAAGGAGGCACGGCATAAAATACTGATTACATTGGGATAAGCTCAGAAAGAAGGTTGAATTGTGTCCAACATTAGCAAAAATGTGTACAGGTGCCGTAATTGGCAGGCTATTTGCAATGAACAAAGGCTTCGTTACAAGACTATTCTTAAAAGATAGATCATTTACATCAATTTGGCTTTCATAGAATTTCATTTAATTGAGCATATTAGGAAGGCTCATAAAATATGGGGTCGACTGCATAATTCAGTGATATGTGATCATAATATTGCGTGCTTAATATAATGATATGTATTGCATAAACATTTTGCTTTGATATGAGACTGAGCAAATAGAATATTATATTTATATGTACCTTGTTTATACGAGGCTTGCCGCGTAACTTAAAGTACTGTGAAGTGCCTGTAATAATAGTAACACAAGTTATAGTAATAAGCATAATATTATATCAGATTTGGATCAGACGATATCAATTCTCACGATGAAAATATATCAAAAGAAGTATTCGATAAAGCAACAAATAGTTAAGACATTCATTTACACGCTAAAATAATCGAGAGAACTTCTAAAGTGTAGACTGAAAATAACAAGATTGGTTAAACAAAATTTAACCTCTTATAAACAAGGTATTTCATTCAAATCGTCGCCCGTTTCATTGATAAATCGTCACATTTACAAAAATGTAAAACATTTACTTTGCACAAACCTATCAAAGACTTTGAAGCTAACATTTAAGAAAAACCTTTATTCAAAGCATATAAAAAAAAAATATTTACATAGAAATCGCTTAACCTATCGTGTGTAACATTGCGTCGCGTGTTTCGAACCATTTATACTACAAAACGACTATCTTTTAATATATTTGGATAAAATTCTCGAATTATAAATATACATCAAATTGTATCTACAAGAAGATACTGGAAGGACCCTGTTTAAGTCTACGTAATAGAAGACCTAAAGACCAATTCGGTCTCACCACTGAGCGAGGTATAAAAAAATTAAGTCTGGTAACAAAAAGATTGCAACATTTTCTAAATATTTACGATCATCTACGAAAAAAAAATTACAGAAATCGATAAGGATTGAACCAGTCTAAATTCAAAATTTTCAATAATCTAGTAGTTTTGGGAAAGAAAAAATAACTAAGTTAAGTTCACTGTGTGGCTTCAGCGGTATGATAGTGTGATGGATGGTAACGCCAAACCTGAGGAGGGGAGTACTCGACCGGGACCTCTTGAGCGGCACCTCCAGCGCCCCACATGAGCACCGTCTGGCGCGGCATCTCGGACGCTTGCGGCTGCTGCATCCGCTCCTGCTCCGAGTTGCTCGACCCCGCAGGACTAGGTCCCGGCACCACGGAAGGCGACCTCCTCTCCTGTCCAGTCACTGGACTCATATACCTCCCAGTACTATCCACATAGGTATACTCTCTCGAAGGTGGCCGATGATAAGTCGGCGCCACTTCGTACCCGGGCGGAGGAGCCGGTTCGAGGAAGCCATTCGGCGCGTAAGGAGTGTAATGATAAGATAGTGGTTTATATTGATGGAAGATATTGTCAGCTGTTAAGAATCTGTCGTCTAAAGGTGGTGGGGCGTAGTGTAAGGTTGGGGCTGGAGGGTACTCTCCGTAAGGAGCTGTGTAGGCGCCATTTAAATTCGTGTACGCTGCCGCTACTGCATCTGCTGCTAAATAATCCACGGGAGGTGGTGCAGGGGTAGTCGGGACTCTTCTCTTATTCCTACAAGTTGAGAGGAAGTCCCGCAGTTGTGTTTTATATCTCCTTTGCGTTCGTGGAGGAGTTGTGACGTTGGTCTCACAGCCAGAGAGCTGTTCGTTCTCTGAGAAGTAGAGGCTTGTTAGACCGGTGTCAAGATAGCTCACTTTGAAGTCCATTGTTCTTTTCCCGAGTAGGTCTCTGCCTTCTTCTTCCCTGAAATGACGAAACACAGCGATGAGTTTATGTTGACTATGAAAACACGTTGATTGCTGTCGTTGAGGTGATAGAAGAATACTTACATGAGCGGTCGATGCGTGCTGATAACGAAATCAGGTTTAGAATTCTTGTAGACTAGTCTGGAAGAGGTCTGTAGCCATTGCCACTGACCATCCTTTGTTTGGAAGCGGTAAGCGATCATTCCGGAAGCACCTGTTTTTAATACTGGAACAAAAATAGCCTCATTAGAACAATACATTATTTTGCATAATTGCGATGACCGTTATAAGCAAATTGGCTTACAAAGAATTGCAAAACTTAAGCAAATTATTGCCAAAAAACAAAAACATACTAGTTCATTTATGTGCACCAAATTTTAACTGAATTGGTCTAGTAGATTCAGAGCAAATTCCTTAAGGACGTTTGAAACCTTAAAATACCTTAATTTTGTCCAACTTGTTCCGAAATCAGTGTCGTCGTATTAGTAATGGGCTACAATTTCATAATCTTTTCCAAGCTTTTTTCGTTTTCAACGTTATCATAATATAAAAAGAAATACTTACATTCTTGATGTGCGCTAGCGACATAAGCCAGATCGTCGTAATGTACAAGATCATAGCCACCCATATTCGCCAGCTCAGCATCTGTGTAACCTAGCAGCATTTTACCCCTGGAACAATAGCACGAGTATGTATGTATGTAAATCGGGCTGGTTTCCGCAACTCCACGACTAAGCGCGTATTTTGCGTGCAGAATAGCACGAGTATATCAATGTTAGTTTTTAGAAGACCATACTTGTTCATCTCTTATTTGCTTACGAAGTTATATAAAACTAGCTTTTGCCCGCGTATATCCCGTTTTTTCTCTTTCCCGTTAGAATTTTGAGAAAGCCTCTCTTGGGGCACCACTACACTATCCAAGGAACCGTCATGGCAAGTTTCAGCTTCCTACGACTAGTAGTTTCAGCTGTGCGTTGTCTGTCAGACACTCAGTCAATCAGTTATGGAAGAATTTTATATGCCTATATTGATTGATGATTGACAGAAATGCCCTGCATAGAATTTAAGATAGATTTCATAAAGTAGATTTTATCAATTTTAGTTCTTTGACAAACGAACGATTTGCTAATAAAACAATGTTATAATAAAATTATTATTATAAACGGAATCTAGTGACTTATTGATTGCAACTAAAAAAACCGGCCAAGTGCGAGTCGGACTCGCACAGGAAGGGTTCCGTAGCATAAACTTTTATTTTTACTGTTTGTTGTTATAGCGGCTATAAAAATACACAATCTGTGAAAATTTCGACTGTCTAACTGTTACGGTTCCTGAGATATAGCCCGCTGGTAGACAGATGGACGGACGGACGGACGGACGGACAGACAGACGGACAGCAGAGGCTTAGTAATAGGGTTCTGTTGGGTAAGGAACCCTAGAAAAGACTCCAAAAAAAATTTCAAACTTTCTGAAAATGTTTGTGGTTGAACCTGTCACGCTTTTGATAACATATCATTAATTTTTCCAGTGACTGTTACACTACAACATGGAAGAACATTTTGAACTCACGATTTCCTTAACCTTAGAAATAAAGCCATTGTTTGAAATCTATTTTTTGTCTTAACCTTGCGGCATTCCCATTAATTAAGCCAGCCATTGTTCAAGCAGTATTCGAGTGTCAATTACCAATTTATTATGGTTTATAAAATACTTCTGATCACTGATGATCTTTTATTGTTACTGTTTTTGCTAAAACTAACGTTTCACAAGACCTCGAGGTAGCTTTTAGTTTTAACTATTAATTATATCGAACGATGTATTGTGCATTTTAAATTCATTAAGAACCTTAACCTATTTGCCTTTTGAATTGTACATTAATGTTGTCACTCTTGACGTAAAATTACTAGTCTTCGTGGGAATTTCTTTCTCGATATGGTTATGTATCCTGACAATGTTAACATTTCTATTTTTGGCTACAAAAGTAATGGTTCCTTGAATATAAGTTTTGACAAGAGAAAGTGTTTGCCTGTATTTTTATTATCTAACTGGATACGAAATAGCCAGCCCTGTCACTGCCCGTTACAAGGCTTGTTTCAGTAGACTTGTTTGTCCTGCTTCAGTCATCATTGCCTGGTCAGGCGTCAGCACCGCGGATTTTGAGGCCATGTGGGAACATAGAAAAAAACTGTGTACGTATCTGTTGCTTTTTATCATTAAGGTCTACAAAGAAATATATAATAATTGGATGTGACTAAGTCATCACTGGCAGTTTCAAATTATCCATGGAGACTGCAGGCCATCATGATTATGCTGTGAAAAAGAGAGTGCTATTCTCTCGATCACGTGTCAGAGCCTGATGGGAACTAGGAATGGTTATATTAGGGGGTAGATCACTACAGGATTTGATTTCGACAGTATCATCGTTCACTACTATCAGTCGCTACCTATAATTTGTTTTTCTTTAAATATTTCGATTGAAAATATGCCTTACCGTTGATCCATAGAGACTAGAGACAGATCGAGCTTGTGTTTGCTCTTGAACATGACTTCTTTCTGAGGGATCTCGAGAAGGCTGGGAGGACCGAAAGGCGCACATATTGCAAACAGTGCTAGAGGTGGTTCTTCTGTCTTCTTGTTCTGCCCATGAAGGACTTTGATACGACCTCGTATGTCAAGCCTCTGCAAATGTAAGAAGAAGAAAATAGCATTATTGATTAAGTTTGTTTACACTTCTATTTAGCACTGTTTACATAAAACTACGGAAAACTATAAGATAAGTCACGCAATAGATTTTTAAATTTATATTTAGGTACTAACAGTTAACTAGAAAATGATTCATTCATAAGCCTAGGAGACTTAGAATATAGAAAAGATCTCCGATGAACTAGTTGAGATTATGCAGTTAATAATTAACTCCTCTAATGAACTTCATAGTTGAAATTTGTAAAAAATACTCACCAAGAATCCAGAAGTATTGTCAAGCAAACATCTAAATCTGACAGTGAAGCTCCTTTCTAAGAGATGTGCCCTGTCAGGCCTTAGGACGTCCTGCAGCGTCAGGTTACTGACCTCCGGAGGCAGGAAGGAGTTCCAAAGGATTTGACGTTGCAACTCCTCCCGATCTTCTGAATGGACGAGCTCGTAAACTGACTGGTGCACTATGTCCGACTGAAAATAGAAAGTATTATTTTATTTGATTGAGAGTTTATTCGGAAAACTCCAGTAGAAAAACTATAAAATGACACAATACAATAGATGACAAAACATTCGATATGCTTAACAGTCTCGATACGCATATGAATTTAATATTTTTAATTATCAGACTCGATTTTTTAACCTTCATTTTAATCTAAACACATTTAATAGTAAAAACAAACATTGAATCAATTAAATCACATTTTTATAATAGGTCCCTAATAAGATTCAATAAACCAAAAGATAACAAGATAATTAGTTAACAAATACACGCTCAGCAATAGCAAAAAGAGCTAGTCACAATCAACCCGTAAATCAATAAACCACAGCGAGCGAACCCTAGAAATCGATTCGAGGCTCAATCATTAAAGAATCATCTGTAACGAAGATGGACGTGTTAATTTCGGACCTATGACAAGCTAATGACTGCCTTAACAACCTCGAAATATGCTCCAAAATCCTTCAAATGCTTTTCTATTTCATTTTAACACACGTCACACAACAAAGGACCGTATAAATAGTGTAGATAATGCAACAGCATATGATGCTAGTACAAAACTAATTGATAATCAATGGGGTTACCCAAGGCACGAACTTCAGCCCCCTTCTAAACATATAAATGAATTTGTAAAATATGTATAGGGCTTGTGGGCTATGGTATGAGTAACAACATATTGCGTTGGCATTAAACGTCAAAAGATGATTTGTTGGGTAATTGCTTTTTGTTCTCATTGGGGAGGGGGTTGCTAAGGTACGGATTCATGTTTTGTTGATAGTCCTATGTTTTGGCAATTTTTCGTCGTGCTTTTGTATTGATGGATCATATGGATATCATTTTTGTGTTCGAATTTCGGAAAATATAGCTGTATTTTTAAAAAAGGGGAGATAGAAACTTTTGATTAACTGTGACTTAACTTTAGGGTCCTTTTTATCTTGATGAAGCATTTTGATTGAATCATGATTATTGTTTTAGAAACAATAAAAAAGCTTTTAAAACCTTTCGGTACATTATGGTTATGAGTCATAACTATAAAGATTATAAAGGTCATAGACACAATATTTGACCCATGAAAGTTTGAAATATTCACAAAGTTCAAACAAAGACAGTCAGTCATAAAAATAATGACTCACTCCAAGACAACAAAAAGAACAGCAGAAATTAAAAGGTGGAATAATAAAAATGATCTCGGTGGCAGTCGGGGCCATTTACGGTGAAGCTCAAACCATTACGATCGATACTGCTCAGCACCCACCTGGCGTGGATTGAAGTTAATGTTGCTATTCAGAACACCCCTCCGAATAAAGATGCATTTGGATTTTGAGTTTGTGTTTCGAATTGATAAATGGGGCAGTGTACTTTGATATTATTGGGTACGTGCAACTTTAAGATAAATGTTGATTTGGTACATAGTGGCCGATCTTGGCAAATAATGAAGGAAATAGGCTATTTTACTTCGGGTACTTTATAGACAGGCGATGGATAAGAAAATACCTATTTGTTCTTTCTATGAAGAGTGGCGAGCTATTACTATATAGCCTTCTCAAAATTATTGATTACTAGAACTTTTTCCATAGCTTGAAATCTAGAAAATGTTTTTACATGACTCATTGCTGAATCTTGTATTCTACGTATTATTTCTTGGCAACTAACAGTATCGCATTGCTGCTATTAAAAACCAATATAAATTTCTTTATTACATCCTCCAAAAACTCCTACTTAATTTTTAACAACCTCAGCCTAATCCGCTGCCGAATTTTCACCTAAAATTGTATGCTTACAATCGGTTTTAATGTCCACATTAATATTTACTCTGGCAATCTTTACTGCGTATAATCGCCCTTATTTGGCGTGGCTTACTTTGCCACGCGTCATGCCAGGAAGTGGCAAGTACCGGACCGATTTAATGATTTATAAATCGATTTGTTTTAATCGCGGCCCACCCTACGCACTTTGATAAGCATGGATTAGCTGCGCAGATGGGGAAGTAGGTAGAAAAGATTGATTCGAGAAAAGTGTTTTACTTTTTTTTTTTAAGGATGGGAAATCATGAAATGACTCTTCCCGCTTTGGGTGAAGCAGAAGGGAGTGTCAGACTCTTACTGACTAAAACCCATCCGCGTTCCTCCTAGTGCCTTTTGCGTTTCAGGGTACGGTGCCTCTTTCGAACGAAATCCGCAGCAAAGTGTGTTATACTGGTAGTTGGTTTTATATCTTGGATGTTATATTAGAGGTAAGCATTTGCTAAACAGACATATATCTTGTTGTTTAGCATCACCATCTACATTGTCATGTTGTGTTGTTGTCATTGTCATTGTCTTTTCTTGTGCCAATGCCCACGTTCCTGTGCCAGCCTCATTCTCATTTTGTTGTTAATCCCTATCTATACGATGGCTCATACAGAGAGACCAGCAATTTGGATAGTCACTTCAAATTCGTTGTCTCATACATTTTTATTTGAGTATTGAACCTTTTGAACATTTACGACTGTGTTCGAACACAGGGTAAGCGTTAAAGAATTAAAGTCCAATAGAGAAATTTCACACAAGTTTCATAATGTTACACAAGTTTCAATGGTTTACTTCTAGCCATTTAAGTACCTAAGTACGTATTTACTCGTACTAACAGCAGCAACCATAATGATAGCTTCAGCATTTGTTCGTAGAAAGTATTGAAACTAAATTTAAGAGACTCTTATAAAATGTTAATGGAATCAATTTACAAATTAAAAAACAAAAGATTCTAACACAGAATCCTTAACAGTTTTGGTACGGGTAAGTAGAAATAACAACCGCAAAACAAAAGCCTACTCCTAATCAACCAATCCCCTCTGCACCAATAATCTTTGTCCCACTAAAGTAACTCAGGTAACCGAATTACTCGCTCGCTTTGAGCATAAACAAAACAAAGAGGAGAATGGAGGGGGTTTGGACGTTAAATTTATACGCATACGATCACTGCCAACTGAAAGTTTATAGCGGGGGTCGAAAGGGGGTCGAAAACCGGGGTTTTAACATTCTGATAGCAATATTTCATCGGGGACTTTATTAGCTGTAATGCGGAGGGCATTTGTTAACGAGCAATTTTAATATGCGTCGTAGTTTTTTGTTTTTGAAGATTTTTTTTTTGGATTCCGTGGGTATGTTAATTTTTGTTGTGGTTTGAAAGATATTGGGTTATGAAAATGATTTATTTTAGTATTAGGATGTAGTATGAGTTACTGCTTGAGGAAAACTTAGGATGGGGGAAGGAAGCTATTAAATTATGGAGATATATAGCTTTGGGAACGTTTTGTCAGCTATATAGTAAATGTTTGATCTACCTTTTGAGTTACTACTTGGTAAATGTCATAAAACAATGATCTACATAAAATATGCAAAACTTTCAAGGAAGCTCCCTTGAAAGTTACATACATACTCGTACATGGATTGTCTATACACTACGTTACTATTTTATACCACTCAACTTACGTATAAGGTTTATGTTATTTTTATGCTTTAAATTTTGGAAGCTGTGATGCCTATAGGCCTAAAGTACGGCTTCGTTAACCAAATTATCATCATTATTATTAATATTAGTTTGTCTAGTTCGTTTCCGTATTTAATTACAAAAATTTTTAGCCTAACAGTAAAATCAATGAGTCAGACATTTTATAACTAACTATTTTTTTAATGTGTAATTACATACATACCTACCAGTTGTTACATAGCAACCCATTTAACCAGAGTCCTCAAGGGGAGGCACCTAAACTCACACCGCATTGACTAAGTCCCCTAAAAAGAACTAAAACGTGAAAATATGTAAATACCCCTGAGATTACAAAGCCATTCGTTGAAACTCCGATAAAAAGTGCCACTGATAACACTACGCTGGCACTAACGGCACTAAGTTCACTTATCGCGTTTTAATTAATATTTTTATAGCACACTTTTATATTTTATGAATAATTAAATTTTGGTCCAAGCCTTATCTTATTCTAGCTAAGTGATTAATAAGGCTAATGTGGCCTTTCATAAGGAAAATAGGGTAATTTTTATATGGAAATAATGTAATTAATTAAAGTGAATTTGTGGGTAAAAAATGTCGTGTATTGAACGCGGAGTATTTTGTTTTTCGCCTATTTTGGGCTGGTTTGTAGCGTGGATAAAAATGAGGTCAAACGAAGCTATCAATGAATAGGTAATATTTTTTCTTGAGTTAACAAAGTAGATAAAATCATTATGTTTTATGTTTAGTAAGAGATAGAACTACAGAAAAAAACAGTTATATAACACGTTCATTTCAGATCTTCCTATATTTAATCATCATCTGCCTAGCCTTTTCCCAACTATATTGGGGTCGGCTTTCAGTCAAGCCGTATTTAGCTGAATACCAGTACCTGCCAGCGGCTGCCTACCAGACCTCCACAACCCATTAACTGGGTAACACGGTACTTCATGGCAAGACTGGAGTCAGATTTACTGGCTTCTGACTATCCATAACGACTGCCAAAGATCTACAAATGACAGCCGGGACCAACGGCTTAACGTACTTTCCGAGGCACGGAGGAAACTCGGTATGTTAAGATGGTCACCCACCTACAGACCAACCTTGGCAAGCGTTGCTTAACCTTGAAGATCGATCCGTGAGGCTGTTATTATCTAGCCATGAGCTCCTCATCTTCCTATATTTAATAAGACCCAAAAATATGTAGGTACTCGTACCATGTTTTAAACAAATAAAAATATTCTTATTCTTATTCTTAAAAACTGGTATTAATTTTACCAGTTAAAATTTTCAGTTCAGTAATAACGACCCTTGTAAAAAGATGGAAGATCTAATTGGTAATTTAATTTTAAATTAGAATATATTTGCGCAAGTATTTTATCTTACACTTTGTTTTTGTTGCTGTTGTTTTTTTTTTTGAAGGTTTATTTTATACTTCAACCGAGTTAGAAAAAAGCGGAACATACCTGATGGAAGCCTAAGTAACTCTCGATGCTGTGTGTGGCGAAGAAGACCTCGCCCTCACACGTTAGAATCATCAGGAAACCGTTGAGTGCCTGGAATAGAACAAACAAAACAAGTTTGAAACATAGCAAGCCCACACACTGACAAAGAAATATTACCTATTGAATTTACATTACTTAAATACATTACACCAATAGGAAATACTTACACAAAAGTATTCCTATAGCGGCGAATCTATTGCCATTAACCTTTAAATCAACGTCCAAACTGTGGGCTGGTACTGAGAAAGTCCAGGTAGTAATACTTTTTTTAATTTGTGATGTCAAAGTCAAAGTCAAGTCAAAGTCAAAAACGTTTATTTCAATTAGGCCATTAAACGGCACTTTTGAACGTCATCATTACATTTAAAATTACATAGTGACTCTACTGTCCATTCGGAAGGGTAGATTCTTATAAAGAAGAACGGACAAGAAACTCCATAGTAACTCTTTTCAAATCAATGTTTTACATGTGCTGTGGTATACAAAACTTCTGTTAATATATTTGAGGACCATGAACCTAGAGTATGCAGAGGATGATGGATGGATGGATAGATGGATGGGTTTGCTCTTGAGTCTAGTGTGGGTCAGAGCTGACAGAGACAAAGTCTACGATGGAGCGAGCCTACCTAGTAGGAGCCAGTTCACTTTAACTTTGAAGAGATAAGGGTTGTAAGCGTTTGGAAACACAGACGCGGGCAGAGAGTTCCGCTCCTTTGCTGTGCGCATTTTTTTTTACTTTTGATAGGCAAGCGTTTGCCCACTATCTTACCTGTTTGTAAGCGATGATGTGGTCGAAGATGTAGCACGCTTGCCTAGAAGTAACCTATTCACTCTTGACTTGAAGACTCCCAGGTTTCTGAGAAACACAGACTCCAGCAGGGAATTCCACTCCTTAGCTGCACGACCCAGGAATCCTAACAAGGACATCTCATGCCCAGTACTGCTGAGCATGACCTACTCGATAAAGGACCTTACTAGAATATTTAAGACGCTTACGACTACTATACTATCAAGACCAAACGATCATCCAGTTAATAAGAAAGTTCGAACAAAATTGCACAGAGCAGTCTATACAGTCGCTGGTCAGCCATAATTAATGTTTAGTGGCGTTGCTCGATAATTAACACAGTATAAGCATACAGTAGTCCCCAAACAACACATATTTTATAATATGACACTATATTACAAAATATGTCATCATCATCATCTGCCTAGCCTTTTCACAACTATATTGGGGTCGGCTTCCAGTCAAACCGGATTCAGCTAAATACCAGTGTTTTACGTGGAGCGGCTGCCTACCAGACCTCCACAACCCATTAATTGGGTAACACGGTACTACTTGGCAAGACTGGAGTCAGATTTACTGGCTTCTGACACTCACGTAACGACTGCCAAAGATCTACAAATGTCAGCCGGAACCAACGGCTTAGCGTGCTTTCCGAGGCACGGAGGAAACTCGGTATGTTAAGATGGTCACCCATCCACAGACCAACCTTGGCAAGCGTTGCTTAACCTTAAAGATCGACCCGTGCGGCTGTTATTATTTAGCCATGAGCTCCTCGACTATATTACAAAATATGTATTGTAAGAAAGAAAGAAATAAAAGACGTTTATTTCCCCAAAAGCGACTATATTACTCAATGAGAAAAATCTAAATTTGCAAATGATTCTGCTAAAAAAACAGCTTGTTGTGTTTATTGGACAAGGAAGAATAACATGTACATTCAGTCAAAAAAGTATCGGGAATGGATGATTTGTTTATGGTTCCAAATTCAAATTTTTGTTTTTTTGTAGTTGTTAGATTGGCACAACTGTTTTCCATTTTGGCGCGGAGTTTGAGTTGCATCTGTTATTTATATTAAATACAGTGCTGGTTTTAGTAATATCATATATAGTGTGTATTGCGAATTACATAATGGACAAAAATATCGAACAAAGAGATTGTCTTAAATTTTGCATCGCCAATGGAATTTCGTGTTCGGAGTCACTGAAAATGTTACAGAAGGCTTACGGTGAATCGACTTTATCAAAAACTCGTGCTTATGAGTGGTTCAAAGCGTTCAAAAGCGGTCGAGATGTGATGGAAGATTTGCCTCGCTCTGGTAGGCCGTCAACGTCTGCAACTGAAGTTAACATCGCAAAAGTGAAGGAAATAGTGACTGAAAATCCCCATTCAACGCTGAGAGAGATAGCCGCCGAACTTTCTGTATCTCACGAGTCGATCCGTACCATTTTAACTAATCATTTGGGTATGAAACATGTTGCTGCTCGGCTAGTCCCAAAAGATCTGAATTTTCTCCAAAAACTCAATCGCATGAAAGTAGCTGAGGACATGCTAGAACGAGTCAGTTCGGACCCAACATTCATGAAACGCATTGTTACTGGTGACGAGACGTGGGTTTACGAGTTTGACATGCTAACTAGTCAACAAGCTTCGGAGTGGCGCCTTCCAACTGAACCGAAATCGAAAAAACCACGCCAAAGTCGATCAAAAGTCAAAGTCATGTTGACTGTTTTCTTTGACTATCGCGGTGTTGTGCACTCTGAATTCTTACCGGAAGGTCTTACGGTAAATAAAGAATATTATTTGAGCGTTTTGCGGCGTTTAAAGAGCAAATTCGACGAAAAAGGCCAGATTTGTGGAAAGAAAATTCTTGGATTTTGCACCACGACAATGCGCCTTCGCACAAGGCTATCATTGTGAACGAATTTTTAACCAAACACTCAACAAATACCATCCAGCAACCACCATATTCACCAGATATGGCTCCTGCTGACTTTTTTCTTTTTCCTAAACTCAAATTACCACTTCGTGGCACCTGTTTTCAATCGATAGAAGACATAAAGGAGAATTCGCGGCGAGAACTGAACTCAATTCCGGAAGCAGCGTTTAAAAAATGTTTTGATGAATGGATAATTCGTTGGCGCAAGTGTATCGTTTCTAAAGGAGCATACTTAGAAGGTGATAAAATAAATTTGGATGAATAACAGACATTTTGTGTATTATTGATCTTTTCCCGGTACTTTCTTGACAGAGTAGTATATATTTATGATTTGTAAGCATGCAGCAATACTGTTGCAATAAAAGACCATATCATAATATTACCCATTTATCAATTTTGTGAACAGAAATCAAATTGTTCAATAATTCTTTCAAAACCCATACACAGAGAAAACTTCACCAGCCCATAAAAAACAAAATAAAACAAAAACAAACTTTTCCGAACGATCACAATTCCAAACAGAAAACAACGCGCAAAAGTTTTTCGGACTGAAATCGGGCTTGACGTGGGGGACCGAAATTATTCTGTCGTCGGTAATAAAGACTTTTGCCAAGTTTTTCGTCGGGTTTCGTAGCTATTTCCTTGGCCAGACACCGGCTGAGTTACGAGCCAAGTTGGACAGAGAAATGTGGGGGCGTGTTACCATTGAAGTTTTCTTGGGTTAATAAGAATTGTTTTCGTCAGTCACAGGTGGACTGCAAAAGAGTTCTTAGAGGGATTTGGGCGAGGTTTTGCCCCGCAGTGGCTTTTCCAAGTACAGGTTAAGAAAGGAGGGTTGGCTGACAATGTTAGAGGAATGGTGGAAGACTCAATTATATACAGACGGATACTTTCTGTTCAAAGTATGGTGTGCCACCAATTATACAAAGGCTTTCATCATCTGCCTAGCCTTTTCCCAACTAAGTTGGGGTCGGCTTCCAGTCAAGCCGGATTTAGCTGAATACCAGTACTTTACGAGGAGGGGCTGCCTACCAGACCTCCACAAACCATTAACTGGGTAACACGGTACTTCAAGGCAAGACTGGAGTCAGATTTACTGGCTTCTGATTATCCGTAACGACTGCCAAAGGTCTACAAATGACAGCCAGGACTAACGGCTTAACGTTCTTTCCGAGGCACGGAGGAAACTCGGTTTGTTTGGATGGTCACCCATCCACAGACCAACCTTGGCAAGCGTTGCTTAACCTTGAAGATCGACCCGTGCGGCTGTCATTATATAGCCACGAGCACCTCCATTATACAAAGGCTTTCTTTAAAATATATGGCAATACTTTCCTAGAAAGTAACTAAAGATTTGACTGCAAATAAATAAAAAAATATTATGTTTTTGAATTCCGATCCAAGTCGTCAGTATTACAGTTTCTGAATTAAAGATGGCGTTGAAATTTAATATCTATTCTACCTACAACCTATAGTACGTTAAGATTCTCAACAAGTCTTATGTAAAAACTTTAATGTCTTCATTCGTTTGCTACCAAAAATTGCTATAAATTTTTTGTTTGACGAGAAACTATGTCAAACAGAAATGTCAAGAAATCACCTAAAGAGTCCTCTTGCTCTGGGCGAAGTAGAAGGGAGTGTCAGACACTTACAGACCAAAACCCTTCCGTGTTCCTCCTAATGCCCTTTGCGGTCCAGGGTCGCGGTGATTCTTTCGAACAAATTCCGCAACTCTGAGAAATTCGCCACCCTACCAAGACATGTCAACATAGTGAACTTACAAAGCAATGACACACAAGAGAAATAGGAATTGTACTCAGTCGTATTCCCATAAAAATCGTATCGCATGACAACGTAAACTCACAAAGCTAACTAGAGAACGTAAAATAAGCACATAGTACTGATTATTTATAGCATCGATACTTCCCATTGATTTATTTCGAAATAGACTAACTATTCATAATTTATAACTTTACTGTGTCATGTCGTCTCTTTGACTCTAGTTATTGCAACGACTGCAGAATTTAAAAAGGGATTGTTAAGACTCGTCCTGTGTGGGTTTAAATAGTATCGTTAAGGTGAACAGCGGATATAAAATGGCCATTTTAGTGGAACCATATTAGGATTATAATAATATTAATTATACAACAATCTTCTACATTTTCAGTTGAGGAGCTCGTGGCTAGATAATAACAGCCGCACGGGTCGATCTTCAAGGTTAAGCAACGCTTGCCAAGATTGGTCTGTGGATGGGTGACCATCTTAACATATCGAGTTTCCTCCGTGCCTCGGAAAGCACGCTAAGCCGTTGGTCCCGGCTGACATTTGTAGATCTTTGGCAGTCGTTACGGATAGTCAGAAGCCAGTTAATCTGTCTCCAGTCTTGCCATGAAGTACCGTGTTACCCAGTAAATGGGTTATGGAGGTCTGGTAGCCAGCCGCTCCACGTAAAATACTGATATTCAGCTAAATCCGGTTTGACTGGAAGCCGACTCCAATATAGTTGGAAAAAAGGCTAGGCAGATAAATTAATCGTCTTCATTTTCATCTTTATCGGTAAACCATTAGGTTTTTTTTACTATTGATAAGCACGCGTTTGATCACAATTTCATCTGATGGTAAGCGATGATGAGGTCAGGTTGATTGGGAAAATTTGACAGTTTCGGGAGCTTGATGTGCTGGGTGATTCTACTAAAGTCTAAGTCGTAATCCTTTTTAAACACGTAGGACTTTATGAAAATAATATTTTTTTAAAGGGATAGTTTAAAAATAAACCATTTGTAGGTGTGTTTCTACCGAAGACAATATGACTAGAAAAGTGGGGACTACTAAAATGACGAGAAAAGAATTATAGCAGATACGGTTGAAACTATGATGCCAATAGAGGGTGTGTTTTCAATCTGGAAATGCATAAAGAAAAATTGTTTAATTCAGACTAGTTCACGTCCATATTTTTTTAGTAACAGAAATGGTGATGACGAAATTACTGCTGAGAATGTAGAGAAAGAAGAAGACATGCTGCGTCGACCCAAAATAAGTAGGAATTTGCTACATAGAGGTTATCATGTTTTTACAAGAAAACTGCAGCTGGTATATTCTGTCAACGACTCACCGAATAAACTAAGGTAGAGTGAGCATGACGTGAACTTTCATTCCATCTTGTTTATATAGATTGGCAGCTCACTTCGCGATCACTTCACCCAAACCTTCACTTCGACATGTTTACAGAAACGACCGGCTGAATCGACCGGCTGAATCGACCGGCTGAATCGACTGGCTGAATCGACCGGCTGAATCGACCGGCTGAATCGCACTGCAGGTTTCGTTTCTGGGAGCAAGCGGCAAATTTTCTCGACCGATGGACTAGATTAACGAAGCAATGCTTGGTTTGTTCTAAATAATGGACTCTGTCTGAAATATAAGATTTAAAAAAAACCAGCCTAGTGCGAGTCGGATTCGCACACGAAGGGTTCCGTACCATGAACCTTAATTTTTATTATTTGTTGTTATAGCAGTAGCAGCAATAGAAATACATAATCTGTGAAAATTTCAGCTGTCTACCTATTACGGTTCTTTAGATACAGGTCGCTCACATGCAGACGGACGGACGGACGGACAGCGGAAGCTAGTAATAGGGTTCTTTTGGTTACCCTTCGGATACGGAACCTTGAAAAAATTACAATTTAAGTAAAGTACGAAGGCATGTGTCATCTACCAAGCCGCACTGGGCCCACGTGGTGGATAACGGCCTACTCCCTCTCACCGAGAGGAGGCCTGTGTCCCAGCAGTGGGAACATTATAGGCTGATTATGCTTATGCTAAGTAAAGTACCACTTGGCATGATTTTGGAGTACAATAAAGTATATTCTATCGATCTAAAGAACGAAACGGAACTGAAATGGAGCAGAACATCTGGCCAGGCGGGGTGATGATAGGTGGAGCAAGGCAGAGACCGAGTGGCGTCGTGGACTGGTAAAAGGAGAGTGGGTCGTCCGGCAGCGAGATGGGCAGACGAAATTGTTACCATTGCGGGTAGAACCTGGATGAGGCTGGTGCAGGAACGTGAGGATAGTCACAAGAAAGAGAAAGTTAGAGTGAACAGGCTCCTTCTGGGTAAGCTCGCTCCATCGTAGACTTTGTCTCTGTCATCTCTGACCTAGACTAGAGTCAAGAACAAAGCCATCTCAAATAAAAAAAGAAAAGAGAGGTCTATGCTCAGCAGTGGGCGATATCGGGCTGTGGATGATGATGATGATGATGATGATGATGGTGATGGTGATGGTGATGGTGATGGTGATGGTCTATCTATCCAACGTACAAAAAGACCTCTTTAGGAAGACCATAATCATCATCTACATGGCCTGTTCCCAACTATATTAGGGTCGGCTTCCAGTCAAACCGGATTTAGCTGAATATCAGTATTTTACGCGGAGTGGCTGCCTACCAGATCTCTACAACCCAGTAACTGGGTAACACAGTACTTCATGGCAAGACTGGAGTCAGATTTACTGGCTTCTGACTATCCGTAACGACTGCCAAAGATCTAAAAATGACAGCCGGGACCAACGGCTTAACGTGCTTTCCGAGGCATGGAAGAAACTCGCTATGTTAAGATGGTCACCCATCCACAGACCAACCTCGGCAAGCGTTGCTTAACTTTGAAGATCGACTCGTGCGGCTGTTATTATCTAGCCACGAGCTCCTCCTTCCTTTAGGAAGACCATAATATTAATCACGAAACAATCTGTCAAATTTAATTTTCACCTCTATTGCTAACGAATTAGGTTCAAGGTTGATTGGGAAAGACAGTGACGGGTAGCGTGATTTGCATTTTGATTCTGCTAAAATGGCCTTTTTAGACCTTCTGTTGTCATTTCAGTAGCAAAATTATTCTTGTATTATTCTGTTTGTTTATCAATACAATAGTCGACAAAGAATACCACACAGTGTGGTAACCAATTTTCCTCTATAAACAATATTGCATAGCATAAATCGAAAAAGTTAATAAAATTAAAAAACTTATGCTTTTGTTCAAGGTTTCTTTGTAACCTTCGGGTCGAAGGTTAGAAGCTAATACTGTAATAATATGATAATGGAATATAGTTTAGTGGCAGCCCTGGGTTCAAATATTTGTTTTTATCGTAGATATCATATTGTTTGGTTTAATATTACGGTTTTCATGGGCAATTCTTTCCGGATTGGAATTGGATAAGAATGTCATCGAATTATTGATACTTTCAGGAATAGAGAAAGTTTTATTTATAGAGTAAAAAACTTTTTTTAGCGTCAGAATTCAAATTCAAATTCATTCAAATTCAAATTCAAATTCAAAGCATTTTATTTCAAATAAACCATTCACAGGCACTTTTGAAACGTCAAGGTCGGTCAGTCAAAAACATGGAAGCTATTTGCACGTTCCAAAGCGTAGATCTCTATGGAGAAGAACGTGCAAGAAACTCCACGGACACTCTTTTAAATCATGTTCTGGTTTTACAAAATTTCAAGTTACATATACTTGTTGCTTCTGCATGTGAGGACAATGCAAAGGAAAAAAAAAAAGGCTTATTATAAGAATTTTAAATATAAAGATTAAAATAAGCCAATGGCAGTTAAGAGATGACCAGTCTCAACCGACGGCGCCTGTTCACGAACATGACGCGTGTATCGGCACCCTTCAGCTCAACCATTTCGAAGGGAACCGAATGATCAAACCCACGCGCCGCCATCAGCGAGACATTTGAGTGAGCATGACATGCTCTCAACCACCATGCTCGTTCATGTCCAACAAGTAAAACTATAACTACTCACATAAAATGTAAATGGTTTCATGGTACTCACATTTACAAAATTTGAAAAATATGCTTCTACTTTACACAAAACTATGGTTGTCAATGACCAAATAATGAAAAATAAATTAATAAAGAGAACGATTAAGATCTTACATCAAAAAGAATAAATAAGTAATTAATATAATAATATAATTTGTATGTTTATAAGAATAAATAAACGAAATAATGTAAGAACCTCTAAAAGGAGCGAGCATCTCTTCCAAATATAAAAACATAGAAACCTAAAAAGTGGACCTAAGCAGCTGTGACTGTGGAGCAGGACCAGCATTTAGCCAAGCGTTTTTATCGAGGATATAATTTGGAGTATCATAACCTTTGCGGCAATTAAAACGTCACTAACAAAAGTTCTATGTTTTGCAGGGAACGAAACAGCTCGTTTTTAGCCCTAAAACACCCACCACATTTAAAATTATCTAACAGTCAAGAAACTCTTCCATATAGACTGATCTAAGAGAAGTCAGTCTACCTGCTCCGAAGACAGCAGTATTACATCTTCAAAAAGGCGTTTTTAGGGTATATGCTGACAGGCGACAGGGTCGCGAGATCGCAGTCTATTCAGGACAAAGTTCTTCTTCATATCGTATAGGCAGTAAGGTCTAACGATCCTACCCTAGTGTCAAAGTTTCTAAACCGCCTCATGGGCCTCTGACATGGTTTATTTAACGACCGCTACTTGGCGGCCGGGACCACCGCCTTATACATGCCTTCCGAAGCACGGAATCATCTTTTTATCAGAAACTCAGGTGATTCAAACCTGCAATGTCCTAGCCAAACTGGAAACAACTTCACAAAGTATGCTTCCCGTGGGAATTGAACCCACGACCACTGGGTACTACTACACTACAAGGCAAACGCCTAAACCACTCGATCACGGAGGTGGTTAACAGGACAAAGTGAGACAAACTGAATGGATGATTCCATCACCCCGCGCATTCTCAACACGGGCTTGCGCAATTTAGGACTGAAAGGAGGGCTTTCCAGAGGAGAGAGAGAGGCAGTACAAGTTATTAAAACTGACAAACTTACTTGTAAGAACATCTCTCCATCCGGCATGGCGTGGTCGTATGGTGAGTGTTCTCTCCGATGGCCGTGGATGTCTTCTTTTTCTTTGTGCATGACCACTGGAACAATACAGAAGAACACTTTTAAATATTTGACTTTAACATCAAACCTACATTAGGCAGAGACCAGAGGTTCTCCCAAATTTCGCACAAAGCATCGAAGTGTGCGCCAAGGCTGCTACCGAGAAATGCCTAACCCACCCCCGAGGATCCAGTCCAGTTAAAAGTATAAAGTTAATCTTTTAGCGGCTCTAAACAAAATGAATTAATATCAGCAATAAAGAATGTTATTTAGTCCAAATTTGCACATTGCCATTTTTGTTACCGACAAATACATTCTGGCTAAACCAAATTATTATTAATTATTATGATTTACTATTTTTTTTCTATTTTTATGTTTTTTACTTTCTCGGGTCCCTCTTCCTAGAGACTCGGTCCTTTGGTAGGCGTACGAGGGGCCGAAGCCAACTCGCAGAGGCCTCTTTAGACATTTCAAATGGAATGGGACACCAACCGACGATTATCCCTGTACGCACTGTGAAAGCATAGCCAAGGACAATCCCCGGTTGGAGCAGGACTATTGCAGAATATGGAAACAAAAGATGAAACGCTATGGGTTTGGCTGGTTTAGCGGACTAATAATCGTTTACTATGGAAGAACTATGGGCCCCTGCCTGACCATTGACGATTAAAACGGCTTTAAAATGGCAGGGGGTGACTTGCACACTCAATAAATGGGCCCCCCGAAAAGGGTCGCTAGCACAAAGTAACGTAGCGCCAAGGGGGCAACATATCCTGAGGTGCTAGAGGAGTGGAGAGGTATACCACGGCTATCAGGACAATCCCGGAAGTACGGTCAAGATCCCTACCAGCACCTTACTGGATTATACATCCTTCTCCCGAGCACGTTTGCTCTTGCGAATCTCCACTCAGACCGGCCAATTAAGGCAAGAAAGAGGTGGAAGCTCTGTTCCTCGTCAGTTTTCACCCCGGCCAGCCAATAAAGGCAAGCCGGAAATGAGAAACAAGAATTCTCCCTGGAAATCAGGTCCGTGGGGTCGCTAGTACCCAACAGTTCGCCACAAAACTGCCTTGCGGATCTATTTATTATTATTTTTCAGATGTAATTTCTCTGTTAGTGCCGACGAATAGCTGCTTCATCTGCACCCTGTTTTTAAGTATTTTTCGAGAGATTACCCTTCAGGCCCGTTTATCTCCTTATGAAATACAAATCCAATAGCACTTGTTATTCAAACAGCATACATTATTCCCCTCTTATCAGCCTAGATAATATTATTTATAATAATCATAATTAAAATTTTATTTTATAACAATTTAAACGTTATCTTTATCTCAGCCACCTTTAAGTGTTAATTGCCACCGCATTCTTGATATCGATTGTTGTACTTTGCAAATATCACATCGTATTTTGTTCAGTAATTAAAATAATGATTATAAGTTTTTAATTGCTGGTAACAGGACATTAGTCGGGATGTGTTCGCACCTGCTTTTAACAAGAAATGATAGTATCTGGGATGTAAAATGTAAAAATAAAATGTATTGTTGTCTTGTTTGACACCAGCTTCCATCAAAACCAGTTGATTATAATTATTTGTTTGTTTTAGGAACCAGTTGATTATAATTACTTGTTTGTTTTAGGATTCAGTACCTAAAGGGTAACCAACATCCATCTGTCTGTCAGCAGACTGTATCTCAAGAACCATAAGTAGGTAGACAGTGGCATTTTTACAGATTGTGTATTTCTACTGCCGCTATAATAAAAATTAAGGTTTATGGTACGGAACCCTTCGTGTGCGACTCGTCTGCACTTTGTCAGTTTTATATATATTATTATTTTCTGTAGATAAAAGTTTTCCATATAAACATGTACGCAGATGTAAAAATCCATTAGCTGAAGAATATAACTATAGCTTTTACGATACTTGGTAAAATATTAAAAATTATTGTGAAGAGGCGAGAATTTGACACACTCAAACCGTTTTTAGTAAATGTCAAATTAAAAATTTCAGTAACTCCAAATAGAAACACACTAGCTATGAAATCCCTATCGCACTCCCCTATCGAACTTATTTATTTCACGTTACGTCAGTTTGCAAGAGCGGGATAAAATCAGAACGAACATAATGTGCTTATCAATTTTATTTTCATAACATCTACCCGTAGCACTACTTGCGCGAGTAAACGAGGGGGCGTGGTCTGCGCGACAAATCAGAGAAATTGTACCTATAGGGGGATGCTGGGTGCAGTAAGAGGGATGTTTTATGTGTTTTTGTTATAGGAAAATGAGCTTTGTTAGAATTCTTAATTATGTAATGATATTTTGTCTCGTGTCAGGTGTGAGAATATTAAGGCAACGTGATAATGATGTAACATATAGCACTACTTTTAAGACTGAATAATACTGTACGACATACGACGACATACATACATACATTGTACGACTGTAGTGTGGGTGTCTTAGAAATATGTCTATTTTGGTATGTGTAAGTAGAGCTCCTGGCTAAAGAATAACAGCTGCACAGGTCGATCTTCAAGGTTAAGCAACGCTTGCCAAGGTTGATCTTTGGATAGGTGACTATCGCTGTTGGTCCTGGCTGACATTTGTAGATCTTTGGCAGTCGTTACGGACTGTCAGAAGCCAGTAAATCTGACTCCAGTCTTGCCAAGTAATACCGTGTTACCCATTTAATGGGTTGTGGAGGTCGAGTAGGCAGCCGCTTCACGTAAAATATGGTATTCAAAAGGCTAGGCAGATGATGATATGTTTAAGTAGCCTAAGTCTATATAGGTTTTGAATAGTTCGCTAATACTGTATTATACGTCAAATTGTGTTTAATTATACTTATTCTTACAAGGCAACCCTGCCTTCGGGCAAGCCGCGCATATTGGTCGTGTCGCGTTACAAGTGGCTTAATTTTAAATTGGTGCGAAATTATTCGGCAAAGCAAGATGTGTCAACAACAAAATCAACCCTGAACCTAATGCTTTAGTGTTAAAGATGAAAATGAAATTTGACAGATTGTTATGTGGTAAATATTATGATTATAATATGATTCTGCTAGTGACCTTTTTAGCCCCCCAGACTTATTCCTTGTTGGAAATAAATACCTGTATAGTTCTTCATTTTACAGTTATGATGTAGTTGATACATAATCATAGGTACGCGTCATTATCACCTGCGCAATTGTGTAATTTCTACAGTAACGAGAATGGATCGATTTCATTTGATGATAGTATGAAACGGACTTAAATGTCATATCCAACCATATTACAATTTGTTGGTTGAAAAAGTAGGTGTTTTATTGCGAATTGGAAATAAAAGTAACTGTATTGAAATGGTTAAATTAACTCTCAGCGACGATTCGCTTTTTGTTCACCTCATTCATCATCATCTGCTTGGAAAAATATCAGCTGTTTTAAACAAAATGCAATATTTAGCCAGTGAAAATGTATGAAACAGCTGATATTTTTCTCGAGATTTCAGGGTTTTCTTAAAATAAAAGTTGCTTATAATCTTGTGTATTTTCATTTGTAAAACACCAGCAACCTCTTAGTTGCTGGTGTTTTACAAATAACCTTGTATAGGGGTCGGCTTCCAGTCAAGCCGGATTTAGCTGAATACCAGTATTTTACGTGGAGCGGCTGCCTACCAGACCTCCACAACCCATTAAATAGGTAACACGGTACTTCATGGCAAGACTGGAGTCAGATTTACTGGCTTCTGACTATCCGTAATGACTGCCAAAGAACTACAAATTGTTTGTTCACCTCATTACTTGGGCATATTAGGAAAAAAAACCGGTTGAGTGCGAGTCGGACTCTAACACGAAGGGTTCCGTACCATAAACCGAAAAAAAAAACACGTTGCCTGTATTCCCATAAAAGCAACTTGTTTTTTATTCAATTTAATTTTTATTTTTTGTTACTGTATATCTATTACGGTTCTTGAAATAAAGCCATCGGACATCGGGTACGCAACCATTAAAATAGGAATATTATAGTCTAAAAACAAAAATTTTGAGTTTTTATTTTAAAGTTTTTTTTACGAATGCGAACAGTTTACAGCATGATAAACCTGTTGCTTTCATCCCAAAACATTGTTGAACACTTTTACTAGTATGGACCGCATAATACACGTAATAATATAAAATAAATAATAATTCCCGGGACAGTGGCGTTGTCACCAACAAACGGTACGGAACACTTTACGAGCAGCCTGGCCAATTACTGCCTGGGAGACACCATGTGGAAGCCAGTGATGTGATACCATCGATAGATTTATGTCGATAGATCATAGTTTATCGACAGCAGTTTCAATTGGAAGTTATTATTGATCGTTTTTGGTTTAGGTTTTGTTTTGGGTGTTGTGAGTTGCTTTTTGATTATTACATTTATTAATTTCAACTTTATGTCCAATAGTGATAACATTATTGTACATAAAGTTTGGGCAGACTTAATACAAGGCATTCTCTACCAGTCAACCTTTTAGTTAAAAAGACTACAGTATGGTGATTAATACTTATGAATGAGTATTTGAAGTTAAACAATTATTTAAGCGCAAATAAATCGGAAATCTTTAGATCACTCCTTTTTCCATTGTAGATGAAAACCTTAAAATGTTTTTAGTTGCCACCACAATGTCACTTGAAAGTAAAATGTCTATTTATCTATTAAATTAATTAGTCAATATATTAATAAAAGCAATTTATTTACTCAGTTATAATATAGCTAGATTCATTAAAACAAAACAGTCGGACTTTTTTTTATTAATTCAGCTCTTATGTATGTATTTACACATATCAACTCACCGGTAAAGGCTGACAACTTGACCGCAAAAGAAGAACAATAAAAATACGTTTAACAAAAATATTACTATTGTCGGTAGTAAACTTAAAAGAAATAAAAAACAAAGGCACCAAGGCCGTCGTTGCAATTATTTTCACCACATCTTACAAACAAACGACTCATTTAAATAAATATAACAACATTTCAATAGCTCACATAATTATTTAAACAGCGCAACATTAAGCCGTACACTTTATAAAAACAATCGCAATTATTTCACACAAAAGCCTTCATTACTTTTCTTTGCACAACATTTTAACTTTTTAATAAAAAAAGGCAAAGTTATTGTTTTGCGGCTCACAGATCAAGATAGCGTTGGCCGGCAATCGAATGGATTTACCGATTTATCGATAATGTCCGTGGGTACGTCACTAAACGAATGCGCGGTGGTTTATCACCCTCTATAATCGTCATTACACTATCGGGGGTTTCCTTTTTTTTGTTTTCGTTATAAATTGAAAACGTAAAATTGATGACAGTAGGCTGTTGCTTTGGCGAAACTCGTTAATTTTGTATTTTAGCACTTTAGAGATAGGATAGATAATGGTAGTTTTTATTTGTTTTTTTTTTTAGGGATTTCAGTAATTAAACTATGGCAGAATTGTGATAAAATAATAAGTTAGTAACTAATTATTACGCTTCTCACAGATAGGCGTGACGCGACAGCACGGTTTTTGTATAAATTGTTATAAGGTTTATGATTTCCCATAGAATAATTTCTTTAAAAGTAGTCGCGTTCTTGTCAAGTTGTCGCGTCGCTGCATCAAGCCTGTCTGTTCAGCCTTTACTTAAAGAAAACATGGACACACCTTAACGGTAAACTACTCCTAATATACGAAATTTTTCCAGTACTGCTGATAGACAACACACGAGGAGCTCGTGGCTAAATAATAACAGCCACACGGGTCGATCTTCAAGGTTAAGCAACGCTTGCCTAGGTTGGTCTGTGGATGGGTGACCAACTTAACATACCGAGATTCCTCCGTGCCTCGGAAAGCACGTCAAGCCGTTGGTCCCGGCTGTCATTGGTAGATCTTTGGCAGTCGTTACGGATAGTCAGAAGCCAGTAAATCTGATTCCAGTCTTGCCATAAAATACCGCGTTACCCAGTTAATGGGTTGTGGAGGTCTGGTAGGCAGCCGCTCCTCGTAAAATACTGGTATTCAGCTAAATCCAACTTGACTGGAAGCCGACCCCAATATAGTTGGGAAAAGGCTGGGCAGGCTGATAGACAACGCACTGCCGAAACAAATGGTCATGTTAGTTCCTTAGGGAGTAAGGGGAGCACTAAGACAAAACAAAAAACGGGATATGTGCGTAAGAAGTCGCGAGTAAAACTTTGTTACTTTTATATCAAATACCTCTTGGTCTGCCTACCCCGGAATGACAAGTCCCAACTGTCACTCGACTGCCATATTAGACCGGTTAATTACAAAAACTAATAATGTACGGAAACGCAATGGTTTTAGTGTAAAAAACGTCGCGTGCGCACAATTTGTCATACGTTTTCATTAGGCGCATTGTTTTGCATTGATTTACGATATATAGATATCAATGTTTAGTTATTTATTTAGGATCTCGTGGCTAAATAATAACAGCCGCACGGGTCGATCTTTAAGGTTTAGCAACGCTTGCCAAGGTTGGTCTGTTGATGGGTGACCATCTTAATATACCAAGTTTCCTCCGTGCCTCGGAAAGCACGTTAAGCCGTTGCTCCCGTTGGCAGTCGTTACGGATTGTCAGAAGCCTGTAAATCTGACTCCAATCTTGCCAAGAAGTACCGTGTTACCCAGTTAATGGGTTGTGGAGGTCTGGTAGGCAGCCGCTCCACGTAAAACACTGGTATTCACCTGAATCCGGTTTGACTGGAAGCTGATCCCAATATAGTTGGGAAAAGGCTAGGCAGATGATGAATGTTTAGTTATGTATGTGCCATTCAACGTGGCAATGCCGCCAGTCTCTTCGGCATATTTCTCGGCAGCGATGAGGACAGTTGTTTTTTATGCTACATTTTAGTTTGTATTTTACTACAGAAAAATAAATATAATGCCTGTTTGATATATTCTGCAGACACTAAATAAGCCAATTCATCAACAAAAAGAAGTGAGGAGCTCGTGGCTAAATAATAACAGCCGCACGGGTCGATCTTTAAGGTTAAGCAACGCTTGCCAAGGTTGGTCTGTGGATGGGTGACCATCTTAACATAACGAGTTTCCTCCGTGCCCCTCGGAAAGCACGTTAAGCCGTAGGTCCCAGCTGTCATTTGTAGATCTTTGGCAGTCGTTACGGGTTGTCAGAAGCCAGTAAATGAATCCAGTCTTGCCAAGAAGTACCGTGTTACCCAGTAAATGGGTTGTGGAGGTCTGATGGCAGCCGCTCCACGTAAAACACTGGTATTCAGCTGAATCCGGTTTGACTGGAAGCCGACCCCAATATAGTTGGGAAAAGGCTAGGCAGATGATGATGATCAACAAAAAGAAGTAATTAATTGGTACAATAAAATAATTATTTGTTGTTCATTGTTGCCTTATTTTGGACTAGCTTCGCTCGCATTACTATATTTAGGTTTTCGCAAAAAAGTACCTTCTAAATATCTATCTCTGTACCAAAATTAAAATCGGTTCAGCTATTCGGATGTGAAAGCGTAACAAACAAAGAATAAATAAATAATGTTTCCTGTTTAAATCCGCAGGACGAACATCAGCTGTACTTGGTAGTTTGCCGGTACGGTGGGCAACCAAACACTGTGTTAAGCATTTATTTATGAAGGAAAACAATAATCCTTAGTGTTCATGTACTTATTTTATATTTACTTAAATGTTTGTTCACTTTAATTACAATTTACACATTAAACTTATTCAAAAGTACGGAACAAATGTTGGCATGTTTGCACTTGACCAGTGTGGTCAGTATTGGTCCAACACTGACTGTTGTTAACGATAAGTTTTATTATCTTTTACGAAACTGAAAATCCTAACTAATAATATAATGCAAAATTGAGTTTGTGTTTGTTATTTTTAGGGTGAGGCCAAACGAAAGTAATTTTGTGAGTAGTGAGTCGCGTAAAATGAGTCGGCGGAGTTCGGTTTCATACTAAAGTCCAACTCATTTTGCGTCTCCGTGTGGCACAAACAGGACTTTAATATGAAAGCGAATGCAGCGCAAATCCCGCCGACTCATTTTACGCGACTCACAAAATTACGTTCACGTTTACTACGCCTAAATCACTAAACCGATTTTGATGAAAACGCGTGCAATTGATGCTGCGAGAAACACCTAGTTTTTGCGTTTATTGAGACTAAGACGAGGTTATTTTGAAAAAAAATAAGGGTACCGGCGAAAAACAAGGAATGTCACATAAAGTTTATTTCACAATTATTTTTGTAATGGCTTTAACAATTACCAAGGCTTCCTTGTACCTAAAGATAATCTCAGTGGGGTAAACTTGAGCTCCTATAAGTAATATCTAAGATTGGGTACGTAGAAGAAAGTCCAAACACTTTGTAAAATTAAAATGCAAATTAATTTGTCTCAAAAACTGGTTTTTGAGACAAATTCTTCAACCTTTCAATCCTTACTAATATTATAAATTCAAAAGTAACCATCTGTCTGTCTATCTGTCACGCTTTCATGTCAAAACTACTGAACCGATTTAAATGAAATTTAGTACACAGATAGTCTAGAGCCTGAGAAAGGACATAGGCTACATTTTATCCCGGGAGTATGGGACCACGTGGGCGAAGCCGCTGGCAGAAGCAAGTTGTTAATAATTATGTAACCAAAAAGTAATTGTTTGTTATAACTTTGTTGGTTATAACTTATTAAACCTGTACTTTTATGACACAAAATAATATTTATTATTTTAATAAACACAACAAACAAACTTATTTAACTTCTTAATTAAGGCTTCAAGCCAATACTATAGCTCCGAGTATTATTACCTTAAGTATGAATATTCATACGTAAAGGTGCAACGTTAAATGTGTTCTCTGCTGATTACCATACGGAGATACCGATATGTTTTTGTAATTGCGTGTGCCTTCTTTATTATTGCAGTTTTAGGCATTTACTTGCATGTATTATGGTGAAATTATGTATTGTATGTTAGAAATATGATGTGACAGCTTCTTGGAGTGCGCATGTTTTACAACCCAACTCATATGAAAAAAAATACACCAATTGTTTTTTATTTGAGATGGGTTTGCTCGTGACTCTAGTATACATCAGAGATGACAGAGACAAAGTCTACGATGGAGTCGGGCTTGCCCAGAAGGAGCCTGTTTTTTCCGATTATAAAGAGATGAGGGCTGTAAGCGTTCGGAAACACAGACGCAGGCAGAGAGTTCCTGCGAGGATCGTCCGGAGGACACGGTGGAGCATACGGTGGAGGTCTGCCTTGCTTGGGCGGAGCACCGCCGTGTCCTCGTCGAGGCGATCGGCGGCGGGGATCTCTCGCGTCTGGCCCTGGTTCAAGCCATGGTCCGGAGCGACGAGACATGGGAAGCGGTCACCTCCTTCTGCGAAGCAGTAATGCTAACAAAGGAGGAAGCCGAACGCGTGAGAGAGAGGGAAACCTCACGCCCCAGCCGCCGAAACAGAAGAAGACGCCCCGGGCGTCGGGAGTCGCAGGGCGATTCTCGGCCACCGTAGGCGTGGGACTGCGGACGGCGAGCATTGGGTGGCTCGCCGTCTGATCAGAACCAGGCCTGCGATCCCAACGCGCCTCAAGGACATGTCAGCACGGAAGACGGGGCCCACTAGGGCCAGTGCCTGCTGGGGCTGCGGACTTCGTTCGAAAAAGGCACCGTACCCTGGAACGCAAAGGGCACTAGGAGAAACACGGATGTGTTTTAGTCAGTAAGAGTCTGACACTCCCTCCTCCTGTACCCAGAGCGGGAGAAGTCATTTGATGATTTCCCATCCTAAAAAAAAAAAAGGCAGAGAGTTCCACTCCTTTGCTGTGCGTATTATAAAAGATGTTTGGAAACGCTTAGTGCAAATTGCTTAGTAACGCTTTTTTTTATGTATGCGTAAGTGTAGCATATTAAAAAGCAATGCTTTGAAATTGTAAGACTTTGAAAACCCCTGGTTTCTTGGCTGAAGTAACGTTTTGAACAAACCCGACTTTAATTATGCAGTTGTTGTCAAACACGAGCATAAGTAACAATAAAAAGGTTTGAAAACAATCATTCTGTTAGTAATAAACAACAAAGTAATAACACTCGCCACGCTCTAAACTATCTGTGTACCAAATTTCATTTAAATCGGTTCAGTAGTTTTGGCATGAAAGCGCGCCAGACAGACAGAGTTACTTTCGCATTTTAAGGATAGTAAGGAATAATAAATTGCAGGTTTTTTTACAATTACATTTTAAAGTGGTGTATATTGTAGTTTCCAAAAGTTTTGCACAAACAACGAATATATTGTCAAAGCAAAACGTATGTTAATTTTGAACCAACAATGGTTAGGTTACAGTGACCATAACAAGCGGTTCGTGTTTAACCACCATAAAGTTAAGTAAAAGTTAACCCGATCAAGAGTGGTTTGCGTTACATAATAGCCTTGTACGTGATTTTAGAACTTGGGTTTACAATATTTTTGTGTGGCTAACGCTAAATTTTTGATTTAGTGTTAAAATATTTTTTAAATAATGAGGAGGCAAAACGCAGAGTTTTGGAAACTTTTGTATGGGAATAATTTCACATTTTAACTAGTGTTTATCAAAACGAATAAGTTAGTTCCATTTACCATCCGCCTAGCCTTTTCCCAACTATATTGGGGTCGGCTTCCAGTCAAACCGGATTTAGCTGAATACCAGTATTTTACGCGGAGCGGCTGCCTACCAGACCTCCACAACCCATTAACTAGGTAACACTGTACTTCATGGTAAGACTGGAGTCAGATTAACTGGCTTCTGACTATCCGTAACGACTGCCAAAGATCTACAAATGACAGCCGGGACCAACGGCTTAACGTGCTATCCGAGGCACGGAGGAAACTCGGTATGTTAAGATGGTCACCCATCCACAGACCAACCTTGGCAAGCATTGCTTAACCTTGAAGATCGACCCGTGCGGCTGTTATTATCTAAGTTAGTTCCATTTATCATATTACCAATTTGAAGGTAAATTCTGATAGTACCAGTAATAAACTTAAAAAGAAATGGAGGCAGAGTAAATAAAACGTCTATTTTAAAATCATTGATCCAAAGGACCAGAAAAAAATACTGTAGCTATTCGTTAATTTCTTAAATTTTGTGACGATGAGTAGTTTTCATAAGTTTTCGACGTTTGGTCTAAGAAAGCTCATTCGTAAAAACCCTAGTTGGAAAATATAATTTGTAATAATGTTCAGGACCCTGAGGTAAACCTTAGCAAATCAATGTTGTCTTTTTAAAATCTAGAAGTAACACACAGAAAGATACGAAGATATTTGCAAAAACCGGTCAAGTGCGAATTGGACTCGGACACGAAGAGTTCCGTACCATTAACTTTTTTTTTGTTGTTATAGCGGCAACAGAAATACACAACCTGTGAAAATTTCAACCATCTACCTATTACGGTTCTTGAGATACAGCCCGCTGACAGACAGACGGACGGACGGACGGACGGAAGGACGGACGGACGGACAGCGGAGGCTTAGTAATAGGGTTCCGTTGGTTACCCTTTGGGCACGGAACCATAAAAATTAATTTCCTGAACAACTAACCAATTTTTTGACAGTCCAAAAGTGCCTGTAAATATTTTAATTGAAACAAACGCTTTGAGTTTGGGTTTATGTAACACTAGCTTCTGCTAGCGGTGTCACCCGCATGATCCCTGGGAAACATACTCGAGGGATAAAAAGTCGCCTAATTTCTATTCCAGACTACAATCTATCTCTGTTCCAAATTTCATCCAGATCCATTCTGCCGTCCTGGCGTGATTGAGTAACAAACATCCATCATAACTTTCGTATTTATAATATTAGTTAGATTCCAATACACACCAAAACCGCATACCAAAAACAACCCAGAAAAATAATACAACACATCATAATTCACAGAAAACAATTAAAAACGTATAATTTAGTCCGCAACATCTGTTGTAACCGTTTCACAATATGGCACGTGGTCGAACCCCGCACCGGGGTAGCGCACCGTGACCTCCTAATGACTGGACATGTGGGGAGTACCGTATGGGTGAGGTACGTTGGGACGCGAACGTAAAAAAATACTGGTCCTTGTGATTAGTCAGGGGTATTGTTTTGATCGTCTGTTGAAGAATTTGGTCCTTTGGTTCGCGGAGCAAAAAATAAAAACAATTTCTATTTAACTATGACAATAATGGCGTAATGGCGTCGTATGGTGCCGTAAAAGAATAATAACATCCCATCACTTCTCGTGGGTGTCGTAAGAGGCGACTAAGGGTATTGCAGCGTTCTCTGTAAAACTCAACACCATACACTGCGATCGCCAACTCGCCTGCCAAGCGTGGCGATTATGGAAAACTCCCCCCCTTTGGAGGAGGCCTAGTCCAGCAGTGGACGTCTTTCGGCTGTTACGATGATGATGATGAATAATATCGCGCGAGAGTATGGGAAAACGTAGTGTGGGACGCCCTGCGGCACGATGGATCGATGATTTGAAGAAGGTGGCTGGCAGCGGATAGATGCGGACTTCTCAAGACCGGGATGATTGGCACTCTTTGGGGGAGGCTTACGTTCAGCAGTGGATGGATATTGGCTGTATTATGATGATGATGAATAATGACACTAGCACTGTGAAAATAACGACCTACATACATTCAACTATTTCAATGGGCAAAATTCAAATCTACCGCACGGCATTACGCATAGTCCGAAAGTCTGCTCACTGGCCTTAATAAGGGATATTGTTTTACCCCGTACCTGGTTTGTCAGTTATAATTCTGGTTAACTGCCTCCGTATTCAAGTGGTTTAGGCATTTGCTTTGTGACCCGGTAGTCGTTGTTGGGAAATGTGTAAAAAATAAACTTTAATTTATAAGTAGGCAACACTATTTCTCTGTGGTTATAGTATTCTGTGACTATGATAATAATGTCTCCGGTAGACTGTTGTCTATGGTCTCCGGTCTAATTAAGTTTTCGTGTGTTTTACTAGGAAATACTGCAAATCATTCGATTCAAACGGCAAGCATACTTTGTAAAGTTGTTTCCAGTTTGGCTAGGACATTGCAGGCTTGAATCACCTTCTTCTTGTGTGGGCAGTAAGGTCTAAACGACTACACATGTGATTGTCTGATAAAAAGATGATTCCGTGCTTTGGCAGGCACGTATAAGCCTATGGTCCCGGCCGCCAAACGGTGGTCGTTAAATAAACCATGTCAGAGGCCCTTGAGGCAGTTTAGAAACTCTGACACTAGGATGTGTGAGGTCGTTAGACCTTACTGCCCACAAGAGAAGAATATTCTGGTTAGACTTAAAGCCAATCCCAACACAGTTGAAAAAAGCTAGAAGCTTAAAAAAAAAATGGAGTGAAAATCTTTGAGGGAGACCTTTGTCCTGCTGTGAGACGATAGGTTGATAAAAAAATATCACGAGAATTCACCCTAGACACAGACGTTTTTTTGTAGATAAATGGGCTATCTAATGATAGCCCATTTATCGAGGAAGGCTATAGGTTATATATCATCATGCTAAGACCAATAGGAGCGGAGCAGTAAAGAAAATTGTGACGCAGACGAGTTTCGCGGGTCAACTAGTACTCTATACCCGAAGAGTTTGTTTGCTTGAACGTGCTAATCTCAGGAACTACTTACTGGCCCGAATTGGAAAATTATTTCAGTGTTAGATAGCCCATTTATCGAGGAAGGCTATATGCTATATATAATCACGCTAAAACTAATAGGAGTGGAGCAGACGAAGTGGCGCGGGTCAACTAGTATTGCTATAATAGCCTTGCTATATAACCTCACCTAATGGACCAAGTTAGTCAAGGTGACCAAGTTCCTCAACAAAGATTAATCTGTGGGTTGTCAGGGGCACACGGGTGTGCCATTGGGCGTCAACTGAAATTGACGCTTAATGGCATCTCACATACCATACTAATTCACGCAGTTTAAACGTCTTTTTAAAAAAAACGCTGTGTTTAATGTCCTATGGCCCCCCATCGTCCAAAAAACATGGCGGCCGCCGATTTTTTACAATAAAACTATTCAATTGTTGTTGCGTCGCAACGGCTATTGCGACCGGGTAACCACAGGTTAAAATAAAAATATCCCTATTAACAGTGACATAATTACTGAACAACTAGCATATACAACTTGCAATACAGCAACAACAACAACATCAACTATCGTCTAGACTAGTTCACAACTCCAGAAATCATGTACAGCTATCAAAACAAACAAAGACATGCAAATAAACAGTGAATCGTTCAGAAATCTTAACACTTCAGCGCCGGACGGCGTCACGCGCCCGCTCGCGTGTCATGCGCCTTATTATAATAATGTCACGCCAATATTAAAGGATAGGTACTTCAGTTGTAGGATTTTGTATTGTATTGTATTGTATTGAGTTTGGCTAGTTTTTATCTTTTCGGTTAGTTCGATTCGAAGTTTAAAAACTAGACCAAAAATTTGTGCTCTTATCCTCAGTTTTGAATGAAGAATGTTGAAGTTAAGTGAGGATATTCAAATATAATACTTTAGCCTGAAAACCCGTCAAAATTTGGCATTAAAATATGGTAAGAAACTTACGAATCTCCAAAAAAAAACTAAATGTTAAAAGAGCAAGCCAATATTTTGAGTACTTTGCTTCGTATTTAATATTTCACTTCAAAATTTAAGAATATTTTAGTCGAGGGTATTAGCTTTAATCCCATTCAGAATTGAAAACATAGACATTAAATCAACATGAAATCAAACGAACCAGCCGCCATTTAAATTACACAGCTATTACAAATACAATAGAGAGCAGCCCAAAAAAAGTTTTCCTAAAGCTTTTAAAACTATAAACATAAAGTGTGATATCAATACTGAATTAACATACTAACATAAATCGCCAAACGTGACGTAGTTACCACTAATTCTTAAAGTAAACATATTGATAACATTTCTTACCGACTACCAATAAATCACGACAAACCAAGATGTCTCAATATACTACAAAGTAATTTCACTGTTAGCGAGAAAGAGATAAAAATACCAACCCTTCGAAATGTAGTAGGAAAGAAAGAGACAACTGACAATACCACATTTCGTATTAATTAAGGAGCAAATGGTTTTAAATCATGTGCCGTCGACGCTCCCTGTGGGAATCCAGAAGAGTTATAAGACCCTTTATTCTAAATTTAAAATTACAATTCTGTAAATGTTTCGAATATTTTAAATCTTGTGTACTGGTTATTGGTCTCTGGGGCGGAAGAAAAAAAAGTGGCCTAAATATCGATACTTTATGGTTAAAGGTTAATGGTCTCTAAAAGGTAGCAAAGGGGATAATTTGGTGTATTGTTTGGTGTACTGTTTTTAGACTTGAATACAAATGCGGGGCAGTTGCTGTATTCAGAGAAAAACAACAATAACAATGTTATTGTTTTTCTTTATTAGGGACACTTTTGCAATAAAAAGTATCTTGTGTCTTAATATAATTACATCAGAATATGTAAAGTAAAAAGCACTTACCAAAACAATTAACAAACCAACAAATTCATAAGAAAACATAATCCTAACAATCATTCCATTACACACACACAAAATCAATATTCATAAGTACATAACACCAATTAAAACCGTTGGCACATTATCTATGCGGCCAACTGTCAGACAGTTGCGTGAAACGAAACGTCACGGGCGCAGTAATCGCGAGATTGGCTCATTTGATATGTGAGTGTCACGCTGAATAGACGTGTGGCGTTGAATGGGTTAATGTTAGGGGAGGAATTTGATATTAAAATTGGCTGTGTGTATTTGGTGTTGAGCTGCGTTTTTAAAGTGCATTTATGTAGGGTTTATTTTATGAAGACAATTGTTTGATTTCTGACTTTTTATCGTTGTAGATAACTGACTTACTGTGACGAAAGGATATGCAGTAGCAGTAGCGTATGTTATAATGATCTTAATCAATTTATTACCTTAATAAAAAATCTGCACACCTGACGCGACAATATTGTAAACGATGAAACGTTCGTAAGGACAAAATTTTGCATAATAAATTACAATATTACTGTAGCCAACTAAGAATGATGAAGACGACGACGTAGCGAGCAATAAAAGTAAGATAATACCAAAGAATACAATTTATCCCTCATAGTGGGTGTGTTTAGCAAGGGGTTACTATTGAGATGATAACTACTTTTCAAGAAGTATGGAAGAAGAAGACATCATGGTGCACCGACCATAAATTTATTCACACAAGGGCAAAACCAATTTCATTTCTGAAACATGTTTTTTTAACATTACAGACTTCTTATAATAATTAATTTAATTCTTAAAAAGTCCATATGTGTACCAAACTTCAACAGAATTTGTCCAGTAGATCCAGAGAAAACTAGCTGTGACAGACGGATAGACAGACAGACACAGACAGACAGACAGACACCCGAGTGACCCTAAAAGGGTTCCGTTTTTTACGGATGTTCTGAACCCTAAAAAACAGGTCAAAAGGCTGAGGTGATAACTTATAAAGAGTTATTGAAGATGACATATTGTGCCAACCTTAAACAGATTGGGATAAAGACCAGATAATTATAATAGTGATGAAGAAGGCCCAAATAAATTAAGCAAAAGAGAAAGAGTAACCTTAAAACGCAGCAGCATTGAAGCAGGTACAGGCAGACATATCGCTATACATTTTCTCGTAGCATCAAGATGGAGTCCTGTACAAAAATCCGTCTCCAACAGAATGTCCTCGCCATCGATCACAAGCTAATTAATTAAACTACCCGTTACTGGAGCGAAGTGAACCAATTTCGCTCTGGTTTTAAATTTAAAAGTGTTGAGATTGCTCTGTCCATTTAATTGATACAGCGGGCCAGGAATCCCGGTCCGTTCAGTCGTTAGCTTATCGTTATACTGATTTCACACTCGTGTGTTGTAAGTTTACATGGTGGAGGTTTTATTTGCTTTGGGCTTGTTAAATAGTTGTAGATTTTTGGTGGGTTTTGGTGAAATTGTCTATGGTATTGTTTTAATAAGCATCTGTCACTGATTCTCCGGCTAAGATCTTCGAATCTAAAGTATTATTGTGGAGAGGTAAAATTGTTTGTTAATTGTAATTTATGGAAGTAGGCACCTACTGTCTGATTACGATTTGTTTTTACTGATGCAATGGTAGACTATTATATATATATAAGCAGAGGCTTTCAAGCTGAAAATGTGTTTTTGTTTAGGGATAAATCACGGGAGCAAAACACTTTCATTCCTTAAAAATAAGGCAGCTATCAGTTTATTACAAAAAAAATACACCCATTTTTTTTCAAGAATTACATTTCTAAACCTAAGTTCTTCGTAAAAGCCAAAACACCAATACTACATTTAACTAACAACAACGAACACTAAAAGTAATAAATAAAAATATCTGTACAATCGCAGACATGTGAGCCAGCCGCGTGCACAGGAGCCTACCGGTCACGATGTTCGAGGACCAAAAAAACGTCCATATTATCACATCTCGGTATGTCCTCTGCTTTGTGCGTCCACATTTATAAAACGCGTTCGTATTATAGCTTATTTAATATGCTTTTGATTCGTTTAAATGTGGGATTACGGTGGTTTAATGGGGAATGGTGGGTAGGGCTTGTTGTTGTCCGATTTTGGTGGTTTTATGTCCTGTTATGGGACTTGTAATGGCTTTGTTGACACTTTGGTTCCGCGTTTTGATTTCTTTTATTTATTTATTTTTTTGAAATATCACTCACGTTTTGGAGTATTCGAGAAGCAAAGTAAGCTTGTGCATTGAAAAAATCTAACTAGTCCATCAGTTAGATTATCAAAAATATTAGACCCGGTTTTTTTCTTTTGTTACGTAAACCAAAATTGACGAAGATACGACGCTTTTTAAATTCCCAATACGTCACGCCGTGGTATAATTTTAAGTGCGTTCTGACGTCACGAGCCCCCACTCCCGAGTTTTGATGCGTTTTATCTTTGTCAATATTCATTGATTTACAAAAACAAAAAAATACGTGTCCATTATTTTTCTCTAACTGACGGACTAAATAGATTTGCAATTTATTGATGGTGAAAACTAGCCTATTTTTTTTTTTTTTACTTTAGATAGGCACGCGTTTGACCATTATCTCACCTGATGGTAAGCGATGATGTGGTCGAAGATGGAGCACGCTTGCCTAGAAATAATCTATTCACTCTTGACTTAAAGACTCCCAGGTTGTAGCTATCAGGAAACACAGACTCCGGCAGGGAATTCCACTCCTTAGCTGTACGCATTATGAATGTGTTACCAAAACGTTTTGTGCGTATAAGTGGGATGTCGACCATGTACCGGTGGCGCATCGCCGTTCGTCTTGTGGTCCTATTCAGTCAATCCTAGTTATATTTTTGCAGTTTTTTAAAAACTCCTGACTCTACCTTTATAATTAAGCCTGAATCGGTGTTTCGTAACAATTTTGCGATGAGATTTTTCGTCAAAATAATAATCGTGTAATTTTAATGTGCGTATATTTGGGCGGAATAAACTATTTTTCTCATCTGCCTAGCCTTTTCCCAACTAGATTGGGGTCGGCTTCCAGTCAAACCGGATTCAGCTAAATACCATTGTCTTACGTGGAGCGGCTGTCTACCACAGACCTCCACAACCCATTAACTGGGTAACACGGTACATCTTGGCAAGAGTAGAGTCAGATTTACTGGCTTCTGACAATCCATAACGACTGTCAAAAATCTACAAATGACAGGCATGGGAAATCATCAAATGACTCCTCCCGCTCTGGGTGAAGCAGGAGGGAGTGTCAGACTCTTACTGACTAAAACCCATCCGTGTTCCTCCTAGTGCCCTTTGCGTTCCAGGGCTACGGTACCTCTTTCGAACAGATTCCGCAGCCCCAGCAGACACTTGCCCTAGAGCGCCCCGTCTTGCGTGCTGACATTTCTTTGAGGCGTGCTGGGATCGCAGCGCGCCGCCGACCCGGGCCTAGTTCTGATCAGTCGGCGAGCCGACTGCTCGTCCGCAAGCCCGCGCCTACAGTCTACTTCTGTTGCGGCGACTGGGGCATGAGGTTTCCCTCTCACTCACACGTTCGGCCTCCTCCTTTGCTAGCATTACTGCTTCGCAGAAGTAGGTGACCGCTTCCCATGCCTCCTCGCTCCACAGATTGAACCAGGGCCGGTCGCGAGACGTCGCCGCCGACCATCGCCTCGACGAGGACACGGCGGTGCTCCGCCCAAGCAGGACAGACCTCCACCGTATGCTCCACCGTGTCCTCCGGGTGACCCCCACAGTGTTGACACCCGGGCGTGTCTTCCCGCCGAATCCGAAACATGTATCTCCCGAAACAACCGTGTCCGGTGAGTACCTGCGTCAGGCGGAAGGTTAGGACGCCGCTCCAGCCACTCCTCAAAGAGGGGACTTATCGCCTGGATTGTGGCTTGCCCAGGGACCAACGGCTTAACGTGCTTTCCGAGGCATGGAAGAAACTCGGTATGTTAATATGGTCATCCATCCACAGACCAACCTTGGCAAGCGTTGCTTAACCTTAAAGATCGACCCGTGCGGCTGTTATTTAGCCACGCGCACATTGAACACCCATCACCGGGAATAAACTATTATCCTATCTCTTCTTTTTTTTCTTTCTCAAGCACAACAGTAAAATTAAAGCTGCTTTGCACAGTTGCTAACATAAGCACACGGTTAATTGTTTCCATAAGGACCAATTTTTGAAACCACAATGCGTAACACCCCTTGTAGTACCGTGTGGGTAACACGGTACACGGGTCTGGTAGGCAGCCGCTCTACGTAAAACACTGCTATTCAGCTGAATCCGGTTTGACTGGAAGCCGACCCCAATATAGTTGGGAAAAGGCTAGGCAGATGATGAATGCGTAACACCGTTTGTCCAACCCTTAGTAATACGTGCCGTTTCAAACAATAAAACAATGGAGAGTACAAGCTTAAAATAAAACATTCAAAATCAAAGAAGAAAATACCTTAAGTTCTAATTCCAAATGAAATGTTTAATTGACTTTGCAAGAAATAATTTTAGAGGTATATTTGCCTGAAATAGTAAAGTCAAGAAAAAAAAGTTAAAAACCAGCCAGCCTGAGGAATATTGCAATAGCATTGCAGACACAATCTGCCCAAAAAATCTCTTTAATTTCACGAAAAGTGTTTTTTTTTTGTTAGCCTGCTTTAGTGTCCCACTGCTGGGCAAAGGCCTCCCCTTTCTCCTTCCAAATCACTCGGTCTTGGGCGATCTCTTGCCAAATTTGTCCTGCAAACATGATGAGATGAAAAATGTTTGTCATTGATTTTTGCTGATATGATATTTCGACTGGAATTCGAACCTTTTTTAGGGTTCCGTAGCCGAATGGCTACCAATGGAACCCTGTTACTGAGCCTCCAATCTCTGTCTGTCAGCTGGCTGTATCTTAAGAACCTTAGGTAGACTGTTGAAAATTTCACGGAGTGTGTGTATTTCTATTGCTTGATGAGCTCGTGGCTAGATAATAATAGCCGCGTGGGTCAATCTTCAAGGTTAAGCAACGCTTGCCAAGGTTGGTCTGTGGATGGGTGACCATCTTAACATACCGAGTTTCCTCCGTGTCTTGGAAAGCACGTTAAGCCGTTGGTCCTGGCTGTCATTTGTAGATCTTTGGCAATCGTTACGGATAGTCAGAAGCCAATTAATCTGACTCCAGTCTTGCCATGAAGTACCATGATATCCAGTTAATGGGTTGTGGAGGTCTGGTAGGCAGCCGCTCCGAGTAAAATACTGGTATTTAGCCAAATCCGGTAAATGACCAAGCCAAATGACTGGAAACCGACCCCAATATAGTTGAAAAGGCTAGGCAGATGATGATGATGATGTGTATTTCTATACCGCTTCATATAACAACAAACGTGACTTTTTCGGTTTATGGTATCCGTGCCAAAAACCGAAAATATCACGTTTCTTGTATGGGAGCCTCCTTTAATTTTTTCTCTCCCACGAAGGTCCGGAGTCCAACTCGCACTTGGCCGGTTTTTAAGTACAAGAACTGGCCCTCTAAAGTTGGAACTACATCAAAACATTGGTTCTTAATAAAATGGACATAACTCATCGGCGTTTAACATCCAACTTGCAGAGGCAGCTTAAGAATGATATATATCTTCTAAAGGTTGCATTAACGCATTTAAAGTGAACATAAATTACTTATTTTTTCATTTATAATATGATGGACTAGAAGTATAAGTATCGTATATCATGCTCAATGAATTAATTATTATATAATGCGCTTCAATACTGAGTATTATAATTATGTTTTACATAAGTAATTAGTTTATGACTTAGCTGTGGCTAATAGGTACTTTTAATATTGTTTGCAGGTGTTATGGTTTTTTTAAATTATTGTTGATATATTGGGTATGGCTGAGTGGGACATGTATGCAAAAATAATTGGCAGGTCAATAAACCTCAAAGTCTTATAAGCTTTCGCCCGCGACTTCGTACGCACATATTTATTTATTTTTTCCGTTCTCGTTATGAATGTGGCTATAATGAAAAAGAATTTTCCAAATCCGACTGGTGGTACCAGACATTAGCGCTTTCAAACAACAAACAAATCAACTCATCAGCTTTATAATATTAAGTCTATAGATTAAATTTGATGATATTATTTAATATGAAACATGTCTGTACAGTCTGTCAGCTGTATGTTTTTGTTTGTGGTATAGACGCCCGAGCCGAATGTGATGCCGTTATGCAGCCGTAAAACTGCAATGACAAATGCTTACGTGCACCAAACGAAATTTTTAAAAACACACCTTGTACGTAGCTTAAAAAGTAAGAAGCAGTGAAAGAATAAAGCAACGACCGTTTTGGTTTTAACCATTGTTTAATAAACTTTTAAACAATAGCGTACCATGACACAAAACTTAAAAATGTATTTTAATTGCAAGTAATAAATTCTTCAAGAGTAGCTCATGTACATCCTTGGATATTAATGAACTAAAATATGAATTACAATTAAATTAATGCCCACAGAATTACTGTTTACGAAGCAATATCAAAGAAAAACTCAATTACTCAAAGGAATAAACATGAGAAATAAATACATTACAAAATATGCAATAGTTAGCGCTAATATAACGAATATATCAATCTTTTTTATTTAATCTAAACAAATAAACAAAGTTGAAGTGTTTGTTTGTAATATCAAAATAGCACTTTCTCAATAAATGCATATGAAAGCAAATTAAACAATGCTTATAACAAAGTAACTTGTTTAAATTTTGTCTATCTGTATGTTCCGTGTTATGTCCTTAACCGCTGGACTTATTTTTACGGGACTTTCACTGGTAGATAGCTGATATACTAAAGAGTAATTAAGGCTACTTTTACTTTAGAAAAAGGATTAGAGATCCGTGAAAAAAAAAAATAAAAAAAAATCACGTGGGCAAAGCCGCGGGCAGAAGTTAGTTTTCTTAACGAAGACTTCATTTTAAAACCGTATATTGCTAACACTTTCTATAGTATAGAAATAGATAGGGATGGAGAAGATTTATGCTTCGTTTATGGATGACAAGTTTTTACTCAATGAGGTAAGTCTATTACAAAAAAACATGACTTGTCTATGCGTCCATAAGTGTATGAAAATGATGTTAGCAACAAATTGCATTAATGAATGGCATTTATTTTATGTATCTTCATTGATGGGTGTGCAATGTGCTTGTGGCTAAATAATAACAGCCGCATAGTTCAATCATTAAGATTATGCAACGCTTGCCAAGGTTGTTCTGTGGATGGGTAACCATCTTAACATACCGAGATTCCTCCGTGCCTCGGAAAACACGTTAAGCCGTTGGTCCCGGCTGTCATTTGTAGATCTTTGGCAGTTTTTACCGATTGTCAGAAGCCAGTAAATCTGACTCCAGTCTTGCCAAGAAGTACCGTGTTACCCAGTTAATGGGTTGTGGAGGTCTGGTAGGCAGCCGCTCCTCGTAAAACACTGGTATTCAGGTGAATCCGGTTTGACTGAATGCCGACCCCAATATAGTTGGTAAAGGCTAGGCAGATGATGATGATGGGTGTTCAATGTGGTGAAATTGAAGTCTGGTTTTTAAATTAGTATCTCCAGATGGGAAATATATTGACTTTTAGGTCCTGGCAATCACAATTAAGTCGTGAATAAAGCAAAACGGAACGCTAGATTGTGATGTACCTTTAGTTTAATTAAATTTCTTTTCTATGTGTAAAATTTTATTTTAAGTGTAAATAAATTTTTAAGTAACGATATTGTGATTATTTTTTTTTCTAACTTGTCTTAATTAATAATATCTGCTTTATTGTGTTCTGATTTTAATTTAAGTAAATGAATAATATTGTAATTCTTTTTTCTAATTTATTTAATTATACTGTTTTTTTTGTAAATTTAATTTTCTAAGTTTGTAATACTGTCTGTACCTGCACTGTACCAATATTCGGTTTTTGTTATTCGTGGAAACGTAGTGGGTTGTACTGTAACCACCCTTATATTTAATTTAATTTTATATTATGTAATCCTCACAGTACAATTGTTTGTCTCCTCAAATAAATACAATTTTCCTAGGTCCCACGAAATTGGAGACGAGCCTATTGGCCAGGTTTGCGTCTAAGCTAATACTCATAGACAACCCCATTACAGTGTTAATGGGGTTGTCTATGAGTTTCCCTTTCTCTTAGGATAGAAATCAACAAAATGAATAGTTCCGCTCTGGGCGGAGCGGAAGAGAGGGTCACTCTTACTGACTAAAACCTACCCGTGTACCGCCTAGAGCCCTTTGCATTATAGAGACGCGGTGACTTTCTTGAACAAATTCCATTCATTTTTTTTTTTTTTTTTATTGATGGGTGTTCAATATGGTGAAGTTGAAGTCTGATTTTTAGGGTTTTCGACGGTTATTATTCCCAGAACATACCAATACTAAATACGAACTCCATTGCTGTCGAAGAACAAAAAAGGTCTTTTAGAGCAGAGCCGTAAAGAGCAATGGACATAATCCTCAGCGAACGTGCCCAGTCAACTCAATAACAAATGACTATACTTAATCCCACGCCAGTACTGAATAACCATTTTAATAGTTTAATTTACACTCTATATTCATTGCCGGTTATTTACTAACTGTCATCAAGTTATAGTAAGATCACGAATGATCTACAAGGTGCTGAAAATTCAATCGAGATGGAAATAATGTTTTATTTCGGACGTAAAATGAAGCATAAAACGGACTGTAAGGGTGGTAGTTACCGAGTGTATCGATGTGGAGATCTTTTGGGGGACATACGGCCGAATAAGTGGGCGAACTTGCTATTACCATGGTAATATTCGTGTAAAGGAAAACAGTTCTTATGAACTTACTCTGAAGTCGGACTCACACACGAAGAGGTCCTGCTCATTGTATTTCTATTAATTTTTGTTATAGCAGCAACGGATATACACACTCTGAGAAAATTTCAATTGTCTACCTATTACGGTTCTTGAGATATAGCCCGCTGACAGACAGACGAACGGACGGATGGACAGCGGAGACTTAGTAATGGGGTTCCGTTGGTTACCCTTCGGGTACCTACCGAACACTAAAAATGAACCCAGAAACAAGAAGAGCCTTAGAATTAAGGAACTATTCAGGAAAAAGAATTCTCGCGAAATTATTAATATTTAAACGCACTTTAGCTGTCTGTTTTTGATTGATATATGACCGGTTCCTAAGATTTTTACCGGTCGTTTATCTGTCCGTTAACGTTATTTGTCATAACGCCATAGGTTGGTTACTGTTTTTTTTTACTATTGATAGGCACGCGTTTGACCACTATCTCACCTGATGGTAAACGATGATGTGGTCGAAGATGGAGCACGCTTGCCTAGAACTAACCTATTCAATCTAGACTTAAAGACTGCCAGGTTGTAGCTATCAGGAAACACAGACTCCGACTCCGTTTAACATTCAGGTAAACGACCGATACTTTCTGACACCGTGCACGTGTTAGCAAAAGCCAATCACATTATTTAGGTTAAAATTGTAGGTAACGTTACGTTTGTAGGACACGCTTTCCAGGAATTTGAGATAACGAGTCTATTATCATCTATCTATTGTATCTATTTGACTTTGTCTATTGAAATCCACTTGGCCTCCATATTTGTTTATGGATGATAGATTTTGGTCTTCTTTATTTCCTAGTTGCCCCATCTACTATACAATTTGCTTTTACATATCATCATCATCTGCCTAGCCTTTTCCCAACTATATTGGGGTTGGCTTCCAGTCAAACCGGATTTAGCTGAGTACCAGTATTTTACGCGGAGCGGCTGCCTACCAGACCTCCACAACCCATTAATTGGGTAAAACGATACTTCATGGCAAGACTGGAGTCAGATTAACTGGCTTCTGACTATCCGTAACGACTGCCAAAGATCTACAAATGACAGCCGGGACCAACGGCTTAACGTGCTTTCCGAGGCACGGAGGAAACTCGGTATGTTAAGATGGTCACCCATCCACGGACCAACCCTGGTAATCATTGCTTAACCTTGAAGATCGACCCGTGCGGCTGTTATTATCTAGCCACGAGTTCCCCTTGCTTTTACATATTATGGGCACAAAAATTTGGTCCTTACGAAATAAATGAGAGCAAAAATTTTGTCTAAAAAAATCGGTTTACAAAACGATTCAAAATCGACTTATCCACAAAACAATAAAGTACTAGCCAACCTACCTGTCCGTATAGACACCCAAGAGCCTGCAAAATGGGAATAAGTTCTGCGTGGTCCTCACATAAATCAGAAAGACCAGTGTAGCTCAATTAAAAGCTCACTATCAGATGTGGTCAGTGCTCGGTGTCATTTATTTCAGCACAGATGTGTGTTATACAGGGTGGAGGAAGTACAAATGAAATTTTAAAGAATGTAGACTATGTATGGGAGCAATGCCGCCACAAGAAAAACCAACGGACCAAAATCTACATCGCAGCAAAAAGAACCGCGACGCCATCTATCCAACTAGCAGCGAACGAAAAACCAGCATCGCGCAATCAGAGTTTACCGTGCGATTTGAACATACATCAGACCAAATGCGATTTTTTTTTTACAAAATCGATAAATTCAGAATAATATTATTACGGTCTACCGGTGTGCTAAGATTCTTCCAAATCCGTTCAGCTTTTAAGACGTGATAATAGACAGACTGACAAAATTCCGTACCTATTAGCATAAATAGTATGAATTTATTCGGCTTAATTAAATATTAAATAGTAATAAAATAATCTTTTCGCTTGGACCTCATCTTATAATTTTGGATAAAAAACTTCAGTTATTTTGAATTACAACTTTATAGTCATCTTTACCGGTAGACCGATGACCATGTGAGAGGATGCGAGACGCACAGAACTGGTTCCTCCTCCTCCAAGTGTCGCAATTGGGGGAGGCCTATGTCCAGCAGTGAAAGACTTTCGGCTGATATGATGATGATGAGTCATCTCCATATTCAAATGCACTTGGTTATCAATCATTCTTTATAGACTACCATAGAGCTGATAGTATTACCTATTCATTAAAACCGTACCATAACTATCATTTAAACCGTTGTTGCAGAATGTACTGTATTTTTTCTTTTTCCTTTTGTAAACAGGAGTCTTAAGTTTTAAGCTGAAAACCAGCGCTTAGCAACCCACTAGGAAACCTGCAATAATGCTGACGCTTGAATCATTTGCTTCCGGTATTATAGTTTTGTGTATGTACCATCTATTCGTGCAGTATTAACTCTAATATACTTTATGAATTCTGTAATTGTCACCCTGTATAGTACAATGCCGACTTGGTATTGATCGCTCATCGGATTTGGTATCACCAATGTATTGGTATTTTTAAACGTTTTCAACAGCCCATTCTTTGTGGCAATTATTGCTTTTAATATAGTTTCCTTGGAGATTAATTGGTGGGTTGACAGTTTGAGGATTCTTTGGATTAAGTGTCCAGATGGAGGTGAAGATGGGTGAAGTCAGATGGAAAATACTTGTAAAGTTGTGATATTTAGCTGCATCCGGTTAGACTAAAAGCCAACCTCAACATATTTCTGATGATGTATTATTATTGCTGTATTTATCTGCACTTAATATTACATAGAGGCATTAAATTACATAGAAGCTTAATATTACATGGAAACATTATTCTATGGACGAAAGATTTGTATTTTTGTTTGTTACCGAAAAATAGCCAACCTAAGGGGCAGTGGGCAGGGCACATTGCTTGCAGAACAGATGGTCGATGGGGCCGAACAGTTTTGGTGTGGCGACCGCATACCGGAAAAGGCAACGTTGGTAGGCCTCCCACAAGGTGGACCTATGACCTGGTGAAGGTCGCGGGTAGCCGATGGATGCGAGACGCGCAGGACCGATTGTTGTGGCGACGCTTGGGGGAGGCCTATGTCCAGCAGTGGACGTCTTTGGGCTGATATGATGATGATGATGATGAGCAATAAGGCTTAATTTAATATAATATTACATAGAAGAAACATTTTTATTTTTGTATGTTTGTTACAAATAAACTGAAAACTTCTGAACCGATTCCAAAAATTCATTCACCATTAGAAAGAAATAAGAAAAGTAAGAAAGAAAGATGTTTATTTGAGATCCTTAAGAAAATTGCAGAACGAAACAAGTCACAGACAAAGTGCTAGTTATCTATACAACTACGTAATCTTTTTAACTTCTCACTTATTAGAGCAGGTAAATACCAGATATTAAAAATAGGGACCAGGGTCAGAGCAAGATAAATGCTATGATAGTTAGGTATATGCTCCGAGGAGCTCGTGGCTAAAGAATAACAGCCGCACAGATCGATCTTCAAGATTAAGCAACGCTTGCAAAGGTTGGTCTGTGGATGGGTGACCATCTTAACATACCGAGTTTCCTCCGTGCCTCGGAAAGCACGTTAAACTGTTGGTCCCGGCTGTCATTTGTAGAACTTTGGCAGTCGTACCGGATTAATGTCAGAAGCCAGTAAATCTGACTCCAGTCTTGCCAAGAAATACCGTGTTACCCATTTAATGGGCTGTGGAGGTCTGCTAGGCAGCCGATTCACGTAAAACACTGGTATTCAGCTGAATCCGGTTTGACTGGAAGCCGACCCCAATATAGTTGGGAAAAGGCTAGGCAGATGACGATGAGTTAGGGATATGCTCCAAGGAAAGGAGAAATGTTTTTCTTCTAAATATTGATGATCTTGGCGATAAATTATTATTCCTAAGCAAAACGTTTCTAATACCTATCTAATGTCAAATGTGCTAGTCTATTCTGTAAGTAAACACTTCGATATCGAGCTTCACCTGATTGACAAAGCTCACAAACTGAACTTTATTGCACACAACATAAAGGTCTTACGTTTAATACTCACCTCGGATTCCGCTGTCGAGTCTCGGAAATGTTGTTACAGAATAGCACTACTGCAAACTTGTAATATCTATTTATTTTAAGTATAAGTTTCCACTGCTCTCAAAACGGTGAAGGAAAACATCGTGAGGAAACCGGCATGTCCTAGAACTAAAAATTCGAAGACATGTGACATCTACCAACCCGCACTGGGCCCGCGTGGTGGATTACGGCCCACTCCCTTTCACCGAGAGGAGGCCTGTGTCCCAGCAGTGGGAACATTATAGGCTGATTATGTTATGTTATGTTATAAGTTTGCGCGCAGACCAGCGGGTCTAAAAAAGCCACTTTAGCAGAATCAGAAAGCGCATCACAAATAACAGCCGCACGGGTCGATCTTAAAGGTTAAGCAACGCTTGCCAAGGTTGGTCTGTGGATGGGTGACCATCTTGACATACCGAGTTTCCTCCGTGCCTCGGAAAGCACGTTAAGCCGTTGGTCCCGGCTGTCATTTGTAGATCTTTGGCAGTCTTGCCAAGAAATACCGTGTTACCCATTTAATGGGTTGTGGAGGTCTGGTAGGCAGCCGCTCCACGTAAATCACTGGTATTCAGCTGAATCCGGTTTGACTGGAAGCCGACCCCAATGTAGTTGGGAAAAGGCTAGGCAGATGATGAGAAAGCGCATCACACTACCCGTCACTAAAAAAATTTCCCAATCAATCTTGAACCTTAATGCTTTAGCGATAATAGACCGTTGTACGATTAATATTATTATTCTAACATGATTTAGCTACTGCTGTGGCCTATTTAGATCCGCAGGTTAAAGCTGTCTTTATAAAAGCTATAATACATTATTATAACTCATTCATAAATGTCTAGTGTTGCATAAAACAGAAAGACGGATGTTCATTAAAACAATAATGCATCTAGACTTCACATTACTTACCGGATCTCTCCCACTAAGGAAAGAGGAAAATGGTCGATAGTGAAGGCGGACAGTACAAAGAGAACTTTTTAGGGTTACGCACCCAAAGGGTTACCAACGAAACCCAATTACTAAACCTCCGCTGATCGTTCGTTTGTCCGTTTCTTTGTCATCGGGTTGTATCTCAAGAACCGTAATAGGTAGACAGTTGAAATTTTTACTCAGTGTATGTATTTCTAATATTTCTATTGCCGCTGTATCAATAAATGTTCTAATTAATATAAAAATCTCGTGTCACGATGTTTGTTAATTGATTTTTTTTATGGATATTTGGTAAGTCAAAGAATAGATCACAGGCAATTTTTATTTTTGTTTTATTTTATATGACAAAACAACGTTTGCCGAGTCAGCTATTCATAAAAACTAAATTAAATTAAAAATGAAAGGAGGCCTTATGATAGGATATGGGAATACGGAACCCTTCATGTGAGAGTCCGACTCGCACTTGGCCGGTTTTTATACACTGTGCTCTAAATACTAGATCATAAAACGCCAGTTATGTGTACCGAAGAGTAACGATCTTTTAAAAGATTTTTTATCGATACGGTCGCGATTCTAATCGACTTTCGGCTATTAACATCGTTTTGATTGTCTCGATATTAACTGTTGGAGAATGTGAAAGAATTAGACTGATTTATGATTTCCATTAGCCGTAAAGTGCGATTTTTTTGGTGAAATGTCGTGTGACGAATTAGTGAAGTTTCACAAGTTTTAGTAGTGATTGGAAATCTCACACAATGTAATATTTTTATTATTTTTTGCTCACACGAATGCAAACACAACAGGATAGCTTATGAGCAAAGGCGAATAATGGGGACATTTTCAAATGAATGAGTAAAATGAGTTCGCAACAAATTCATGACTGGGTCACTCTTTTCTCAATATCGCAACTGGCTGGTCGCATGAGAAGGCTTAAAGTCACCCAAACGGCAATGGAGAGCGCAATGCTTGGAGTTTCCTTGCGTGATGAAAAGCCAAGGTTACCGACATAGCCCGAAGGATCGTGAAACTGATGTGGCAGTGGGCAGGGCACATTGCTCGCAGAACAGATGGGGCCAAACAGCTCTGGAGTGGCGACCGCGTACCGGAAGACGCAACGGTAGAAGGCCTCCCACAAGGTGGACCGATGACCTGCTCAGGATCGCGCGTAGCCGTTGGATGCGAGTCGCACAGGACCGGTTGTTGTGGTGACAGTTGTGGGGAGGAGTATGTCCAGCAGTGGACGGCTAATATGATGATGTCGATTGACTCTACGATGATAAGCCCAGGAAGTTCCGTCTTTTTTACTATTTCTGTGCCACTACCAACGGTTCAACCACCCGCTAAAGTATTCTGAATATTTAACACTCATATTAGACTAGATAATATCTTTGCAAAATTGTTTTATCAATTTCTGGAGACAATTTACAACAAAAAAAGCCATCAGCTTGTACCCCGCAGCCATTTACTCAAGAAAGCAGATCATACACTCATTACGCATTCCCCCAGATCATTGCCAACGAAAATAATTTCTCAATGATATGGCAACACTGGCCATTACGGTGGATACGGTATTTTGTGAGACTCGAGCGCTGTGCGTCGATCAATTATGATCGATATCGTTTTAATCGATAGTAATCGGTAATGACGCGAGACACCGCAGCTGTAAATTTTATTTATATCGACGACTTGGTGGATGGAAAAAAATGGCGTTTTTTATTTGGATAAACTGTTGTCTTTTGTTTTCAGTTTTCTTTTAGACTTCTTATATTTAAGAAGATTAAAGATATTTTAGACAGCTTAAATCCAAGGAAATTTAGATTTTTTTAGTAAAGGAAAACCAATTTAAAGAAATATGAAAATCAATGATCAACTACTCTTTATTATTATTTTATTAAACTTTCTTTATTCAATTTATTATTATTAAACTAAACAAACTCAAAGAGCAATTGCAATAAAAATATTTTAATTATGTATCTCGTTAGTATCTTATGTTTAATGATAAACTAGTACAAATTGATTTCTAGTCAGAGTTTATAATTATTACAGTCATCGTTATGCTTCCATTCTTAAACACTATCGATAAAAACGACCACTCTAGTAGCACAAATTAAATGGCAAAATAATGCCTTCACAACTTCCATAATACCACCATTCAATATTTAAATAATGTTTACATTTTCCAATAGCTTCGTTCTTGAATATAATGCCATCCATCCTATTATAATAATTATTATAATACGCTATCTATCATGTAAGCCTTTATCGATACTGATAGCGATCTATTTTAAAATTCATCTATACTAATTAGGTATCGATATTATCGTAGCGAGTTTGAATAAACAACCCAACACTATTTGCGCGAGACATGTCAAACATAATGCTGAATTTTAAAAAGGTCGGTTGAAAAACTGTCGCTTTTAATGAATATTTGTACAAAAATGTTGTGGGGGCGACTAAGGGACTTACCAGAGAATGGGCAGCAGTGGTCTCTGTAAAACTCAAGACCGAATACTACAGTGGCCTGGGGGAGGCCTAAGTCCAGCATTGGACGTCTTATGGCTGTTATGATGATGATGAAGGGAATGGGATAAATATGATATATTATTATGTGGAAATTATTAAGATTTCACATAATACAAATCATCATTTGCCTAGCCTTTTTCTAACTATATTGGTGTCGTTTTCCAGTCAAACCAACTTCAGCTGCATACCAGTATTTTACGTGGAGCGGTGGCCTACCAGACCTCCACAACCCATTAACTGGGTAACACGGTATTACTTGGCAAGACTGGAGTCAGATTTTCTGTCTTCTGACAGTCCGTAACGACTGCTAAAGATCTACAAATGACATTCGGACCAACGGCTTGACGTAGTTTCCGAGGTACGGAGTAAACTCAGTATGTTAAGGTGGATGCTCCAGGGTGGCCCGCGAAATTCAAATATTTTTATGTTTTTTGAAATTTTCCGGTCAGTGTGAAGCTGTATGTGGACCAAATGCGATCTGCGACCGTAACGCGTATTTATCTAAAGAATTATAACCATTTTAATCATCAATATAAAAAAGAAATAATATTTCAGAAATAATCATTCTTTCGAACTACATGAACTTAGAGGGCTATATTGATGATTAAAATGGTTATAATTCTTTAGATAAATACGCGTTACGGTCGCAGATCGCATTTGGTCCACATACAGCTTCACACTGACCGGCAAATTGCAAAAAACATAAAAATATTTGAATTTCGCGGGCCACCCTGGAGCATCCACCTTAAGATAGTCACCCATCCATATATCAACCTTAGCAAGCGTTGCTTTACCGTGAAGATCGATCTGTGCGGCTGTTATACTTTAGCCATGAGCTCCGCTCCTCGAAGCAATTGGCAGTAGTTAGTGTTAATGTAAACACTTAATGAATAAATAACTTTGTAGCGGCATCATACCGCCACAAGAAAAACCAACGGAACAAATCTACATCACAGCAAAAGAGAACCGCGACGCCATCTATCCAATTAGCAGCGAACTACCACGTCGAAATCCTGCATCGCGCAAGCAGAGTTTGCCGTGCGACTTAAACATATACATCAACCCGAGTATCGGCTGTCGGGCAGTTGCCTGCCAAGACTCAACAACCGTCTGGTCGGAAGATCCTGCCTTTCCAATGGAGGTTTACGGGACTTTACTCTCTGTACCGCATCCCTCCAAAACTTAAATTAGCGTTTAGAACAATTGTTTGTGTCCAATAAGTTCATACAATAAAGAGCAAAATTTTACCATAAACGATTCCATTAATGCGCTATATGAAAATAATATGTTTCATAATTGAAAAACAATCGATTTCTATACAAACACGTCGTTAAGTTAATGCAGAACACCATAATGGCTTGCACATTTTTAATATTATTATTGAATATAACATTATTAATGTCTGAACTAAAATAACGATCACAATTTCATAGATACTTGAGAAAATTAATAGTGCAATTCTCCATTTAAGTCTCTTTTTACTGAAAAAAATAATCCATGCAATTTTATTCCCTACTTAACACAAAAATAAAGACGAAAATGGCTTGGTGCAAGTTCAGTAAAGAAGGTGATATTGTGTAAAGAGCCTAAAGGTACAGTCGGGCACATAAATAACTGTGCGCAAGATATGAAGATGTCGAGTGGTTTAATGAAACGTCAAAGTACCTGGCTCATTGATTGCTCGCGAGAAAGCATAAATCGTGTGCGCTCACGGGTACTCGCGACGCTTAAATCATTTTGCGCCTGATTGTACGTGTTTGTTTATGTTTCTGATGGCCAGTATGTGCACGTGGTTGCTTACTCATTATCGATAAATTGCAAAATGAGATTGGAACGCGTGAATGATGGGAATTGAGTCTTTTCTGGACTAATTTTAAGTGGCCAGAGTTCTTGAGATGTGTCTTACAGATCAACACTTATTATATGTAGTTATCCTATGATATAGTCGTTATGTGTGTTTGTCATGTAATTTACAGTATTTATCACTATCTACTTAGCCCTTTATTTTCCACTGCTGGGCAAAGAAGAAAGAAAGAAATGACGCTCATAAACACAAAATTAAAAGAAAACCACTAACTAAATTAATAAAACCTGTTACAATATGAAACATTTTCAGGACCGGAAATTCACATACCACGAGGCTCTGGTCACACCACAGACAAAACAGTTCAATAGTAATTATCTATGGCGCGACGTCAAGCACTGATTGACAGTGACATATTGACAACACAAAAACAAAATAAACAATAATAACAGAAATGGAAAATTTTGGTAAAAATAACCTCGAAAAAAAAAATGAAAGCACCTCGCTCTGCCTTTTCCAAACACTTCTGCCCATTGACATTATCTCTCTCCACTTTTGTATTGTCGCTTACCATTTAATAGAACCCACTAAGTGTTTTTTTAGCCTGTTTATAAAAGTCGTATAATCTTATTCATCGAATGCATCATAGCCAGCGCATTATTTTACTTTTTTTTTCAATTTACAGTAACTAACAACAAATTATGGTGAGAACTCATTGATTTTGTGTATTTTATATTCAAGGCATATAATAAAAGTCAAGGTTTCCTATTTAATTTGGTCGCAAAATGCATCTACAGATCTACAGTCATACTTTTTGAATTTCAATAAAAAAAAACGAATTGCACATAATAAATGACATAAAACACCTTGTCTACAATCCTTTGTTACTTTCTCTGTCCTTCAACTCTTTTTAACCCACAAAGCCAGTTGACGTAAAAAATAAAATGAAAAAAAAAATAACTTTCCATAAAACATTTAATAGTTTTTATTGTAGTTGACAGTACTTTTTAGGGTTCAGTTGGTTACCCTTTGGGTACGGAATCCTAAAAAGTAAGCTTCCGCTGTCGATTTGTCCATCCGTCCATCCGTCTTACCGTCCATCCGTCATTCCGTCCGTCCGTCAGTCCGTCCGTCCGTCTGTCAGCAGACTGTATCTCAAAAACCGTAATATAGTAGGTAGACAGTTAGAATTTTCACAGTGTGTGTTTATATTGCCGATTTAAAAACAAATATGTATGTATGTAATGCGTTTATGGTACGGAACCCTTTGTGTGAGAGTCCGTCTCGCACTTGGCCGGTTTTTGCAGTTAAGGGTAGATAGACGTACATGTACTTTTTCCGTGGGAAAATTATTTGTATGTGAATTCGTTAGCACCTTCGTATTCAATTCTTTAATTAGTCATTAAAATAGTACGAGTAATACATACTCTACATGTGTTTGAATTTTGTTTAAGGATGTTGTTTCAAATGTATCGCCTTGAAGCAACTACTCGTATTTTATTAAAAAGAGATCAAAGGTATATCATTAATATCATAAGTGTGGTCTTTTTGTTGCTAAAGGTTAAAAAAAATAGTTCAGTGGTATGGAAATTGATGTTTTTGAGAAAACTTACTATCTATTTAACAGCCGCTATTATTTGAGACTTTACATTTTAAACTTGGCTCTGAAAATACAGAGAACTAGCTTCCAACCGCAGCTCCTTTCACGTAGTGTTAGTATTTCCTTTCTTTATTAATTAGTGGCGGTCGCCCGCGGCTCCGCCCCGTGAATGACCTCCGTACCAAATTTCATGAAAATCCTTTCAGGCGTTCGTTCGTATCGTAGAGTTATCAATCCATCCTCACAAACTTTCGCATTTATACGAGTAGTATTAAGTAGGATAGGATAGCATAACTATATGTACTGTTTTGGTGTAAATGCTATTTTCTTGATAAATTTCATAAAAATCTTTAATCATAATTATTTATAGTATGGAATAGCAAGATTAACCACAATACATTCATCATCATCATCATCTGCCTAGCCTTTTCCCAACTATATTGGGGTCGGCTTCCAGTCTAGCCGGATTTTGCTGAATACCCGTATTTTATGTATGTACCAAGGAGCGGCTGCAGCTGGCAATAAGGATTTGCAAGCACCGGGCTTTTGAGACAGTGTTGTTGGTTATTAGATTGTTGTCGTTGGACAGGTGGGTTAATGGCTTTTCATTTTATGGGTTTTTTAGGGGCTACTAAGGGCTTTCTAGCTCATGTTATTCTTATTTATGTATTCCTAAAGATAAGAACAATATAGGCTACAGGGAGATTATATGCTATAGACAATGTTGTCAAAGTCTTTTTGTGTTGACAATGTATTGTAGTTACGTGGAGCTCGTGGCTAGATAATATCAGCCGTACGGGTCGATCTTCAAGGTTAAGCAACGCTTGCCAAGGCTGGTCTGTGGATGGGTGACCATCTTAACATACCGAGTTTCCTCCGTGCCTCGAAAAGCACGTTAAGCGGTTGGTCCCGGCTGTCATTTGTAGATCTTTGGCAGTCGTTACGGATAGTCAGAAGCCAGTAAATCTGACTCCAGTCTTGCCAAGATGTACCGTGTAACCCAGTTAATGGGTTGTGGAGGTCTGGTAGGCAGCTGCTCCACGTAAAACACTGGTATTCAGCTGAATCCGGTTTGACTGGAAGCCGACCCCAATGTAGTTGGGAAAAGGCTAGGCAGATGACCAAGGAGCGGCTGCCTACTAGACCTCCACAACCCATTAACTGGGTAACACGGTACTTTATGGCAAGACTGGAGTCAAATTTACTGGCTTCTGACTATCCGTAACGACTGCCAAAGATCTACAAATGACAGCCGGGACCAACCGCTTAACGTGCTTTTCGAGGCACGGAGGAAACTCGGTATGTTAAGATGGTCACCCATCCACAGACCAGCCTTGGCAAGCGTTGCTTAACCTTGAAGATCGACCCGTACGGCTGATATTATCTAGCCACGAGCTCCACGTAACTACAATACATTGTCAACACAAAAAGACTTTGACAACATTGTCTATAGCATATAATCTCCCTGTAGCCTATATTGTTCTTATCTTTAGGAATACATAAATAAGAATAACATGAGCTAGAAAGCCCTTAGTAGCCCCTAAAAAACCCATAAAATGAAAAGCCATTAACCCACCTGTCCAACGACAACAATCTAATAACCAACAACACTGTCTCAAAAGCCCGGTGTTTGCAAATCCTTATTGCTAATTACAAGACGCTTATAATTACTCCGTCCCTCCAGATAAGGCATTTCTTTTATTTTTACACTCGCACCTGTAAGTATAATTGGGTCTTTCGCCAGTTTTTTCGCTTTTTAAGTATAAGTTTTCAAGTTGATATGGTAACTAATGTTGACAGCTGTCACCGTTGACAGATAGGGTTGGGCTATCCGGTCTTTTGGACTTTGGATCCGTAGCACCTATCTGTACTGTTCAAAGTAACGTTTAAAACGTAAAAGCTCGAAAGGAAATTATGAAAAACTTTTACTGTGAAATCAACTCTGAAATCCAGAAAAAAAACATGTGTTCAGTATTTTTGTTGAATTACTGCCTCATAGATAAAATTAAGGGAGAGTCGTTTTTTTTTAATAATCATCATCTGCCTAGCCTTTTCCCAACTATATTGGGGTCGGCTTCCAGTCAAACCGGATTTAGCTGAATACCAGTATTTTACGCGGAGCGGCTGCCTACCAGACCTCCACAACCCAGTAACTGGGTAACACGGTACTTCATGGCAAGACTGGAGTCAGATTAACTGGCTTCTGACTATCCGTAACGACTGCCAAAGATCTACAAATGATGGCCGGACCAACGGCTTAACGTGCTTTCCGAGGCACGGAGGAAACTCGCTATGTTTAGAAGGTCACCCATCCACAGACCAACCTTGGCAAGCGTTGCTTAACCTTGAAGATCGACCCGTGCGGCTGTTATTATCTAGCCACGTCTGTGGATGGGTGACCATCTTAACATACCAAGTTTCCTCCGTGCCTCGGAAAGCACGTTAAGCCGTTGGTCCCGGCTGTCATTTGTAGATCTTTAGCAGTCGTTCGTTACGGATTGTCAGAAGCCATTAAATCTGACTCCAGAGTCCAGTCTTGCCAAGAAATACCGTGTTACCCAGTTAATGGGTTGCGGAGGTCTGGTAGGCAGCCGCTCCACGTAAAACACTGGTATTCAGCTGAATCCGCTTTACCTGGAAGCCGACCCCAATGTAGTTGGGAAAAGGCTAGGCAGATGATGATGATGATGAGTTGATAATAATTCCGAAGGATTTTTTTTTTATTATGCCCGATGCAAAGTTTCTACACGAATAATCATCTTAATGTGTGCCATTGATGCCGATGCAAGAATAAATGATTAATCAATAGGTTTTGCAGTCTAATCTATACCCTTCTAAAGTTATACGCTTCTTCAGACAAAAAAAAACATCAACAGATTAATCAAACACAAAGTTGCGCTTAGTAACCTTTTAAAGTGTTGCCAGCTTCTAAATAGCCATAATGAAATTTTTATAGTGTTGTACCAACACAAAACCGATAATTAAAAATACTCATTTCTATTTTAACAATTTCTTCATTTCGAACTTCGCATTCGAACTTCAAATTAATGATCAAATTTAACAGCTCGACGTGTCCCTTATTCGATTATTTAAATTCTTATGATAATTATCGAATAATTATTGTTCTTTGTCATCGTTTATTCGATTCTTAAAGCATTATTGCTTGAGTCTAATAGTTTTTTGTAGTGTTGTCGTGTAATATTTGCATATTATGTCGATTATAGATTGTCGACACCACTCTTTATGATCAGTATTTGTTTTGTACTGCACATGCCGTTGGCTCTTAGTTATTGCAGCCAGAAACGATATGTCATCTTATATGAAGAAATATGCGAAGTTAATTTACATTGTACGTCTGTAATTAAAAACTATCGTAACTATTTGCGTTTATTAGATATATATGGCTAGCAAGTAAACATAACTTTTGTTTCAAAATAATTATGAAAGAAATATGCTACTATTTATTGACTTTCGGATAAATTAATAGTCTGTTATCTGACCAATTTTAGGGTTCCGTACCGATGGGGTAACTATTAGAATCCTAATACTTAAGCTTCTGCTGTCCGTCCGTCCGTCCGTCCATCCGTCCGTTTACTATGGTTTTTTATGATAGGATTCCGTACCCAAAGGGTAACTAACGGAACCCTATTACTAAGCCTCCGCTGGTCGTCCGTCCTTCCGTCCGTCTGTCCGTCCGTTTTTCTGTCTGCGGGCTGTATCTCAAGAACCGTAACAGGTAGACAGTTGACATTTTTACAGAGTTAGTATTTCTATTGCCGCTATAACAAGAAATAATTAAAAATTAAAGTAAACGTGTTTTTTTTTCGGTATGGTACGGAACCCTTCGTGTGAGAGTCCGATTCGTACTTGGCCGGGTTTTGTTGTATTTCATTTCAGAATATGACTTACTGGGTTTGTTTCAAGTGGAGTCTTGTTTTATAAACCGCGATGGTTTATGCTTTCAAGTTATCCTCAGGCAAAACATGACTACCAACACAGAGATAATTCGTGAACTCTATACAAGGTGTTCATAATAAAGCATTCATACCATTCGGAGAGAAAATACGTTCAAATGTCTCGCTGATGGTGGATTGGTGGCGCGTGTGTTGGATCATTCGGTTCCCTTCAAAATGATTGAGTTGAATGGTGGCATACATGCGTCATGTTCGACAACGGGCGCCGTCAATTGAGATCGGTCATCTCTTAACTGCCACTGGCTTATTTTAATCTTTAAATTCTTTTAATTAGTTTTTTATTCTTGTCCTCACATGCAGAAGCAACAAAAATATGTAACTCTGAATTTTGTAAAAAAAAAAACATGATTTAATTAAAAGAGTATTCGTGGAGTTCTTGCACGTTCTTCTCCATAGAGATCTACGCTTTGGAACGTGCAAATGGTTTTATGTTTTTGACTGACCGACCTTGTAATGGTTTACTTGAAATAAATACTTTGAAACTTGAATATTTGAAGCCCGAAGTTAACTTTGACTATTGTAGAGAGTAAAGAAAAACGTTAGTAATCATACCGATTTCACTTTTCATCAATCAGTACGGTCGTAACTGCACTCATTATATGAGGATTCATCATTAGTACGTATTTTAATTGCAAACGTACGTATGCGAAAATTGCTATTGCTGCGAAAAAAAAATCTTTCGGATAAAATGTGTAATTGATACGAATAGTTAATTATCGATACAATTAGAGTGCTTTATGCAACGCCCGTCACTATTTCGCTGTAATAACTGTAATTCGAAGCGTAACGCTGTACCGATCAATTATATTTATACCTTTCTGCTTAATTAGTTATGTGGAAAGCGTTTTTCCCGTTGGCATCACTATTTATGGTGGTTTTTTTAAACGTATTTTACTAACCCAGCATTTTCCTAACTATTTTTTTTTTGTGATGCGTTTGCTTTTGACTCTAATCTATGTCAGAGATGACAGAAACAAAGTCTACAATGGAGCGAGCTTACCCAGAAGGAGCTTGTTCACTCTAACTTTGAAGAAATTAGGGTTATAAGCGACCGGAAACACTGACAGAGACAGAGGGTTCCAATCTTTTGCTGTGCGCATTAAAAATACGTTTGAAAACGCTTAGTGCGAATAGGTGGAATAGCAACAAGGTAGTGATGGTAAGTTGCAGTGTGTCTTCATGTCCGATGGTAGAAGGGGGCCGGTGGGATGAGGTCGTGGAGTTCCTGGGCACACTCACCGAAGTACAATCTGTAGAACTATGTTAGGATCGGCTTCCAATCTAATCGCCTAATCGGATACTGTTGAATACCTGTATTTTTCATGGAGCGACTAACTATCTGACCTCCTATCTGGCAAGATCCCCTTTACAAGACTTGTGTCAGATTTCCTGGCTTCCGGCTATCCGTGAGGACTGTGAAGGACCGTCACCTCAGTGTCATATAAATGAAAGTGTTGTGGGAATAAGATAGAATCGTCTGTCTTTATCATCAGCCTCACTTCACACACTGACTTCTACAATATGGGTATCAAATGAAAGGGCTTGTTGAGAGTAACTCTAAATAACTAAAATTTAAATGCTCTAAAAAGACGAAAATGACCTTTGAATTATTGATCTTTTAAAAAGATGACAGCTTTTTAAAAAAAGTTTTTTTTTCCTTTTAATTTATTTGTCGCTAACATAATCTTTTTAAATTTTAGCTCTAGTTAATGTTCGGATCCAAGTAATTTTGAAAAATATAGATCACTTTACACGTGAATCATCAATATTTTTTTTTGCGAACTGCTCGAATAACGTCATTTACTACGTGGGTTATTATGACACGAGTTAATTGCAAACTTTTAATAAAACACACAATAATTGGTTCTACGCGACTTTAAATTAAATTACATCAACCTAATAGAAATAGGCGGTAATCATTATAGGAACGGTGTAATAAAAGGTGAAGTCGGTCGTAAGTAAGTGTCTTATGAGGCCACATTAAAGAAACAATTATAGTCTTATTACAGAAAGTCCAAGACAATTATTGTACCTACACTAGCTAGCTTTGATCGCATAAAAGTTAAATCCAACCCACGGGAACATACTAGTGAGATGAATAGTATCCTAACTTCTATTCCAGGATATGATATTCTGTTCAGCCGTTGGGACGTGATGGATGAGGTAACTAAAATCCAGATTTTCGCATTTATAATATTGGTAGGATTGTAACAGATTCAAGACAATATGATTTGTAATTATGACGTAATTGGACCGACCATTTTGCAATTAAAATATTCGCCGAAGAACATGTGTGAACCAGGATCGTCCACAAATGATTTCATTCATGAATCCAAACAAAACAAGGTATCCTCTACGAATTCTCAACCAAAAATTATCGCGGAACAATCTCAAAACATTAGTCAAGATCGACATTTACCCCGCACGCCTGTTCAACAATTAAAAATATTACACATACCCATAATTCTTTCGACACCGTATCACACCCAAAAATACTCAATTAAAACAACGGGAGCCGCAAGATAAAATTAAAACTTAATTAAATCTCAATAAAATAAAAACGGATCGAAAAAACAAAAAACGGATCGAAGAAACAAAAACGGAACAGAGGTTGGGAGCAAAGGATTAAGAACAAAAAATCAGGCGTTAAAAACATTTTGTCACTAATACCACGAGTTCGTGAGTCGTGCTGTCCGTTTGTTTTGTTCAGTGTGAAACACGGGATTGTGGCGGTTATCAGTGTTCGCCTTAATGATCCATTAAGGACTGCGAAGGCTTTACTTATAAAATACGGAGGCAGATTTGATGCAGAAGCGTGAAAGTGTGAATGGTTTGTTGCATTTTAGTTGTATGTTGTTTTGTTAAGGCGGTCCGTTTTGAAATATTACTTAAGGTCATGTGTATTATTGGAAATGAAATAGAAAATCTTATTTTTCGTAAAGCTCATTAACGACCATTAAGTAATTGGCAAATTACGGTTTTTAATACTTTCTATTTTATAAGCCTTTTCCGGATTTCTATCAAACGGACAAAAATGTCGCCGATGGATGCGAGACGCGCAAGACCGTTCGTTGTGGCGACGCTTGGGGGAGGCCTATGTCCAGCAGTGGACATCTTTTTGATGATGATGATGATGATGCTCAAACGTTATCCTATAGGATAAAAGCTCCGAACCACATTTCTAAATTCTACTGCGTCCATAACGATCAAGAAAACTACGAATTCAAACTTACGTGAAATGGCAATGAGATTTTTAAACATGACTAGAACCTGGCTGAATATATCAAGCTGACTAAGTCAATGGAGTCAAATATTAGTATCGAAATATTCCTCATAACGTTGATGTTTTACTGAGTTTCCTAGATAGAAATAGTAAATTCATAATTTATTGACGTAAGGAGGACTAAAGATTGAACTCAGAGCGTCACTAAAACCACACTCACAAAAACAAACACAGCGTCACAAAAACTATTTTCGAGAATGGAGACCTATTTGTAATAAAAGGTTTTAAATAAAACAACGTTATCCGTCCTGCGGGACATTAGGTTATTCTTATTTACCTAAAAATAAAGTTCAGGTAATTAATTGATCACTAGCTGTATTACGCGTATCTATGATAGCCATTTCTTTAATTTGTTTACTCAGAAATCCCGGATTTCAACCATCTCTAATATTTTGTCATTGCCTAAATGACTCATTCTAAGGTCTCGAATGATCTCTATAATTGGCAGAAGGGTACATAAACGGCATTCTCGGAAACGCCATTGTCGAATAAACTAAAATAAATTAAACTCTCATCTAATGGCTAAATCCTGATACATCCGTGAGAAAGAAAATGTTCCTCATATTTTGATCTAAGAACACTAGCCCATTCCCGTTTTCCATCAACACACACAGGCGCGTCAAAGTCAAACAATATTAAGTCTTGGTTGCTTTTATTTCGACACAGTACAGTGTGGCTGTGTTTAATTCCAGTTATCGGCGACAATGTCCACGCGGCTACCTGTTAAATATGGGATTCGGTTCAACTTCGAGTGCGCGTAGAGTTGGGAACGTGTAGAGGTGACGAAGTCATTTTAGTTTTTATAATTTATTTATTTATTGCTTTTGAGTTAAACAAACAGTTAAACATCGTGTCTTATCTATTACTTGACATAGAAAACAAACCAATTTCAGTAAAAAAGTCATTGTAATTGAGACGAAGAGGCGCGCGGACTCCAGCATTAGTTCGACAAGAAGTCACTGCGAACACCGGTCGAACGCACACCTTCCGTTCTGATCCTGACACGGTTCTTGGCACAACATAGTATAGTTTTTAAGTAATTTCTGAGTTTGAAGTATATGGTAATCAAGTTTTACCTATGTACCTAGATAGTACATTACACACGTGAGTAAAGTATTAAATAAATAAGTCTTTAAGTCAAGAGTGAACAGGTTACTTCTAGGCAAGCGTGCTCCATCTTTGACCGCATCATCGCTTACCATCAGGTGAGATGGTGGTCAAGCGCGTGCCTATCAATAATAAAAAAAAATAGTAATAAAACACGGGTAGGATAGTCATGTGCAAGGCAGTGACCGAGTGGCGTCCGAGGACTGGAAGAAGAAGTGTTGGTCGGCCGGCGGCGAGATGGACAGATGACATCGTTGCCATCGCAGGTAGAACCTGGATGAGGCTGGCGCAGGAACGTGGGGATTGGCACAAGAAAAGAGATGCCTATGCTCAGTAGTGGGCGAAGTTGGGCTGTGGATGAGGCTAGTCATTTGAAAAATCAAGACTGCAATAAATTGCACTTTACTGATTTTTGGGGATGTTGTCAGGATAGATACTAATAATGTTGTTATGTAGGGTTTTTTTTGACCAACAAAAAGATACCAGTGTAGAATTGGAGATGAATCAATTAGTCAATTTGTAGAAATTTGCTTTTTCTTCTTCCTTCGTCAAATTACTGCAGATTTATCAACCCATTACTTTACCTAATGTTCCTTAGTTTTATGTAACTAAGTTCTAAAATGCAAAATTGTTCAGAACAATTTTGCGTTTTAGACCTTAGTTACAAAGTTTTAGAAAATAGTTAAATACTTTTTTATTAACTTAGGGATCACTTTAGTGAGGTTCTCTTCGTAAGGGGTGGATCAAAAGGTAGGTACTAACCTACCTTTTTTTACCTAATTGGATTCAGTATAAGCTGGAAATTGCTGCCGTCGCGGTCGAGTGTACGAGCTACTGTTGTTCTTTTACATTACACTTCTTTACACATAAATCACGAAAGGAATTAAAATCTTTAACTCCTACCAATCCCCTCTAATCTCTTCCTCGCTCTACGCCAGAATGTCTTACTCATCGGGTGCCGAAGTCATAAATTCGGTCGGCAGCTCATTTGAATGCGACCGATTGTGATCGACGGCTGCGCCGGCGCACCAATTTATAGCTCACGCCCCATACATACGACTACGGCCGGTAAATATTGAGAGAAATACTTCGAGTGTTTACTTTGATAATTATTTAAATTGTGAGAGTTATTAGGAGCGATGTCTGTGGACTAATTATAAAAGGGTTTTAAGTAGTGTTAAGTAATATCGGGTGACGCTCATTGACGGCCATTAGCCGTGAGATGAAGCTCGTGGCTAAATAAAAAGAGCCGCATAGGTCAACTTCCTAGGTTAAGCAACGCTTGCCAAGGTTGGTCTGTGGATGGGTGACCATCTTAACATACCGAGTTTCCTCCATGCCTCGGAAAACACGCTAAGCCGTTGGTCCCGGCTGCCATTTGTAGATCTTTGGCAGTCGTTACGGATAGTCAGAAGCCAGTAAATCTGACTCCAGTCTTGCCATGAAATACTGTGTTACCCAGTTAATGGGTTGTGGAGGTCTGGTAGGCAGCTGCTCCATGTGAAATACTGGTATTCAGCTAAATCCAGCTTGACTTGGGAAGAGGCTAGGCAGATGATGAGCCAGTCTTAAAAAAAGTGATTTTATGGCTTTGTCACCTGATACGAAATCGGCCGTCAAGCTCAGCTAGCAGATGTGTGTATGTTAAAAATACATACTAACACTACTCTATACCACACATTTTGTTAGTGAGAAAATAAGTTAGGTCTGGTAGCTCTGGGATCCTAGCCCATAAAGCCGCTTTCTCAACAAAACTTCATCCAATCAAGCGCATATCAATCATCTTCACGTAATTACTGAAATCGATCTCATTTTGCTCGACATTTCTTTGTTTTTTCATCGACTTTCGTTTTCCAGCCGCTGAAGCGCTGTGTCCATTACTTTGCGTACAGTAATTACGAGTATGTTAGAAAGCATAAAACTGCGCTGCAGGAGAAAATACGGTTCGCAGAAGATGCTTCGACAATTATGTAATTAGTTTGTAATTGTTATATTTTTTTGCAAAATTAATGTTTGTTAGTGACGGAGATTGGATTGGCAAAGTGTGTTGTTTATGGTATTGTATGTTTATGTTACTCAAGAGGATATCTAGATACTATAAATATTTATGAAGTGATAGTGAAGTAATAAGCCTCGCAGTAGGTAGTTGGAATTTGAGAGAGATCTGAGTTTATCATGGCAATAAGTCGCGAGAATCTAAGTACCTACGAAATCGGGCATGTGTAAATGTTATTGATTATCTCTCCGTAAATCAACCAATGGCGTTCAAACAAATGGACTGATTACTTATTTTTTTATTTTTAAGCTATTGCACAGCTTCTATCGCGGGCCTTGAGCGTGGAGACCGAATCCAGAAATTCCGTAACGAAAAAAACCTAACACCCCCCACTCCGACCGGCACAGCGGTGATACTTTTTAGTTTTACTTTTTACTTTTTTTTAGCTCAAAGTGTAACTTGAAATAATACAAAGAAAAAAAAATACTGCATAAATAAAATAAATATATCTATAATTATAATTGCATAATTTGATAAAAAATGCTATGCAATAGCTTTACCGCGGCAGTCTCCGAGTGCCACACGTCTTTTTTTTTACTATTGGTACGCACGCGTTTGAGCACTGTATCACCTGATGGTAAGCGATGATGTGGTTGAAGATAAAACACGCTTGCCTAGAGGTAACCTATTCACTCTTGACTTAAAGACTCCCAGGTTGTAGCTGTCAGGAAACACAGAATTCGAATTTCGGTTTTACTGTTGGGATACATTGGCCACAGTTTAATAGGCTATTTTTAAGGATGGGAAATTACTCGTATCAAGTTACTCAGAGTACTAACTGTACTGACTAAAACCGATCCGTGTTCCTCCAAATGCCCGCCGCGTTCCAGGGCTTCTGTAACTCTTTCGAAAAAAATCCGAACAACAGAACATAACATAATTATATACGAAAGCACTTCGTCCGCGACTTCGTTCGCGTGGGTTTAGTATTGCAACTTTTTAAGTGAGCTTTATACTCGTAGGTACCTATTTTTTGAAAATATATTACAACTTATGTTACTTAGGGATAATTTAACATATTAATGATGAAAGAATTTTTGAAATTGATCCAGTAGTTTTTGAGTTTATTCGTTACAAACATACAATCTTTTCTCCTTTATAATATTACTAGCCCGCGACTTCGTACGCGTATATCCCGGTTTTTTCCCGTTCCCTTAAGAATTTCGGGCAATCCTCTCAAAGTGCTCCCTTAAACTCCCCAAGGAACCTATAGATACGCCAAACAGCTTTTAACGATCAGTAGTTTTGACTTTGCATTTTCTTTCAGTCACTCAATAACGGAATCATCGTCTGCCTAGCCTTTTCCCAACTATATTGGGGTCGGCTTCCAGTCAAGCCAGATTCAGCTGAATACCAGTGTTTTACGTGGAGCGGCTGCCTACCAGACCTCCACAACCCATTAACTGGGTAACACGGTACTTTTTGGCAAGACTGGAGTCAGATTTACTGGCTTCTGACAACCCGTAACGACTGCCAAAGATCTACAAATGACAGCCGCAACCAACGGCTTAACGTGCTTTCCGAGGCACGGAGGAAACTCGGTATGTTAAGATGGTCCATAGACCAACCTTGGCAAGCGTTGCTTAACCTTAAAGATCGACCCGTGCGGCTGTTATTATTACTCAATAATGGAATAATTTTATATATTAAAGTAATGTTTTCTTCATCTATCTTTCTGTAACTTATATGGTGTACATAATAAAGAGTATTCTATTCTATTCTATTATTAAAATTGTAGATAAAATTCAAAATTAGAAATGCATAACAAATAGCTAATACACGTCCAATTCCTTATCACTGAACCCAAATAACTTTCTCTTGACGCTTAGACTCCTTACCCAGTTCTGCCTATCTCGTAACGGAAAAAGAGCGAGAAGATACCACATCTATGTATGGTAGTGGGTTAGTCGGCGATACCGGGTTACCGTGGCCACTCGGCGTAAAATTGTTACTATTATCAGTCTCCTTGACACAGCTAGCATTGAATAATTGCGGTGGAGTACGAAGAGAAGACTGTACTTTGTATTTGGTACGAATGGGTCGTTATGGGTCGGTATTTGTTTAGCTACACAAATATTGGTCCTTGTTTTCATACGTCTGTGACTTTTTTAGGGTTTTGTAACTCAAAAGTAAGAAAACGGAATCCTTATAGAATTACTTTGTTGTCCGTCCGTCTGTCTTTATCTGATCTCGAGAATGCGTGGAGGTATCGAATTGAAATTAAAACCATATACTCAGGTCTACGGTCCCTTGAAGCTGTGAAAAATCAAGCTTCTATGTTAATGTAAAAACAATATATTTCAAGTTTCAACACTCTCAGGGGAATCCAAATGTACTTATATGGTATTTCCCGTTGACGTAGAACTATGAAATTTAGCAGGTAATACCGTCTTAAACTACGGGTCTATACCTGTAGTTTAAGACGGTATCACCTGCCAAATGCCAAAGGAAAAGTCTGGAAACTATACATTTGTAATTAAATCATACAAAATATAGTCTTTATTTAAAGTGTCATATGTACCGACAAATTTGTACGGAACCATCGGTGGGCGAGTTCGACTCGCACTTGGCCGGTTTTTTTTAGATATCGCTCACCTAGCAGTATAATGGCACATTTACAAAAAAAGCGAAATTGAGTTTATTTTTTTTAAGTTATATTATAACTTACCCATCAACAATGACGATTTATCCTGTAGCCTCATTGCGTATTACACAAATGAATGAATTCGACCGCATATACTATAATTTTGTTATTCATTGAGAATATTGTTTGAGAAGACAATTTTTTCGAAGCAATCGATCTGGGTTTTTTTCAGATTGTGAAAAAATATGCGATTTTAAAGAAAACTGTCGATCAGTCTAGATTTCAGTTAGTCAAAGACCCTAGTCTGATATCATATCTAGGATATATAGGCTAGTGCAGCAGATTGGGTTGCAAATCTCATGGGACTGGTACACATGTCTTTTTTTTATTTTATTTTTCTACATGTCAAAAAATGGTGTGCAGCTGGAATCTGTACTTAAATAGAAACATATTTAACCTGTGATGTGTGTGTGTGTGGGCGGCTGCCATGTTTTTTGGTCGATCGGTGTCCATAGGATATAAAACACTATGTTTAAAAAAAAAATAATTTATAACTACGTGATTTCAATTTTCGTTGACCCCCAATGGCACACACGTGTGCCGACGACGAACCACAGGTTAAACTTAGCTGGTTAAAAAGCTCGGTGAATGATGACATAACATGGTTTGAAATAATCCAACTAGTCTTGGACTCAAACGAAGATCAGGTTCATGTGGTGACTACATAGCAATGTCCCCATTCACACTGCTTTTCGGGGCTTTGATTGCAAAAACTGGTCACTTCTAAAGACATTTAAAAGATAAGACGTCCAGAATCTTGTCGAACCTTGACTGGATTCGTCCACCCCATTCGTCGTATAATACTCATGAACATCAATGTTTGTTTTTATTATTTATTTTATTTTATTTTCTTTATTTAGGTAACCAACGGCGATGCTTAAAATATTACAGATTATTCGTAGTGTATTGTATGGCTAATAATAGGTTTCCCTCTGTAACTGGGATTCTCTATACAATATACGAAAGGACTAACAAGATACAATAAAAATAATAAAAACAAAATAACTTATCCTTACTAATATTATCAATCCGAAAGTAACTCTGTCTGTCCGTCTGTCTGTCGGTCGCACTTTCACACCAAAACTACTGAACCGATTTATATGAAAATTGGTACAGAGATAGTCTAGAGCCCGAGAAAGGATATAGGCTTTTTATCCCGAGAGTATGTTCCCTAGCGACCACGCGGGCGAAGCCGCTGGCAGAAGATAGTATTCTATATTTCTACAAACAACCCCGCAGTACACCTTGAAGCTATCATAGACCAATAACAGTTATAATTGAACCAGTTTTTCAAACAGTTAACGGTATACCAACAAAGGAGCCGCCACAACTTAAACACATATAAAAAGCCTTTTTTCCCCGTCGTGACCGCATTTAACCTCTTGTTAATTATTGAAGGCTAAGAGCACATTTATCACACATCGGCGAGCGCCGGTAGTGCGTTATTTATTACTATATATATGTATGTTATATTTATATGTTTGTGTCATGACGTCGCTCGTAAATATATGAGAGTTATTGGTGACGAATTTAAATACTGCTACCGTGGCTTCTGTGTTTATGTTTGTAAGGTGAGATGAAGTTTTTGGTGATCGCTTTTTGACGTAATCTCAAAGCATTCATTGAATGAAACTATTGACTTTCAGGCAGTTTTGAATCGTCAACGTCGGTCAATCAAAGAGATGAAGCTATTTGCTCGTTCGGCACGTAGATCTCTATGAAGAAAAACGTGCAAGTAACTCCACGGACATTCTTTTAAACCAATACATTGTTACAAAGTTCGACAAAAACAATGTAACCACATCATTCTTCTCAAAATTATAGGTAAGAACGACGTAAAAAGACGTCTACGATAATAGCGTGCGGAGTAAAATAAAACAATAGGGAATATGCACTGAATCTACGCTCATCCCATAATCGTCTTCTTCACTGTCCATCTCACCGTATTAATTTAAATATTAATCGCGTTTCTGTTTTTTTTTTCACAATTTGCACCTACTAGTATTTTCTCTGCATCACCCAAAGGTTGACTGGTAGAAAATGCCTCAGGCTCAGGCATTAAGTCCGCCTCTGTACATCTGTGTGCGTAAAGTGTTAAATAAATAAATAAATATGAATAAAGAAAATATTTATCACCTATACCTACAGTTTATCTAAAAATATACAAAAATATAATACCTACTAACAGTGAAAATATTACTCGAAAAACGAAGGAGATATAATTATTTCAAACAAATTTATCTGTCCCTCTCGCGAAAACGTTGTTTTCTAAGGCAGCTGTATAGGCGTGATAGACGTTGACGTCAAACTCTTTATCGGACTTCTCTTTCTAATTGTAATTTTTGAAGCTTTATAACTTTCTCGCTGATGAAGGTATTTCAAAAATAATTTCACGATTGTTTACTAGAGCTAATAACTATTAAACTTTTCAAATAAAAAAATCGCATAATTTTGTATATTCTTAGATAAACTGTATAGATGATAAATATATTTTTATGCATATTCCCTAGTGTTTTGATTGTGTGAACCAGATGTTCAATTAAAATCTGCAATAATTAACTGATCCCCACGGGAATGGAAACCTCTAACAGTACGTTTAAAAATCTATTTCAGTGGTTTATATTTGCCATTGCGTTTGGCATCCATCATTAATAAAAACCGGCCAAGTGCGAGTCGGACACGCACACGAAGGGTTCCGTACCATAAACCTTGGTTTTTATTACTTGTTGGTATAGCGGCAATAGATATACACAATCTGTGAAAATTTCAACTGTCTACCTATTACGGTTCTTGAGATACAGCCCGCTAACAGACAGATGTACAGACGGACGGACAGCGGGGGCTTAGTGATAGGGTTCCGTTGGATACCCTTTGGATACGGAACCCTAAAAATGCACAAGTATCATTTAGATATGACTATGTACTTTAACGATGAAAATGTAATTAAAAGCCTACTCAAAACAGGGTTGAACATTTCAGAAAAATAATTTTCCATTTTCAGGGCTGCCATAAGGCATATAATTTATTATCAACAAACATGGTGTCAGTTACGATTAGCATAAGGTCATTAGGAGCAGCTTGTAATAAATTACATAAAATATGTTATAATTGTAATAAAACCGCGGACAGCGCCCTCTGGGAGTGCTGTTTAATGTGCCAGTTTGTTTTGTAGGTTATCGTAATGTTTTAGATTAAAAGTTCTTTATTGCGTACTTTTTTGGGTAATGCTTTTGAAAGAAAATTTATTAATTTAGTAATATAAAAAACCGGCCAAATGCGAGTCGGACTCGCACATGAAGGGTTCCGTACCAAAAACCTTAATTTTTATTATTTGTTGTTATAGTGGCAATATAAATACACAATCGGTGAATTCTCCTATTACGGTTCCTGAGATACAGCCCGCTGACAGACAGACGGATGGACCGACGGATGGACGGACGGACGGACGGACGGACGGACGGACGGACGGACGGACGGACGGACAGCGGAGACTTAGTAATAGGGTTCCGTTGGGTACCCTTTGGGTTCGGAACCCTAAAAAGAACAACTGACCTGTGACCATAAATGGTACAAATAGGTACCTTATGCTATCTTTTGATTTTATAGGCATTCTCTACTAGTCAAAGTTTTGGTTTGTGAAACTCAAATTCGGTTTTTCCTTATATTTTGTAGGGGTGCACTAAGAGTGGATTTTCCAAAATTCTTACGGGAACGGGAAAAAACGGGATATGCGCGTACGAAGTTGTGGGCGAAAGCTAGTGATTTATAAAAGTTTGTCCATCTATTTGAATGGTTAATCTATATCTATGCTAATATATGAAGCTGAAGATTTTGTTGGTTTACTTGAACGCGCTAATCTCAGGAAGTACTACTGGTCCGATTTGAAAACTTATATCAGTGTTAGATAGCCCATTTATCGAGGAAGGCTATAGGCTATATATAATCACGCTAAGACCAATAGGAGCGGAGCAGTAATGAAAATTGTCACGCAGACGAAGTTTCGCGTGTCAACTAGTACCTTATATTTTGGCATTTTGACAATATAATTCGCTGCTCTTAGTATAGAGCTAAAGCACTTGTTTTGAAAGAAAGAAAGAAAGAAAACTAATTTATCTGGCACACACGGAATCACACAATGTTTGCAACAATAAAAGGAAATGAAAATTAATTATAAAAATTCTGTTTTGAGATATGGATTTTTGGGGACAGTCAACTAATAGAGAGAGAACTTGTATTCAGGATGCAAAAAAGATGTATACATTCAATGTGTGGTCTAAGATCAACGGATAGTTGCGTTCCTTACTTCAGAAAATTAAAAATATTATCTTTTCCATCTTTGTATACATTCAGTCAAAAAAGTATCGGGAATGGATGATTTGTTTATGGTTCCAAATTCAAATTTTTGTTTTTTTTGTAGTTGTTAGATTGGCACAACTGTTTTCCATTTTGGCGCGGAGTTTGAGTTGCATCTGTTATTTATATTAAATACAGTGCTGGTTTTAGTCATATCATATATAGTGTGTATTGCGAATTTCATAATGGACAAAAATATCGAACAAAGAGTTTGTATTAAATTTTGCATCGCCAATGGAATTTCGTGTTCGGAGTCACTGAAAATGTTACAGAAGGCTTACGGTGAATCGACTTTATCAAAAACTCGTGCTTATGAGTGGTTCAAAGCGTTCAAAAGCGGTCGAGATGTGATGGAAGATTTGCCTCGCTCTGGTAGGCCGTCAACGTCTGCAACTGAAGTTAACATCGCAAAAGTGAAGGAAATAGTGACTGAAAATCCTCATTTCGGTATGAAACATGTTGCTGCTCGGCTAGTCCTAAAAGATCTGAATTTTCTCCAAAAACTCAATCGCATGAAAGTCGCTGAGGACATGCTAGAACGAGTCAGTTCGGACCCAACATTCATGAAACGCATTGTTACTGGTGACGAGACGTGGGTTTACGAGTTTGACATGCAAACTAGTCAACAAGCTTCGGAGTGGCGCCTTCCAACTGAACCGAAACCGAAAAAACCACGCCAAAGTCGATCAAAGTCAAAGTCATGTTGACTGTTTTCTTTGACTATCGCGGTGTTGTGCACTCTGAATTCTTACCGGAAGGTCTAACGGTAAATAAAGAATATTATTTGAGCGTTATGCGGCGTTTAAGAAAGCAAATTCGACGAAAAAGTTCAGATTTGTGGAAAGAAAATTCTTGGATTTTGCACCACGACAATGCGCCTTCGCACAAGGCTATCATTGTGAACGAATTTTTAACCAAACACTCAACAAATACCATCCAGCAACCACCAAATTCACCAGATATGGCTCCTGCTGACTTTTTCTTTTTCCTAAACTCAAATTACCACTTCGTGGCACCCGTTTTCAATCGATAGAAGACATAAAGGAGAATTCGCGGCGAGAATTGAACTCAATTCCGGAAGCAGCGTTTAAAAAATGTTTTGATGAATGGATTATTCGTTGGCGCAAGTGTATCGTTTCTAAAGGAGCATACTTTGAAGGTGATAAAATAAATTTGGATGAATAACAGACATTTTGTGTATTATTGATCTTTTGCCGGTACTTTCTTGACAGAGTAGTATATTAGAAACTGCGTTATTTGTAAAAGGGAATCAACAATTATTTCAAAAATTTTTAGCAGTTAAGAAAACCCCAATTCGTGCCCAATATGAAAATGTATTATGTCAGTACAACTGTAAAACTGCTTTATTGAAAAAGAGTTTCTTTGGTATTGCTCCAAATATTTATAATAAAATACCAGATAAAATCAAATGTATGCCTCTAAACAAATTTAAAAAGTCCCTTCACGAGTTTTTATTGGAGAAGTGTTATTACAGCGTAGATGATTTCCTAAACGATATTTTGCTTGTATAGAACTCTGAAATTGAATGTTTTACTCAAATATAATTTTTATTTTGACATAGTAATTTTAATTGAATTGAAATCTTGACATTACTATGTTAAATTGAATTTAAATTTTGACATTGTGATTTAGAATTAAGTAAAATTTTGACATCTAATTTCAATTCAATTTAAATTTTTGACATAGCAATTTTGATGGTAACTTCATTTTTATATAATATTTTCATTTTAATTTAAACGTCAACATGTCAATTTTAATGGTAACTTTATTTTTATATTATTATTTCAATTTAAGTTAAATTGAAATAATAATATATATATATAATATACAATTATAAAATATAAATATATATATTTTATAATTTGTTCAACTTGATTTTGTACGCCATAAATGGCAAAACATGTAGCAACCTAATCGTTATTAATAAGACCTATATGCTGTACTCATGTTTTACAAACTAAATAAATAAAAAACCGACATCCAAAAACAAAACACTACAAGTATAAATTAACTTTAATTTCGGAAGTTTTAGATTAATGAATGAATTAATTAATTTTTAAAATCGGTCCAGAATTGGCGGAGAAATCGGTGTACATAAAAAATAAAGACACATACAGCCGAACATAGAACCTCCTCCTTTTTGAAGAAGTAGGTTAAAAACAATAACATCGTGTACCCCGCGGCTGCGCCAAATAGGTCCAGTTAAAAAAAACGCCAGAAAACTAGGCGCTGCCTGACTCTGGTTTTCAACTGCACCTTATGTTTGTTACCTTTTATTGCGTGCGTAGCGTTGCGTTACCGCATCTATTTACATATTTACCCAAACCCACCGCAATTCGCATTAACACTTAGACACCAAACAATAAATCCGAACATACAAAAACAAATGCCATAATTATGCAAACGACGCCAATAAATTAGCGAACGATACACGTTGATTTATAGCCATCGCTACAAAATATTCACATTCCGTACGAATTTACATATTTGCGTACGAAATCGACTGATTCGAATCAATGATGTTTTAATGGCGGAGTATTTAGTTTTCTATGTTTCCGCGAGTTTTCTTGTTAAGGCGGATGCGTTCATTCAGTCCGTGCAATTTAAATTACCGTTGATTTTTAGCAATTTGCAACTCACCGATAGGTTCAAAGTATTCTTATAACAACTTTAATAAATATGCGTTAAGTGTGTTTAAGAAAATATAATAATCAAAACCAGCCAAGTGTGAGTCGTATTCGCACACAAAGGGTCGGAACCCTTAGTGTGCGAATACGAATACTTTTTTGGGTTTATGTTACGGATAACATAAACTCAAAAAAGCACGTTTCTTGTATGGGAGCCCCCTTAAAATTTTAATTTAATGAAATAGTTATTATTTGCTGTTGTAGCAGCAATAGAAATACACAATCTGTGAAAATTTCAAATGTCTATCTATTACGGTTCTTGAGATACAGTCCGCTAACAGACAGACGGACGGACGGACAGCGGAGGCTTAGTAATAGGTTTCCGTTGGTTTGGATACGGAAACCTAAAAATAATGAAAATCCTAACTCAATATAATGAGTTTTTTGTTACGCTCCCACTAAATAGCTAAACCAATTTTGATAAATTTTAGTACGGAGATAAATGGGACCGAAATAATGTGGTGGAAAGCTATGGTATCTCTATATTTCTGTTCCATCTTGTCCATTTATGTTGTTCTATTGAATAAATTACATTTGAGGCCAATTCTAACTCAGCGTTCAATAACGACTTTAATTTACAATTCGGGTAAATATCTACTAGTAAGGGTAGCTCTAAATTGCGAAAAAACTCTAAAGGTAGGTTCGACAGCTAGGTTTCGTCTTTAAACTTGAATATTTCCAGATATTTGAAACAAACAGTTATCATACCTCCTTAGGATATTTGTTTATTTAGTCATTTCGGTAATTACCTATTTAGAAAGGTAGTTAATACTATAAGCTGTAAATTGCGAAAAACTCTGTTATCTTTGACATGGGCTACAGTCAAGAGCAAACTCATCACTAATAAAAAAAAAAATAAAAAAAAATTGCGAAAAAAAAGTGTAAATGTTCGAGAGCTAGGTTTCGCCTTAATAGATTAATCGGTGACAATCGCGTGGTTGGTGTAAGAGCATATAGGTTTAAGGAAATGTGGGTTCAATGTTTGATTCCGGGGTTTAAGTAACCAATAACGTACTTGCACGAAATTACCTGTGATTAACTACCAATTAGGCATTTTATTGTTGTATCAAATGCACTTATCGAAACTACGTTTTCAGGACTAGTAAGTGAAATGAAAAAAATTAAATGAAAAAGTGTTAATTTACGAAAAAATGCATTCTAAAAATTAGTTTTACTTCTGCCAAACTGCAAAGCTGTTTGTTGGCAGATGTATCTCCTTTTATCTATCATATCCACACTTCCACAGTAGTAAGTACAAGTTTATATTTTCTCCATAGTGAGGCTCTGACAATATGTATATATTGAATAGGTACTTGTATATTTTTACACTATCACTTTCAAATTAAGACTGCTAATGCTTGGTTTAGAAATTGTAAAATTTAGATTTCCATTTATTTGCCTTACAATTTTAGGCTGCCTTTCCACCAAATTACAATAATAGTGTAGAAATAATATTTATAGTCACTAGTATATACCTTCAGAAACACAGCAGATACAAAAATGGCAAAGAAAAAGAAAAGGTCAACATTGTGGTTAGTTCATCATCATCTGCCTAGCCTTTTCCCAACTATATTGGGGTCGGCTTCCAGTCAACCCGAATTTAGCTGAATACTAGTATTTTACGAGGAGCGGCTGCCTACCAGAACTCCACAACCCACTAATACGGTACTTCATGGCAAGACTGGAGTGAGATTTACTGGCTTCTGACTATCCGTAACGACTGACAAAGATCTACAAATGACAGCCGGGACCAACGGCTTAACGTGCTTTCCGAGGCACGGAGGAAATTCGGTATGCTAAGATGGTCACCCATCCACAAACCAACCTTGGCAAGCATTGCTTAATATTAAAGATCGATCCGTGCGGCTGTTATTATTTAGTCACGAGCTCCTTAGGCTGCCTTTCTACCAAATTACAATAATTGTGTAGAAATAACATTTACAATAACTAGTAGATAGCTTCAGAAGCACAGCAGATACAAAAATGGCAAAGAAATAACAAGAGGTCAACATGGTGGTTAGTTATTTCCATAAATTGGGCAAAATACCAGACTCCTGGCTACTACCTAGAATTTCCAGATGGACCAACCTACTAACACTTAGCTCGGAATTTGATACGTAAATAGCGCAAGCTATAGACATATATTTTTAGGTTGCTAAGTACTTGTAAAAACAAAAGCACTACAATAAATTATTTAGAAAAAAAGTCAAACAAAAAGTTAGTTTCTTTCGTTCGCAAATGATCTCATAAATTAACGTTACAACTTATCTATCCATAAATTAAGTATTTACGTTGTTTTGTAAAACGTACACAAACTGGTCTCGTTCCAAAATATTTACGAAAATATTGTTCACAATTTGGTTATAATAAAATTTACCGCGGCGCGCTGAAATGTAATGGTTTAGTATAGAGCTGTTGATACCGCTGTGTGGCAATTTTCGAGCAGAGTGATATGAATTAAAACTTCTTTATTTTACAATGATGGGCTGGATTCTTCGTCCAAGCTTGAATTTAGTGTTTAGTGTATTTATATAGTTTAACTTTAATTTTAATTAATAGTAACTCAAGGTACGTTTACGATTCTTATAGCTGTATGCAACGCTCTAAAAAAATCGATAATTTTAGATAGCTTACAGATCAAGCACTTAATTTCAAGTATTTGGATGTCTAAAATCATTAAAAAAAAACAATGGCCTCGCTAAATGACTAATGCCCGTTTTCACCAACATCCCCTATACTACCACCTAAGTATGGGGCCCTTTACTTAACAGTACCCCTAAACTAGCCCCTAAATTAAATTTCGTTTCACCATCGTTTTTATCACCTAACTAGGGGACACATAACTATGTGACGTTTTGTTTTCGATAATAGTGAATGATTCACTATTATCGAATAATAATAGATAATAATATATATAAATTCCACCTAAATTTAGCAGACCTTTTAACGTTTAGTTGACCCCTAAACGTTGGTGAAACAGAAACCATCCTCTAACGGCCCCCTAAACATGTTTAGGGGATCCCGTAAACTTAGGGGATGTTGGTGAAAACGGGCATAAGTTTAATAAAATAACACACATAAAAGACGAAAACCAGGGCTTCAGCGCTAACCATAAATAAATTGGCTCCCATATTTTCATTACCAGCTATTTAGCAAAATGGTTGCAAAATAATCAACATCAGCATACTCGTCAATGTTACTACAATTTGTTACGTAAAGGATATGTAAATTAACTGTCATAAAACAGAGCGATGGTCTATTAATTTTTAATTGTTTCATTGAAATCGTTCCAGCCGTCAATTTCCATTGATGGTTCCCGTAAATAATAATTATTTAGATTGTTTATTCAAGAAGTGTAAATAAAAATTGATAGTAAAAAACGGTTCACAAGTGAATATGATTGTGATGGGTGGCAATATAATGAGTTACATAATAAAATGCGATTAATTTACTGTTACTGTTAGTTAACGATCGGTTTTTCTTTAAAGTATGATCGACCACTACTTTTTTGATACAATTTCTAAGAATGAAAAACTGTTCTTGAACTTTCTATTTGTGATTTGTCTATATAGGATCTAAAATCTAAAAAATCTTAAATGTTGTCAAAAAATATTGATTTTTATACGAGCCCTTGGAGTGCTAATCCTAACAAAAAAATCTTCCGTTACTGAGTGACTGGCAGACAACGCACAGACGAAACTAATGGCCGTAGTGAGCTGAAAATTGGCATGTAGGTTTCTTGGACAGTGTAGAAGAGCATTAAGAGAGGTTTTCCCGAAATGCTTTCGGGAACAGGAAAATACGGGATATGCGCGTACGAAGTCGCGGGTAAATAAATAAACAAACTGAGCAAAAAGTCCCTACCTTAGTCTTTTAGGCTATTTTTTGTACAATCTACATAAAAGAAGAAACAGTATTAGTTATATGTGATTTACATCCACAAACATTTAATTTGTATAAACAATTTCGATTGAGTCATTAAAAACCATAATCACACACCAAAAAGAAACCCAAATGCTAATTTTATTTAAACAACCCGGTATTATCAACTCTGAATAGATATTTTCACTTTCACAGGGCGACTTGGGTCACTGCCGAAATTCTGTCACGCAATTTCGCCATTAAGGGTTGTTTCCACCCCTCTTCCCCTCCCCCCCCTTCACCCCTGGAGCAGTCGGCAAATTTTACAAACTACCCACCGTAATTTCGTAGCTATATAAGGGCGCCCCCGTGAGGGGCTGCTTTTTATGCGACCCCCATTGGTCGTGGATTCCATAAGGATTTTTTATGGTATGCAGTTTTAACTGTCGTGATTTTTAATGATAGTAATTTTGGGGATGGTTTTGCGTATGATAAAATATAGCAAAAAAAATCTTGTAAAATACATCTTCGTTTTCGTTTTTAATGGTCGGTTCACCAGTCTGAATAATAACAGCCGCACGGGTCGATCTTTGTGGTTAAGCAACGCTTGCCAAGGTTGGTCTGTGGATGGGTGACCATCTTAGCATACCGAGTTTCCTCCGTGCCTCGGAAAGCACGTTAAGCCGTTGGTCCCGGCTGTCATTTGTAGATCTTTGGCAGTCGTTACGGATTGTCAGAAGCCAGTAAATATGACTCCAGTCTTGCCAAGAAATACCGTGTTACGCAGTTAATGGGTTGTGGAGGTCTGGTAGGCTGCCGCTCCACGTAAAACACTGGTATTCAGCTGAATCCGGTTTGACTGGAAGCCGACCCCAATGTAGTTGGGAAAAGGCTAGGCAGATGGGGATGATGGTCAGTTCACCAGTATATGATTGACTGCTCACCAATACGCACAAAACGTGTGCTTTCAGTTTTAACTTGGTGGTATTGAAGTCAAGAAGAGTGGATGGGATGCTTCTGGGTAGATTTGCTCCATCGTCAACCACACTATCTCTTTCGATCTGGTGTGTTTTTTTATGTTCTACTAGTTGACCCGCGCCACTTCGTCTGCTCCGCTCCTATTGGTATTAGCGTGATGATATATAGCCTATAGCCTTCCTCAATAAATGGGCTATCTAACACTGAAAGAATTCTTCAAACCGGACCAGTCGTGCTTGAGATTAGCGCGTTCAAGCAAACAAACAAACAAACTCTGTAGCTTCATATATTAGTACTAGTTGACCCGCGCAACTTCGTCTGCGTCACAATTTACATTACTGCTCCACTCCTATTGTTCTTAGCGTGATGATATATAGCCTATAGCCTTCTTCAATAAATGGGCTATCTAACACTGAAATAATTCTTCAAACCGGACCAGTCGTTCCTGAGATTAGCGCGTTCAAGCAAATAAACAAACAAACTCTTCAGCTTTATATATTAGTATATAGACTAGTTGACCCGCGCAACTTCGTCTGCGTCACAATTTTCATTACTGCTCCGCTCCTATTGGTCTTAGCGTAATGATATAGTCTATAGCCTTCCTCAATAAATGGGCTATCTAACACTGAAATAATTCTTCAAATCGGACCAGTCGTTCCTGAGATTAGCGCGCTCGAGCAAACAAACAAACAAACTCTTCAGCTTTATATATTAGTAAGTAGGTACTAGTTGACCCGCGCAACTTCGTCTGCGTCACAATTTTCATTACTGCTCCGCTCCTATTAGTCTTACCGTGATGATATATAGCCTTCCTCAATAAACATGGGCTATCTAACACTGAAATAATTCTTCAATTCTGACCAGTCGTTCCTGATATTAGCGCGTTCAAGCAAACAAACAAACTCAGCTTTATATATTAGTATATAGATATAGATAGATGTCAGCATTATTTTTTAAGCTTAAAATAATTACGTGTACGAACCTTGAACCCTCATTTGAACGCGATCTAAACCATCTTTTATTTCAAAAACTTGAGGGCTGCATTGTAAAAGATTACAATGATTATATCTTACAATGTCTGCGGTAAAAGGTGAATGAATTAAAATGTACAAGGTTATCGTAGGTCAGACACTACGCTTACAAGACTAGAATTAAAACTTTGTTACCTAATTGTTTTAACTTCAATTCTGTTTTGGGAATTTTAATTACTTATTCGTGGCAACGCCGCTAATCTTCTGGGCACGTTTGGAAATGACAACAATGTCGTGTATTACTCCTGTGTAGGTTGTTTTTGTTTTACATAATAGGGAACATGCAATATTTCCATTATTGCTTTAATTTTAAAGAACTCCATCTAGAATAGACCACCACATAAATAAAAAATGAAAGCACTTTAATTTATTGCCAAAATTGCGTTTTTAAACCGACAGTTTAAAGGTTCGCGCGAAAACGGACGATGACGTCACTCGTGACTATCACTGGTCAAGAACTGTCCCAATTCAAAGACATAAGGTTGCCTTTTCGTTGGCATAACAGCAGATACGTCACTAAACGCTGATTGTTGTTTTTAAATACGTTCCGTTTCACGTTACTTTAATTCATTGTTTTTGTTATAAATCGAAATTTAACCAAAATAAAAACTTTGTAATGGCCTTTATTTTATACTTTTTTATCATTTTAATGACAACATTGTCATAAATTCTGTATTTGCATCTTTTTTTTTTTTTTTTTTTACTATAGATAGGCACGCGTTTGACCACTATCTTCCCTATTATGTCCTTAGTTAGTTTTAGTGTAAATAGTTAGTTACCTTTACATAGTATGATTTTTCCATATTTGTAGGCTTATATCTTTTAAACTACGAATTTTAATGCGGTTTTCATCAATAGACTGGGTGATTCAGGATGAAGGTTATACCTATGTATAATGTGTCCTGAAATTCTTATGGGGACGGGAAAAATGGTACCTACTTTTATGAGCGTACAAACTTGCTGGCAAAAGCTAGTATTTCAAAAATTAGTACGTAAAAAACTGGTATTCAGCTGAATCCGGTTTGACTGGAAGCCGACCCCAATATAGTTGGGAAAAGGCTAGGCAGATGATGATGAGTACTTAATTATACCTATTAATATTTATTTTATATTAAACAGAAACATCTGTGCTGTCCTGGTTTTTTTTTACTGGGAGATCCCACATCACAAGAGCCAGACGTCTCAAACTACAATCCAATTTAATTATTTATCACCACTTCTACTTTAAAGAACGCCAGGTATACTACTGATAAAGTCAACACAACCAACTCAACTAAAATACAAATGTTCTAGTCGTTCCATTGAAACAAAGCACAATAGAGTCAGTCACTGTACGTACAGTCAACAGCACGTGAAGTTACCACAAGCTCTGTCAAATTTCCTCATTCGATTTTGAATTTTACCACCAACACTTTAAGGTTTAAAATCATTTGGAGAAATTTGACAGTTTTGTATACCCAGATGTGCTGTTGACTGTACAACGAACTCTATATATCTAAGCATCTACAGACTGACTTACTGCGTTGCTCGGTTGAACCATAAAACTACGAAATGGATATGAAATAGGTTAGAACCGTGTACAGTGAACAATGTAGGTACGCATTGTCCGGGGTTGCGGCATTTGTTTAAAAAGAGAACGCGGCACACAGCGGAAGAAGTTATTTGATGACTATCCTTAAAAAAAACCACCCAAGTGCGAATCGGACTCGCACACGAAGGGTTCCATACCATAGAACATAATTTTTATTATTTGTTGTTATAGTGGTAATAAAAATACACTATCTGTAAAAAATTCAACTGACTACCTATTACGGTTCTTGAGATATAGCCCACCGACAGACAGATGGACGGACGGACGGACGGTTGGCTACCCTTTAAGTACGGAACCCAAAAAAAGTTACGCTGATCGAGGATTTCTAACCTCGACGAGCTATTTTAAAAACTGTATATTCCTGCATACATTTCGGAATGGAAACCGTTAGGCACCGAGTCTTTACACACATAAAAATAAACATAATGTTGCAAAAATATGTTGCTTAAATCGGAACTCCATACGTTTATACACTCCTTAAAATTGTTTTTTACATCATGATTAACATTTCAGCCAAAAGACGTCCACTGCTAGACATAAGCCTCCTCCAATATGTCACTACATTGACCAGTCATGAACGTCTCGCATCCAGCGAATTTTCGCGGCTTACACCAGGTTATCGGTCCATCTTGTTTCAATTTCAATACTAAAATAAAATACAACGGACATCTAAATATTTTTTTTTTTTTTCTCTTTTTAGTGGTACCCTATACCTAACAACATCACTGGAAACAAAATCAAATCAAAATACGCTTTACTTGGATGACAATAAAACCGTCATCCAAGAAAATAAATTCCAGCTATTTTGATTTAAAAGACAAACTTCCTGACCCATTTTGATAAAAACTTCTTTGGTACCAATCGGGAAGTATATCCTTTCAGACAAATAAAAAAAAAATCAAATCAGTTCATAAATGACGGAGTTATGAGGTAACAAACATAAAAAAATAGAACGGAATTGAGAACCTCCTCCTTTTTTGAAGTCGGTTAATAACCTATTACAAAATTTTCAATCCAACACTGAAGGTTTTCCATCGGACCTGAAAGTACATCCAGCCGGAATATAGGTAGATATAGCCGGTCTATAGGTACTTATATCCGCCCTTCAAGGCAACAATTTCCTTTGGCGCGGTGAGCGAGCATCGATGCATAGATTGTGAACCATGTAGCCTTATTTATATTTTATAAGTGCGAAGAGCAGGGCGGGCGGGCCCGTCGCCGCCCTACGTCGTACGTACGTCGAGTATGGGGTGTTGTTTTTTGTGTTACAGAAATTTATTGTTTGTGTATGTTTTTGAGAGACATTGTTTTTTATACATAGTGTCTTACTGTGTATAAAAACAATTGCATTGTAAAATAAGTTAAGTGTGAAAATTAAATTAGTTATTTAGCAAAAACAAAATCCTGTTCAGCGTGAAAAAGACAGTATATTTTGATTTTTTAACTGATTGACACAGTCTTAAATTAATTTTAGAAGCTGCTACACAAGACTCCTACATGCTATTATTAAAGCAACTAATCCAAGAGACTGAATCATAATGAATAATTAAAAAAGAATAGTATTTGTGTTATAAAGATAATTTTTATACTATTCTTTTTAGGGTTCCGTACACAAAGGGTAACCAACGGAACCCTATTACTAAGCCTTCGCTGTCCGTCCGTCCTTCCGTCCGTCTGTCTGTAAGCGGGTTGTATCTCAAGAACCGTAATAAAGTAGACAGTTGAAATTTCACAGATTGTGTTTTTCTATTGCCGCTATAACAACAAATAATAAAAACAAAGGTTTATGATACGGAACCCTTTGTGTGCGAGTCCAACTCGCACTTGTTTACCAGTACAAGTACAACTTTCCACTTCAAGTAGGTATAAACTTGAGATGAAAATGTTTTATGGTAAACTGTGATTTATGTATAAGTTGTGTAAAATCAAACATAACTATCTATGTATATATCTATCTATGTTTTTATTTTTCGCCTATCGAGTTTGTCTCTTGACAGAATCAACGTCAGAGATGACTCTCTAACGTAGTCAAGAGCAAACACATCTAAAAAAAAAAGACACATTACTTTTACTTAAATACGTGGTCTTTATTTTTATTAATGAATAACTTCTGTGAGAATACTAAGATATCTCAGAATACTTTTCATCAGACATTCAATGTTTCTTTCTTTCTTTATTTCCTACATCTTTACCCACACCCTGTATCTGCGTAGTGTTTACAATCCCCGACTGTATGCCAGTGTGCGTGCCGCCATAGTAACGTTTTACGAGTTATTCCAACTCGTTAACTGTTTACTGGGTCTCATACAAAGTGCCTTTTAATTTCATTATTATGTACTAGTTTAATATACGAGGCTTTTGAGGACCTTTTCCCTGGTTTTTGGTAATAGGTATGGTTTGATTTGGTGTTTACAGCTGTGAATAATTAAAGAAGAACTAATATACCAAACAAAATAATAGAAGATCCTTATTAGAGAGTTAGGCCCTGTCCGCACTGCGATATTTCACCACGCGATTTTTATTCTCGCGTATTGAGTGCAGTGGTGGCCCGGTGGTAATGGCTGCGACTTCCGAGTTGTAGGTCATAGGTTCGAACTCAGACAAGCGCTTTACTTTGTGTGAATTATTTCAAAACCACTGCTCTCAAAGCGGTGAAGGAAAACATCGTGAGGAAACCGGCTTCTCCTAGAACCAAAAATTTGAAGACATGTGACATCTACCAACCCGCACTGGGCCTGCGTGGTGGATTATAGCCTACTCCCGCTCGAAAGAGAGGAGACCTGTGTCCCAGCAGTGCGAACAATATAGGCTGAGTATGTGTGTTAAATGTGTAAATTCCGTTATTGAAATCACAGCACAGCGAATAAAATTTCGTACGATTTTTGTCAATTCGATGCAGTTCCCGCCTGAGACGGACGTCTAAAATCATCATCTGACTGAGCGAAACGAACGAATTTTATTTCGCAGTGCGGACATATCTATAACCAGGTACTATATACTTTATAAAACATACGCGTGGAAATAATTCGCACCGCATCGCATTCCATTTGCATCAAATCACAGATTTTCTTCCGCGCGAATTTTTTACCGCCAGTGCGGCTACTCGTATAGGATTCAATGTGTTACAGAAATGCGAGAAAAAAACACGGGTTGCACTACGGGAGTGCCAGCAGAAGTGAAAACTTGAATACGTGCTTCTCTCCCTCCGTCTTACGAATTATCGATCAGGTTACGTGTCCTGACGCGAGGTTAACATTTTTTACCCATCGAAGTGCACAACCGCCGCTAAAGAAGTTTTCACTTCAAAAATCGTGCGGTGAAATATCGCAGTATGTTCGGGGCCCTTAGACTGGGGAAAACTACAACCGAAAACACGGTAAAACTACTACCGTTGATATTTTTTTGCTGTCGAACATTTTTTTCACAGTTTGAATATTCAATTACCAAAAACTCTCATGTGCTTACGTAAGCTCACACTCTTACGTGATCTATTTAATTTATTTAGAAACATACGATATTAATTTTTATACAGACAGAGAGAAAGACAGACAGACCGACAGACAGACAAACAAACAGACACACAGACAGACACCCGAGTGATCCTATAAGGCTTCCGTTTTTTACGGATGTTCGGAACCTTAAAAAACCAATACAAACCTATTGGCTTTTTTGCTACGTTTTTAGGATACAAACATAAGACAGAACCCTTAAAAATACAGCCACTTTACTTTCCGTCTATCACTTCTTTTTGTAGACTTATTTTCTTAGAAACGGCCTGACGCATTAGGTTTTAACGTAAAAAACGCTGAGCAATTTCAAGAGATTTCGGCTAAAGATTACTGGACGTAAATGTAACTACTATAAAACATTAAACTACCTTACTTTGTGAAAACTTTAAGTGCCAACTATTGTTATTAGTATTTATTTTAAGATTATAATCTTAAGATTAATGCTGAAATAGGTTTTGATTTACTCGAACGACTTTTTTAAATATTTAACGGAAAAAATTGTAATAGTAGTTGATTTTTATAACGATACCAGGTAATCGTAAATATTTTGTTTTGCCATATAAAAAAAATAAAAAAGAATTGTCAAAAAAATAATAACATACCTAGCCTACGACCTATTTCCCCACCAGATTTACACAGAAAATTTCATAAAAGTCGATCAAGCCGTTTCGAAGGAGTTCGATGACAAACACTGTGACACAAGATTTTTATATACGAGTAGCAGAAGATGAAGAATAGCTGACTATTTTTTTGTTGTTTCGCCAAATAAAAAAAATAACCTACTACCTATTCTCAGCCGTTATGGAGGAGTTCGATAAAAACGGTGACACGAGATTTTTATAAATTAAAGAAGAGAGTTTTATTAAGTAATTTTTCCTTTTTGGGCACCAAAAGCGCGTTTCAGTTGCATACTATAGGTAATAAAAGTTGGGTACTTCAAAATTAAAGAGAAAATTAAGCGCATCGTCGCCATTTTCCAACTTTACGTCAGCATTTGGTTAAAACAAAAACGAATCTTTCTTTCATCATTAGCCTAGCCTTTTCCCAACTGTATTGGGGTCGGCTTAAAGTCAAGTCGGATTTAGCTGAATACCAGTATTTTACGAGGAGCGGCTGCCTACCAGACCTCCACAACCCATTGACTGGGTAACACGGTACTTCATGGCTAGACTGGAGTCAGATTTACTGGCTTCTGACTATCCGTAACGACTGCCAAAGATCTGCAAATGACAGCCAGGACCAAGGTTTAACGTGCTTTCCGAGGCACGGAGGAAACTCGGTATGTTAAGACGGTCACCCATCCACAGACCAACCTTGGCAAGCGTTGCTTAACCTTGAAGATCGACCCGTGCGGCTGTTATTATCTAGCCACGAGCTCCTCAAAAAAAAAAACGAATCATTCTTAATTTAACTTCTATGTCCGCCGGTGGAACCAAAAGGTTCCATTTGCGATACAACGGTGGAGCATTGGAAGCTCAGGAGGTTAAAAAAAAAACCGTTGATCACAAAAAATTCACCATCAACATCATATTAAGGTGGAAGTACATTTTCCTAACATTACTTTATTCCACATGATTGATTAGCTCCCCTTATCAAAGATCATTGTTTTTCATGAAACACTCCACTCCGTAGGAAAAAAGGCTAATTTGTCACTTCGAAAGCCAAGCTTATCGTACCGTAATTGATTTCGAAAATGTAAAAATCTTGATAAGAAATTAATTTGTGGTGGTGCCTTAATAAATATTGTGACTCTGATTTTCTTTAAGACGCTTAGGTAATTATGGTCGGGTATGTATGTGGCTTTTAACTTATATATGTAGTTAACGCTGGCAGGATTTTATAAACATAACTAGCGGTCCGGTACGTGCTTCGCAACGTTTAAAGTGAAATAATTAAAAAAAATTAGGTAATTGGATGTGACAGCAAATTCCCCATCTCAAAAAATTTTAATACAAAATGATCCGCCATTTATTGAATTCATTTATTACAAAAAATGTGATAAATGAAGAACCACTCGACAGATTTTAAGCAAACTTCACATAAACCATCTGCTAAATAGTCCGAATACAGCCTAAAAATTTGGTTTGGATAGGTGAGCCCGTTCTTGAGTTATAAAATAACAACGAAAAGTGGCATTGATTTTTATATATATAGATTAATAAGCTTTTCCGTACCCAATACTAAGTGATACACAATACATAGGAGCAAGCTTGGTGGCCGAAGTTGGTTGGTGAACCACTGATTGGTTTACCAACCTTTTGGTGAATATGTATAGCAATTTCGTGTTTAACAGTTCATGAAAAACTGTGTTACCATGGAAAATTTACATATCCACTGAAATACTTATTGTTATAATTGAGTACACAACAGTGTTATACTAATTAATGCAAGAAACCTACTGAAAACCAAAACGCAATTTTTCTGTGACCAAATCTGGAATAGGCTACCAACCTATTGAATTTCTGATCGTGTTTAGAACGTTACATATTATAGAAGCTACAAAACATAATTTGCAATTTAAGCGTTTGTTTTAGCCAATAATGTCTATTTGCTGATCAACTTCTGGAAGAAAAATATGTTGTGGTGCCTTAATAAATATTGTGACAGTGAGGCTTGGGTAATTATGGTCGAGTTTGTATGTGGCTTTTAACTTATATATGTAGTTAATCCTGGCAGGATTTTACAAACTTAGTTAATTAGGTTTCATGTTGAATATAGAACTGGCTAGTTTCTCAAACCCTATTCCGTTGAGTGCAAAGTAAATTCGACCAAGGTTGGTTGGTGAAACACAAATTCGTTTACCAGCCCTGTGGTGAATATTTATAGCAATTTCGTGTTTAGCAGTTCATGAAAAACTGAGTTACCATGAGAAATTTACATAACCACTGAAATACTCATTGTTATAATTGAGTATAAAACGGTAATGCGTTTTATATTAATGCAAGAAACCTACTGAAAACCAAAATGCAATTTTTCTGTGACCAAATCTGAAATAACCATGAGAACATGGAATCAATGAGAACCAACCTATTGAATTTCTGACCGTGTTTAGAACGTTACATGTTATGGAAGCTACAAAACATAATTTTCAATTTTAGCGTTAACTTGGCTGATCAACTTCTGGACGAAAAAATATGTTGTGGTGCCGTAATAAATATGGGAATATGCATGAAAAAGATATTTATCATCTATACAGTTTATCTAAAAATATACAAAAATATAATACTAACAGTGAAAATAGAATCAAAATTACTCGAAAAACGAAGGAGATATAACTATTTTAAACAAATATATCTGTCCCTCTCGCAAAAACGCTGTTTTCTATGGCAGCTGTATAGGCGTCATGGACGATGACGTCAAAGTTTACATCGGACTTCTCTTTCTAATTGTAATCTTTGAAGCCTTATAACTTCATTGCTGATGAAGGTATTAAAACATTATTTCATAATTGTTTACTAGAGCTAATAAGTATTTCATTATGCAAATAAAAAAATCGCATGCATATTATGGTTGAGTTTGTATGTGGCTTTTAACTTATATATGTGGTTAATACTGGCAGGATTTTACTAACTTCATTAATTAGGTTTCATGTTGAATAAAGAACTGGCTAGTTTTCCAAACCCAATCCTGTTGCGTGTAAAATAAATGCGACCAAGGTTGGTTGGTAGACCACAGACTGGTCTACTAATCCAGAGGTGAATATTAGTACCAGTTTTGTATTTGACAGTTCATCAAAGATTTGGTTATTATTTCCGTATCAATATACCAACTTTTAAAATTAAAGATAACCACTGACATAACAAAACAGAAAATACGTTTTTTTTTTGTGATCAAATCTGAAGTAGATTTATCGGCCATTTTCTGATCATCTGTGTAGTTCTGATTGCGAGGAGCTCCTAGCTAGATAATAACAGCCTCACGGATCGATCTTCAAGGTTAAGCAACACTTGCCAAGGTTGGTTTGTGGATGGGTGACCATCTTAACATACCGAGTTTCCTCCGTGCCTCGGAAAGCACGTGTCATTTGTAGATCTTTGGCAGTCGTTACGGATAGTCAGAAGCCGGTAAATCTGACTCTAGTCTTGCCATGAAGTACCGTGTTACCCAGTTAATGGGTTGTGAAGGTCTGGTAGGCAGCCGCTCCTCGTAAAATACTGGTATTCAGCTAAATCCGGCTTGACTGGAAGCCGACCCCAATATAGTTGGGAACAGGCTAGGCAGATGATGTGTAGTTCTGATTGCGTCCAGAATCTACTGGGCTTACAAAGAGATGCTACAAATCAGCTTATAGACTTGAGCATTTGAGCTAAAAGCTAGCAAGCTATAGATTGGTAGTAGGACTACCAACTGCTAGTCAAAGGCCTCCCCCTATCTAAAAAAAGTCTAGAATAACCCTCAAAAACCCCAAAGTGAAAGAAAATAGCAAAAAATGTAAAAAATAAACACAAAGAAAATTGTCCCATTACCTATGTTGTTACTCAAACCCATAAGTTTGCGTTTCGTGACGTCACAAGTTTGCATAGAGTGACATCATGGCCGTCTGGTCCGTTGTCTTTGCTCAGACATAATTGGCTGAAAAACAATGTTGGTTCAACTGAAGGCTGATGTCTGAAGGATAGTTCGTTAATTTTGTTCGCGGTAAAAGGAATGATAGGGATCGTTCGTTATTACTTCGGTAAAAGTTTTTTTTTATTTATTACAATTAAACCTATTTTTATAGCTAGAGTAGCTTTTGCCCGCGACTTCGTAGGCGCATATCCTATGTTTTCTTGTTCCCATGAAAATTTCGAGAATTCCTTTCATAGTGCTCCCTACACTCCCCAAGGAACCTACATGTCGAATTTCAGCTGTCTACGCCCAGAAGTTTCGGCTGTGCATTGTCTGTCAGTCGCTCAGTCGCTCAATCATTCAATCAGTCAGGAACGGAAGAATTTTATAGGATAGGAATGCTTTCTGATAAAATCATGTAAACGAGTATTTATGGGGTTTTGGTCCTTTCAGTGAAATCGAGGAGCTCGTGGCTAAATAATAACAGCCGCACGGGTCAATCATCAAGGTTAAGCAACGCTTGCCGAGGTTGGTCTGTGGATGGGTGACCATCTCTCCGTGCCTCGGAAAGCACGTTAAGCCGTTGGTCCCGGCTGTCATTTTTAGATCTTTGGCAGTCGTTACAGATTGTCAGAAGCCAGTAAATCTGACTCCAGTCTTGCCAAGAGGCCGTGTTACCCACGTAACATACTGGTATTCAGCTGAATCCGGTTTGACTGGAAGCCTGGTTTCCATCAAGAGTCATTTTGTTAGTCGAAGTTCACTTCTTATAGACGGGAATAATGCCGCAATACAAATTGTCGCATCGTCAAGTCACGCCTGTCTTTGGGTACCTTTAGTCTAACGAATACTCCAAAGAAAAAACAAAGTAAACCACAAAAAATATTGTGACTAAACAGAACCAAAGGTTTTTAGCTCGCTTTTATCAGATCAATTATATACGTCGTTAGGACGAAGCAACCTTCAACTCGGTGCGCGCCAAATTAGATTTTAATTCGTTTCTTTTAAAGGTTAATTTGCTTTTTGAGCTTTAATTTAATGTGGTGATGGAAAATGTTGGCTTAGAAAAAATGTAAGTTTATGGAAAGAAAAGTAAATGTGTTTAATAGGAAAAAGCGACTGCTTAGTACTGATTTGAATAACACATAATAATAAAATTATGTACCTATATCAAGAACGGCGTATAAAGTATAGTTCGTTTTGTGAAAATATTGTGACTTTTCCGAGTTTTTTCGTGTTGTTACTGGAACATGCAAGTCACGTATAAAGTAGGTATAGTTCGTTTTGTGAAAATATTGTGACTTTCCCGAGTTTTTTCGTGTTGTTACTGGAACATACAAGTCACGTATAATTTTTAAGAGTATTTTTTAACAATATTGACTTACTAAGTTAAGATTTTTGTGTTTTCATGTCATAAATAGGGGGAAATAATTAACCGAATAGTTGAGGTTATCGACTTAATGGGTTGAGGAGGTCGGGTAGGCAGCTATTCCACGTAAATACTTGTATTCAGCTGAATCCGATTTGACTGGGAGCCGACCCTGATATAGTAGGGAAAATACTAGGCAGATGATGAGAGAATAAGACTTCTAAATAAGGAGAAGGCAGAATTAAAACAAACCTTTTTAAAAGATACCAACTTCCGAATCTTGAGTGTACCATATGTAGTGTTTTTCTTAAAACCGTTATATTATTTTATGACTTCGCAAAATAAGTAAATAAACTAAATCACTTCCTCCCTTCAAAATATAAACTACAGCTTGAAATGCCGTTAGCTTGCCAAAAATCCAAACCGAACTAAATTCTCCAATCTAAAACTATTCCATTTCTCAATTAAACCGTAAATACATTTTAACAAAAAAAAACGAACCACTTCCAAATAAAACCCCTACAAAGTAACAAAATTATTTTAATTTCGGAAGTCGGTGTTTTTGGTTTTCTTTTTTCACCTTTTAGTGGTACCCCACACCTAACAACACCACTGGAAAGTCACAGGAAAGCAAAATACGCCTGGATGACCAATTTTTACTAGCTATTATGATTTAAAAACCTTTTTTTTTTTGGATGGGAAATCATCAAATGACTCCTCCCGCTATGGGTGAAGCAGGAGGAAGTGTCAGACTCTTACTGACTAAAACCCATCCGTGTTCTTCCTAGTGCCCTTTGCGTTCCAGGGTAGGGTACCTCTTTCAAACGAAGTCTGCAGCCCCAGCAGGCACTGTCCCTAGTGGGCCCCGTCTTCCGTGCTGACATCTCCTTGAGGCGCGCCGGGATCGCAGCGCGCCGCCGACCTGGGCCTGGTTCTGATCAGACGGCGAGCCACCCAACGCTCGCCGTCCGCAGAAACCTAACTCATCATCTTCCTGTCCTTATCCCATGTTACTTGGAGTCGGCGCAACATGTTTTTTTCTTCCATTCTGTCCTATCAGCCGTGACGCTATCACTAACCTAACCTTTTCTTTCATATCACTCCTCACACAATCCATCCGTCTTTTCATTGGCCATCTTCACCCTCTCCATCCATGCAAATTTATATTCATAACTCTTCTAGTTAGGTACATGCATTTCACCCCTCCTCTTCACATGACCATACCAAGCAATTCCCTTTTAAAGTACTGAAACGAATTTGATGAAAATTCTCTTTTTTCACATAAAAAATATTTTTTTCAAATCGATGTATAAATGACGGAGTTATACGGTAACAAACTTAAAAAATACAACTGAATTGAGAACCTAATCTTTTTTTTTGAAGTCGGTTAAATAATAAGTAAAACATATCGCTTCCTCCCTTGAAACTTCAAGTTGTAGTTTATAACTACAGCTTGAAATGCCGTTAGCTTGCCAGAATTCCGAACGGAACTAAATTCCCTAATCAGACAAAACTTTACGATTCCAGTTCCCGATAAATCCGTGCCTGGATTTCTGCCCAGGTCAGTAATTCCTGTGAAGGAGCCACACTTTTACCCCAACTAATGAACTCTGGCTGGAAAATGTTACTCACTGAGTTCGTGGAAAAGGGTACCTAACGAATTTTATTATTAGAAAAACTCTTTTTTTTTAATGGTTTATTTTGTAGTTGGTAATATGGTATTTTTCTGAAAACAGTTGTATTGTCCGTCAGTTAGGATTCAAAGATATATTGGACGCGTATTGTTTGAAAATCGAACTGATGCGTGACGGACTAAATGGAAGTAGGTACTTTTTATTTTTCTGTACTTGAACATACTAGTATTGTGGAAAAATTGAGTTTCGAGACTAAAATTGTGAATTTAAAAGTACCTATAATATTTGGTGGAAGGTTAATGAACAAAAAATGCGTTTTGAAAATATTGTTTTTCACTGTGGATAATAGGTAATTATGCAAAATTAGCTAAATTAAGAAGGTTCTTTTTGGCTTAATTTTTTGTAATCAAAAATATTTATTTTAATCTGTATCCTATTACTTTCTAAGAATCTAGTTCATTTTGATACCTTCGTAAAAATAAAACATACTACATTCATTTAAAGCCAATGATGTTTCATTGGCTGTATGTATAGTAAAAAACATAATATAAAACCTTCAACTCCTCAACCAATAAATCTAAATATTCCCCTAAACCAAAAAGCGAGGTTTTTATTTAATGGCGGCCTTTATAGAGGCTATAGGAGCGATTTCCCATCAATATAGTACTGTTACGGTGTTAAATTAGCATCGGATCGATATTCTCTTCCGGGCCGTGGAACGCCGTAGCAGGCACGGAACGGACCAATGTTTACTTTGACTAAAATGTATTGTGGATGGGGGTTCGATTATATAGTCGCTGTAATATATAGTCACTATATTAAAGTGGTATCGTAGTTATGGCCGCGAGTGTACTATGTCTATGTGAGGTTCGTATGAAAGAGCTGTTGGTCCATGAAGCATTTAATGAAAGGGCATCTCGTTCTTTCACTAAATCGTTGCCATTTTTGTAAATTAATTTTATTTGTATTCAGTAATTCGAGTTGATTATTATCAAAGGGTGTCTAACTTTTTTTCCTGGGAGCTACCTCGAAATATGTTACGTGACACTTTGGCCCTAAAGTGTCACGTTAACAAACAAAATATTAATTTTTTTTTTTTTTTTGTTTTTTTTGAGGTGTCCTATACCGATTTAAGCAGGTTAGATTAGATAGCGGCGGGGGGGGGGGGCTATGCCACAATCGTTCCCTTTGGAACAACAAGCTCTAATGTCATACAAGACAAAGTTCGAATTCCATTGTAACCTTATTTTTGACAAATATTGAGATAGTTTTAGCAATTTTCTTCTTGTTTCAATACGGGCAATTGATTTTGGGAGAGGACCTTGATTATTGGCATTTTTTACCTGGATTGTACTATTATACACAGCGTATCTACTCGTAAAGTCATGAACAATCTTTATTCAACCCTCTTATAGAAATGGACCGGCAAAATAGCGGTGTCTATGCACTGTTTTTAATCTCAGAGACTAAATTGACAAGTGAAAAAGGTAGAATTTAAGTCAGTTTTGACGTTTGACATTTTCAAAATTAGAAAACAGACATCTGAAAATAACTCCAGAAAACAACCGAATCAAAAACAAAGCCTTTAAAAACACAAAATCACAATTTTACCGCCGTATTCCGAGAGAAAACAAGATGGATATCCTGATATAAAGTTACATGAAAAATTAACTTTTCAAAGACATTAATCAAGCCTTATGATGGGTACTAAGAATACATCGATAATTTACATGCTACCGGTACTGAGCTGAAGTTTTTTTTTCGTCCTATAGTTGAAGTACCCCGCAGTGTAGGCCGAAATCGTTTCGAATCGGATACGAGCTGTAATCGATGCTTCAACAATCGATTTAATTAGAAGTATCGGTACTTTTTTGAGTACTGTTACGAGCAATGGTGTTTTGAATTTAACGAATGCAGTTTTTTTTTCTTGGTTTACTGTGGTTGTACTTTTGACAAACCTTTAGAAGAATACAGGCTTCTTTTGTTTCTTTTTTTTTTAACAATTTTTTCATTTCAGTTTACATTTTCGGCCAAATATTCATCATCTAATCAGATTTCTTGCCTTTGGTAAGGATAAACTTTGACTCTCTTTTTCTCTTTATCAAATACTAGCTAACCCGCGCAACTTCACAACTTCACTTCTCACTTCTTCTTGTCTGCGTCACAATTTCCATTACTGCTCCGCTCCTATTGGTATTAGCGTGATGATATATAACCTATAGCCTTCCTCGGTAAATGGGCTATCTAACACTGAAATAGTTTTTCAATCGGACCAGTAGTTCTTGAGATTAGCGCGTTCAAGCAAACAAACAAACTTTAGCTTTATATATTAAGTAATGATAAGATAAGATGTCACTACTAGTATGCTTTTGCTAATTCTTTAAAAACAATTTAAACAATTAATACGATTACTGATTACTGATACTGATCAGAAGACTAAATATTTGAATTCCCCTCCTTGTGGTCTGATTTATTTCATGAATATGGCTAGGGCTGTTGTTACTAAAACTTTGGAAATGGCAAAACAAATGATTCAGTGCTTTTACTTTTACAACGAGATTTACTACAAATAAGTAAGAATTTACTACGTAAAGTAATGCATGCATACTTGTATAATTTTAGGAAGTAGAACCAAACTGACTTGGCACCGAGCAAACCCACAGTCATAACGTGTCAGGTTTAAATACAGTCATATAATAATATGTATTATGAAACACGTGAGCATTGCGAAGGTTTCCACGAAAATTATGTAAACTATTTCCTAGTGATTCTTACAGTTTGCATGTGTAGTGCAAATAGCGTTTTTTTATTATTTTATTGGGTACACTGTTGTTTGTAGTGTGAAGTTTACTTATTATTACTACATGTATATTTATAATGCTACGGCCACACCATCGTAATATGGCCATTGATGGCCATCATTTAAACAAAAGCAAATGAAACAACACCAATCATGGTCATAATTACTGCCGTATTACGGTAGTGTGGCCGTAGCATAATAGGATGTAAGACACAATATTGGCACACACAACATTGTGAAAAAAGTGAATTCATTATTTTATAAGAATAAATGTCAGTAGCATTGATTTATAATTGAGTAATAACGCAACGATTGTGTACAATTAAAGTAAAAAAAGCAGATGTTTAGTCAGTACTCGGCGTATTTCTAGTAGTCTTTACTGTTGATCTTAGGAGTAGTTACTGCAGCTCCTGAGCGCTAGTTTTAAATAGTAACTAGCTCTTACTACCCTTAGCTTAGAAACAACAGGCTGCCTCTCTGATAACAAATAACACACTAGAGCTAGAACTAAATATTGGTAATTAAAATGTCGCCTTGTCTGTGTCAATTTCAAATGATTGACAGAAAAACTATAATGTTATACTTTGTTGATCACTCAAGACATTTTAATGAGTCTTCATGCGATCCGATCATAGTCAATACTAATAAAATTCAACAGAAAATTCAGCACATTTTTTTTTCTTTGTCGTTCTATGACTTGTATTAAAATGTTAAGTAGTATAATTTTAAAGAGCTGTCCCAAAAAAAAAAATGAATGAATGAATGATGATGTTGGGCTTAATGAAACAATTACTAGTAATACTGTAGGTGACAACTTAACTGGACCGCAATCGACAGCATAAAAGTTCTAAACGAAATCACGTTTTAAGCAGTCCAATGCAAATTGATCATCACTCTAGTACGAAAACTAAACAAATAACATCCGACTGAAAATAAAACAACTGAGTGGTGATATAACTTGGAATTATCTTTTTGGATGTGTTTTAACATACAATTCCAAGTAGACGCAGATGTGACTCATATTTTGACATTACCTTTCTTGATTCTTTTGTTCCTATGATTGCTGAGCGCCACTGATCTCTTTTTGTTTTTTTTCTTACATTTTAGCTTCTATCGCGAGCCTTGAGCGTGGAGACCGAATACAGAAATTCCGTAACGAAAAAAACCTAACACCCCCACTCCGACCGGCACAGCGGTGATACTTTTTAGTTTTCCTTTTTACTTTTTTTTAGCTCAAAGTGTAACTTGAATTAATATCAAAGAAAAAAAAAATACTGCATAAATAAAATAAATATATAATTGCATATGTTGATAAAAAATGCTATGCAATAGCTTTACCGCGGCAGTCTCCGAGTGCCACACGTCTTTTTTAATTACCAATATTTAGTTCTAGCTCTAGTGTGTTATTTGTTATCAGAGAGGCAGTTTGGTGTTTCCGAGCTAATAGGGTAGTAAGAACTGGTTTACACGTTAAATAGACTAATTCGCCCGCTACACTATATCCCAACCACTGCAACTCCTGAGAATTATAAGAATCAACAGTAGTGACTAGCAGACAAAAGCCGAGTACTGACTACGAAAAATCTGCAGTTTTTAATTTACTTCATACTACATCCAATCGTTATTACTATTATTCGAACTAAGCATTTCCCAACGTCTTTTATAATGCGCACATTATAGGACTGGAACTCTCTGCCTGCGTCTTTGTTTCCAAACACTTACAACCCTTATCTCTTCAAAATCAGAGTGAACAGGCTCCTTCTGGGTAAGCTCGCTCCATCGTAGACTTTGTTTTTGTCATTTCTGACCTAGACTAAAATCAAAAGTAAACCCATCACAAATAAAAAAACCCACTGACATTTAATAATATAAAATTATTTATTCACTTTTTTCAATATATTGTGTGTGGCAATATTGTAACTTATATTCTTTGAGAAATACACATGTATTCCTACATGTATATTTCTCACTAACTATAAAACCTCTGTCACCGCCAGTACATTCTCGCAACATACTGTACGCGTCGTCGATCCCTTAAACACACGACAGTTTACAATAAAACACCCAACAGCCCCCTACTGATTTTTATATCTCATCGGTACTGAATAAAATTATATCCAGTATTCATAATTTACGCGTTGATATATGCATATGTAGGTAGCGGGAAGGCTTTTTGTTAAGATTTACGAGTCCAATTAACAAGTGGTATTGTGTATTGGTTTTTATCTTTGATTTTAAAGTGGGTAGGTGTGTTTGGCCCGCAGTGTACGGTGATAGATCATTGGGGTTTGCTGAAATGTGGCAGATTTGGGGACAAATTTTTAAATCAATTTACTGTTTACCTCAGATATCCGAGTCGAGCAAGAATTTCGTAAAACTAAGATTGAAATTGAAATTATGTGTGACAGTAAGTTGTCAATCAAGATTCAAGGCTTATAGAGCACCTGCCGAATAATGTTTACTGCTACTAAAAACAAGCTTCTCAAAAATATTATTTCTTTAAAGGTCATGAAACAAAGAAAACTTGTTTATTGCTTATTAATTTGGTACACTTAGATACACACAATGTAGGTACAAATATAAGGAAATTTAATTAACAATAACGATGTGTGCCCCGCGGCTGCGCCAAATAGATCCATTTCAACAAAATGCCCGACGCTTGAAAGGATGAATTTATTGTTAACAAACCATCTATTATTAATTACTATAGGTTTTTAATTTTTCTCTATTTCAGACTCTCCGCACAAAACTTAATGACAGACAAGCACCAATTAAACAAATCAACTGTTAACGTTCAAAATATGCAAACTTCAAACAAGCTATTAAATTTCAAACTTAACCCCCATTAAAATGACCACCGAAGTCGACCTGTACTAGATTACTCTAAAGTACATCTAAAATACATCGATTGCATCAAAATCGAATGCAGTATCGATTCCAGTGAATCGAGAACACCGCGAGACGGCACATATATTAATACGTTGTAGTTCGCAATAAAATTGCCTGACAGCGTTAAATAAGTGGCGAGAAAGGCATTTATAAGTAATCGATACATCGGTATGCAACCGATTCTAAGTTTCGATTTATTAAATTTTGCATCAGGTGTAAGGTTTAAAGTGAGAATAGATTCGTTGTTTGTTAGTTTATAGTTGGTGGTATTGTTTTTCATTGTTTTGGCGCTGGTTGCTAGGCTAGGCTATTTTTTTTTTAATTAAAAATGGTGGTATGTTTTTTGTAGCATAACGTGTCTGTGGTAAAAAGAAATGGCTTTGAAAGCTTTTTTGTCAAATAATATTTGACAGTTAAAATCATCTTTTAATAAATACATAGTGTACTCGTAAATCAAGCAAGGCTATAAATCTTCAAGATATTAGACAAAATTAGCGCAAAAAACACAAATCAACATAAACTTGAAAGGGGTCATCGGTACGAATTATCATGAACCAAGTATTTAAATGTTATTTTTAAATATTTGTACGGCTGAAATGCCGATAGTGAAAGCTCTTTGGATTTCTCTTAAGAACCTCAATTAGCTACCTATACTCTTGCAAATAAATATAATATCATTCAAATCATTTACTAGATTTTTATTGAATTAAAATTAATGCAACTGAATTATTCTCTCCTTTTTTCACGATATGATATGTCCGTTCTTGGTCTAGACCAAAACCATTTTCATCAAATCAAAGTGTTTGAAAACCTATCCTACAGCATGGATCACTACATTACAGTGTTGACCAAGCTTAACATACGAGTAACAATAGGCAACGAAAAGTAATAAAAACTTCGCACAATTTCCTGAAACTCTGGCAACTTATTACGAAACCAATCTCTACCTAATTATTTGAGCCAGCCCTATTTTGGACTACTGCGTCAACATTTTTTGTGGGAAATTTAGGACAACCCTAACTTAGCTTTCCCTCGCTAACATTTTCCACTATTAAAAATAGTTACTATTATTTTGACAAACTTTGATTGACTTTAAATAACGACTCAGTATAACTAAGCACGATCACCGATTTTAAGGAATTTAGTAAGCTCAAAATAATATTAAAAAAAATTAAAAAAAAAATGTGACCTTTTTTTACAAAATAAAAATGACTTAAGTACCTTTTTTTTTGACAAAAAAAATGTCCTTTAAAATTAGAAATTCACAATATTACCGACTCGTCCGGGGAAATGACTGATATTATTCTAATAAACATAATAAAAAAAATCTTTGATGAGTCCTTATAGAATGTTCTCCACACTGACAAACATAACTCACGCAGATCTATAAACCTAAATAAAAAAACAGCGCCCCCACTAACCTTGGAAGTAACTCTTGGTCCGAAGGTAGCTGACCGACAGCCGCAGGATGGACAACCGGTCCAGCTTGCTGAGGATGTTCTGCTCGAAGGGGAGCAACGAGGCCAGGGTGTCCAGCTCAGCGTTGAGCCGCTCTCTGTGTCTCTTACTGGGGTTGCTCTTGGTGACGCCGTCTTTTGATGGGGGCTTGATGCTGGAAAAGGTAAAGGAGGTTAGTTTTGTACATAACATACTTGCGGACGTCACGCGGTTTCACCCGCATAGTTCCCGTTTTCGTGGGAGTATGGGGATAAAATATAGCCTATGCTACTCGCTGATAATGTAGCTATCCATTGCTGAAATATTTTTTCTTATCGATGCAGTGGTTTTTAAGTTTATTCGTTACATAAAAAAATACAAATCTTTCCTTTTTATAACATTAGTTTAGAAGTTTATATTATTTTTCGTTTTACATCGGATTAATTGGGGAAAAAAGGGTTGAACCCGATTTGTACGTCTACCATGCGTCTTATCAATATATACTCGTTAGCGACTGGTAGTTAAAGAAATGTTTGAAAACTTTAAAACTAAATTTTTACTTGCAACTTGCTTGCCTGCCTACAGTCTTTAGCGAGTATAACTCCTCCGTGGTCAAGTGGTTTAGGCGTTTGCCTTGTGACCCGGCGGTGGTTATTGTGGGTTTGTTTCCCACGGGAAGAGCATACTTTGTAAAGTTGCTTTTCAGTTTGGTTAGGACATTGCAGGCTTGAATCACCTGATTGTCTGATAAAATGTTGTTTCCGTGTTTCGGAAGGCACGGATAAGCCGGTGGTCCCGGCCGCCAAATGGCGGTCGTCAAATAAACCATGTCAGAGGCTCTTGAGGCGGTTTAGAAACTCTGACACTAGGGTGTGTGGGGTTGTTAGACCTTACTGCCTACACGATAAGAAGAAGAAGCGAGTATAGACTGGTAAAACTCATGGTAGACGTACTGTGGTCTAGAGAAGTCCAATTGGTTACGCAATACGTTTCCAAAAGCAACTAAGAGTAATTTTCTGCAGCTAAAAATAGATATTTTCATAAAAAAGACTTGGCCTACTAAACAAAAATTTGAGTTACTACAATTTGAGGTTATTAACCGATGTAAGTAATTGAAAATAAAAAGTAAGTTATGTGTAGTTAATGTGATAGGCTTGTCCGTATCGTAATGTTCAATATAATACTATTATTACATTACTGTTGGTACCAGTATCTATTCCTTTGAGAATTTGAGGCCGGAGGCCCGGTGGTAATGTATTGAGTTCAGGGAGTAAAGAATTATGATTCGTTGCGAAAAATAATCGGTTTCAAAGACTTTTTTTTTGAGCAAAAGCAATGATATTTTTTTTAGTTTTACTTGTTTGCTTTTGACCCTAGTCTAGGTCAGAGATGACAGAGACAAAGTCTACAATGGTGCGAGCTTACCCATAAATAATATTAACTGTGATTATGTAATGAAGAAGTGAAGATCATCATCTGCCTAGCCTTTTCCCAACTACATTGAGGTCGGCTTCGAGTCAAACCGGATTCAGCCGAATACCAGTGTTTCACGTGGAGCGGCTGCCTACCAGACCTCCACAACACATTAACTGCATAACAAGGTACTTCTTGGCAAGACTGGAGTCAGATTTACTGACTTCAGCAATCCGTAACGACTGCCAAAGTTCTACAAATGACAGCCGGGACCAATGGCTTGACGTGCTTTCCGAGGCACGGAGGAAACTCGGTATGTTAAGATGGTCACCCATCCACAGACTAACTTTGGCAAGCGTTGCTTAACCTTGAAGATCGACCCGTGCGGCTGTTATTATTTAGCCACGAGCTCCTCAAGTAATGAAGAAGTGAAGATGTTTGTCTATAATGTTTGTAAATGGTAATTTCTAGAAGTACCTACTGTTCAGATTACGAACATTATTTTACTGAAAGAATACTCTCTACTACCGATGTGCCTAGCCGTTTTGCAATCAATTTATATTAAATTCTTCCGTTACTGAAAAATGACTGACAGACAACGTACAGACGAAACTACTGGTCGTAGTAAGCTAAAAGTTGGCATGTAGATTTCTTGGAGAGTGTAAGGGAGCACTTAGAGAGGAGTTCTCAAAAATCTTCACGTAACGGGAAAAAACGGAATATGCGCGTACGAAATCGCAGGCAAAAGCTAGTTTATTATAAATGATTGATAAGACAAGACAAGACATTTATTTGTAGAAACATAAGTATACATAAAAGGAATGCAGGTTGTTCATAAACAAAAAGATCAGTAATGTTCGGCTGTTGTGGCATACAAAATATAGTTAAAAAGTCATCATCTGCCTTGCCTTTTCCCAACTATATTGGGGTCGGCTTCCACTCAAACCGGATTTAGCTGAATACCAGTATTTTACGCGGAGCGGCTGCCTACCAGACCTCCACAACCCAGTAACTGGGTAACACGGTACTTCATGGCAAGACGAGTCAGATTAACTGGCTTCTGACTATCCGTAACGACTGCCAAAGATCTACAAATGACAGCCGGGACCAACGGCTTAACGTGCTTTCCGAGGCACGGAGGAAACTCGCTATGTTATGATGGTCACCCATCCACAGACCAACCTTGGCAAGCGTTGCTTAACCTTGAAGATCGACCCGTGCGGCTGTTATTATCTAGCCACGAGCTCCTCCAAACAAAATATAGTTAAAAAGTAATTCAATTAAAATTATTATTAAATAGTCACACACACTATGAATTAAAATTGAAATAATAAATAAATAAACTTGTATTAAATGGTTCTAATTATAAATAATCAAATTACAAATTATCAAAATTATAAAATGTCGCAAAATAATAAGTCATACAAAAAATTCAAATTATTTTTATATTGTCAACAAACTAGGTATAAAATGGATTTAAATAATGAATTTGTGTTGCATTTCCTATCTACGACTATTATAAATTACTTCTTATAAGTATGGTTTGTGCTACAAGCATTAATAAATATTTCTTCTAACAATAGTTCATAATTGCTAAACAATCATGCCATTGTTTTTTAGCTCCTTGCATATAATTTTTTACTCATTCTAAACTATTTCAATTTCTTTGAAAACACTATATTTAGAAACTATACAAATAATCCTGTTTTAATCAGTTATTTTTTAATAGTTGACAAATTATTTGTTTAGGTGTTGATATTATTTATCTTAACTCTTTAAATAGTCAGTTTTTGATTTTATTACAGATTTAATACATTATTAAACAAAGAGAATGGTTTTATATTAAGATAGGTGCGAGTCTTTAAAAATAATAATCTAAGCCCAAAAAATCGGATGAAACGAAAGGGAGAAAGGGAGTTTTTGCCTGCCAGTGTGACAGATGACGCCAAAAAAAATAGGCCCCGAAAAACCAAGCCCAAACGAAAAAAAATCCACAAAACTCACAGCCACCCTACACCATTCGCTCATAACACCATTTTATTTTGGATCATTCATTCTAAGAGGCTATTTAAAATGACACATCACATTACCGAGCGGTGTAACGGTAGCATTCGGGCTGGCTCGGCTAACGAGCCTCGGGTCACGCAAACCAACTTGTTAGCATAACTTATACCGACGGATAAGGGGTGAGCTTAGTGCATTATTGTGCTTAGTTTTTTAACGAAATTGCGCTTAGTTTTTTGATGTTGGCGGCGCTTTTTGATGTGGCGCGCGGCTTTCTTTTTAATTGTGCTGTGTGGTGGTAACGAAGGAATGGTGGAAGGCTGTTATGTGTGATTTTCTGTGTGGTAGAGCAATTTATTTTAATAAGGTTTTGAAAATATTTTTTCCTATTTTATATTTAACAATGCATGGATGCAGAATTTTTTGTGGAAAGTTTTAGGGCTTCGAAACAGCGACTGCCACGAAGTTTTGTTAAAAATAAAGGAAATCATAATGAATACTCCAACAGTAGGTGTTTTTAAATTGCTTTGTCGAATTTTGAAGCTAAGTGTTACTATTGTAAAGTAGTAAAATTAATGTTTTTTTCTGTTTTCATTATTCAAATATGTGAGATAGCCCAAGAATAGTGAATGTGAACTTTCAATGCGATGTAATCGCAATGCATATCTACAAGCTCATGTGATTAATATGTATCAATTATGTTTTGTCTATTAATCAAAAAGCATTAAAAGCAACAAAGAAAGAGTTGCCATTTAATGCGTTTTCCATGAAGTTGATAAAATCAACATTTTGTAGACATAATTTTTCTGCCCACAAGTTATGTAAGACAGTTTAGCAAACTGTCTCTACCAAAGAGCAATTTCTCAACTGTCAATCCTCCCACTCCAAATGGAGTTCCTAGTAGAAATTGAACATTCATGGCCATTCCGTCCACATTGCAAAAGAGAGGGTTGTAACGTATATTTTAATGTTTTAAGTTGTCTAAGTAACGATATATGCTAAATTACTAAACTACAAAATATGTTGTTTTATAATAATCTTTCTGATTAAGAGAACTTACAACAATTATGACGAAGACCAAACTAAGAATGATAGGCTTTTAATTAGTGTTTTCAGATTGTACATTTTAAAGAAACAGGTTCAACAGTTTCAGAACAGAGGAACAGTTTCAATATTGAAACTAACCAACTAATTTCTATGAGCTCTGAACTTGGATTTGAACCCGCAATTACACATGTCTACATGTGGCTTATTACTCTGAGTAATTCTACGTTGAATACCAGCGAGATACAATGTACTAGGTTACTATTCCTACTAACTACTAAGTTATAGTATTTGCAGTTCTTATTCCTTGCTACAAAGTAACACAGTAGCTAGCCGTAGAAAAAGGTTCAAAATGAAATATCGATGTAGAGCAATCATCTGCGTTTACTGACACAACTACTTATTACGAAGAATTCTTTGAAATCCCCTATTATGTCATTAATGGACGGGGTATAAAGATTATGGTTCTTACGTTATAACTTTAATACAGCCATACTGTATTATAGGATTCTTGTATGTTGATATTCTTGGGGATATTTATTATTTGATTTAATTTTGTATAAGATCGTGGTACGAAAGACGTCCATTGCTGGACGTTTGCCTCTCCCAAGCGTTGCCAAAGCGGCCGGTCCTGTGCGTCTCGCATCCATCGGCTACCCGCGACCTTCACCAGGTCATCGGTCCACCTAGTGGGAGGCCTTCCAACGTTGCGTCTTCCGGTACGCAGTCGCCGCTCCAGAACTTTTCAGCCCCATCTACCATCTGTTCTGCGAGCAATGTGGCAAAGCCAGTGGCTTCACCAGCGTGGATTTCAGAAATTTAACTAAGAGATCACATTATTGGGTTTAAAGTATACTGTTTTGCCATCCAGGCTAGTTCTACCCGTACATTGAGTTCTATACTTGTTTTTTTTTTTTTTTGGATGGGAAATCGTCAAATGACTCTTCTCGCTCTGGGTGAAGCAGGAGGGAGTGTCAGACTCTTAATGACTAAAACCCATCCGTGTTCCTCTTAGTGCCCTTTGTGTTACAGGGCTACGGTACCTCTTTCGAACATATTCCGCAGCCCCAGCAGGCACTTGCCCTAGCGGGCCCCGTCTTTTGCTGACAGCTCTTTGAGGCGCGCGGAGACCGCAGCGCGCCTTCGACCCGGGCCTTGTTCTGAACAGACGGCGAGCCACCCAGTGCTCCATACCTACATATTCTTTCAGACTGACAGACAACGCACAGCCGAAACGGCTGGTCGTAAAAAACTGAAATTTGGTTCAGGTTCCTTGGAGTGTAGACGAGCACAAATAGAGGATTATCCGAAATCGGGTTATGCGCGTACGAAGTTGCGGGCGAAAGCTAATTATAAAATAAGAGAATGTGATTAGATTATTTTAAGCGGTAGTGGTGGTGGTCTAGTGGTAGTGGTGGTAGTGGTGGCAGTAGTAGAGTCTGTGTTTTCTGATAACAGATGAGATAGTGGTCAAACGTGTGCCTATAAATAGAATAAAGTGGTGTACTACAGGGAAAAACACTTCCCAAAAAAAGAGGTATTATATGTATATTGCTGAAATGGTTACAACAGATGTAACGTATTGCTGAAAATTAGAACAACCGTGTTATGGCGAATCTAAACAAATGAACAACTTACTATGATAGTGAATATTCGCCACCTATATTTTAAGTAGGTATTTCTGAGACAAGAAAATACTGGAAATGGACCTCTGAGAGACTAGTTAATAAACACTTTTTAAATTATCACTTTGTTTAATTTACGAATCGGAACATAAACCAATAAATGGTGCTCCACAATAAATTATATGATATTTGTTTTAATTTAAAAGTTCATCAGGTTAAATTATTAATTACGCTGTAATTTATTTAAATTACCACATTGTTGATGCGTTTATATTTATGTTATTTTCTTGTTCTGTTTGTTTTTCTATAATTTGTTTATGAGGCTCTCTCGTATTAGGTTAACTTAAATTAGTGGAACAGGGAAAGCTGTGGTGGAGTTGACATTTTTATTTATTTTGGTTGTTATTATAAAAATATATGTCATTGTGATAGCTTTGATTAGTTGTTTTTTTATGACTGTGTGAAAAAATAATACAAATAAAAAAATGGATATTCATTTAAATTTTTGGCTTTTTCTCTTATGCTTCTGCATTATTAGCATCGATATAAAATTCATCTTACAATTGTCATTAGAAATTAGAAAAGAGTTACCTACCTATTCATTTTAAGGAAAGATTAAATTTTTATTTATGGAATTCCATGAAGGTTACTGTCATAATTTCTTTAAACATTCATTATTCGAAATAGGTTCAAATCTATGACATGGGTTTTGACTTATTTCAGTACCCAAACAATTGTGTTTTGCCCACTCGTCGATCAAAATCTTACATTTATTTGCTGATTCTGATTAAAATAACTATTTCAGAGATTTTCTCTGATTACCAATATCGAACAATTCTGTGTATATTCTCTTTCCAATAATAGCTTACAGTGACTATGTACTTATTAATTTTCATTATTTTCCACAGCTTCCTCAATAATTCTGATATCTTTATCAAGTAAACGAGTTCGACCTACTCCACCCCTTTCTATGTCTGACACAAATTATAAATAGTACATTAGTCATCGCCGCCCGTCGTTTTTGTTGATTTATTCAAACGTTAGTATCAAACGGCGCTCGCGCAGTCCTTTGATATTACTACCATACAAATTGTATTCATACACCACTGTGTCACCAACCTAATTTGAACTTTAGTATAAATTTATAAAGTTCATTTTCGAATGTATAATTTGCATTTGTACACCACTGTATCACCAATCAAAATTGAGCAGTATCTAAAGGGAGGAAGGTTAGTTTTGGAGTGTAATTTCAACTGCATTAAATCAAACCCGATTATTTCTATAAATCGTATAACTCGATTAAGTTATAATCGATTGGCGATTGTGATAGGTATCGTTATTATCGATGATATTTATTTTTGTATCGTTTCGTTTCGTTACGTTTCGGTTATTTTGTGTTGACAAATTATAACGAGATTCATGTGAAAAGGGCTCGGAATGCAACTAAAAGAGGTTCAAGATTATGAAATGTAAGAAATTTAAGCAGACATTATCTTTTTCCTGTAGATGTCGAGGCCGTATCGTAGAATTGGCCATTTCATGATGTGTCCGAGGTTTGACTAGCTTAGGCGTAGGCGAAAGATAGAACGGTGTGGTTTTAGTCAGTAAGAGTTTCACAGACCCCTCCGCCCGCGCCTGGGTGGAGGACATGCATGAGGATTTCCCCAGTAAAAAAACGGGCACCTCGATACGGGTAGGTTAATTTATTTTATTTTATTTTATTGTAACAGGAAAACAAACAGTATTAACAACTACAAATTTAACAAAAAATTATGCAACTAAACCAATTACATGTTTTCGCATTTAAACAGTTAAATATGAAGAGCATGCTTGATGGAGAGAAAAAAAAAAACTATAAAAAAAAGTAAATTACAATGACGCTGTACGTTAAAAATATTATACAGTCAAAAATGATACGTAGTTAAGTGCTAAAGAAAAACAGTTAGTGAACCAATTCAAACCAATGTTTTTGAATACATTCAGCTTAGTAGTAAATAAGTCAAGTTCAGAAAATTCAACCAAATTGTTGTAAGACTTTGCACATCTTATAAAGAATTAATTCTGCCTGTTTAAGTTCTGTCATGAAAAATTACTTGTACTTTTGCAATAAACGCATAGTAAGGACCACGTTTATGCTGAGACCATATAAGGCAATTTACACGTGTTGTCACAATGAGTTAAGTTCAGAAAATTCACTTTGAGCCATCACTCAAAGAGTTTTTACGGTAATAGATTCAATAGTTTTAAGTCAGTAAAATCTCCTTGAATGTGTTACCAGTGTTTCAATTAATTAAATTAGTTGTAGGAGTGATAAAAGTGTTTTTTTAAAAAGGACACGTCATCCCATCCTAACAGTTGGGATGGGATGACTGCGTCAAAGCCGTCAATTTTTGGCAGTGTCATCTATTATATTGTGAAAAAGTGCTACCTATTTGTTATTATAAGTGTAGTTTTAGTTATTTCTTGTGTTGTGTTGTTTTTGTAATACTTTTTTCATGATGTCTTTGTTTATTTGGTAAGTTTAATCAAATTTTTATGTTTAATGCCGGCTGTAGCGATGTCGGAACCTGTAGCAGTCAACCTGCTACATCGCTTGAAACCCAGCTGGTGAGATGCCCCCATTGCTCTCAGGCACGTTTTTTTAAAGGCGAACGGGGTTTAAGGATCCACTATGGCAAAGTTCACAAGCCACGTAGTGTACCTTTGTGCCCCCAAAGCCCAGCCAATTCCCAAATAACTACAGATTTAGAACCACTTTGGACAATTCTATCTAAATTTAAAAATTCAACACCTTTAGTGAAGAGAGTTCCTCGGGGTGCAAGACGGTCTGTTGCACTGAGTTTAGCGCGATGCGTACGTCTTGCGACCCAGGAAAACACACTAAGTGCCTGGGAGGAACTACTCACCTTCCCTTATAGGATTTTGCATGTCCAAAAAAATTTGGCTTCAAAAAAAACATTAACGTCCCAAATTAAAGACAATTGTAACAGTTCGGCCTTCGTTTTAGATTCAAAATTACCAGCTTTCAACATTGTTCCCCAGAAAGATGTGTGTTCACTTGTGGCATCAAAATTAAGTGAAGGTGACATTAGGGGAGCGGCCAGGCTGTTGTTTAGTAGTGATGTGGTGGCGCCTTACTCTCCAGATACTATTTCAGTTTTGGAGAGTAAACACCCAGCGCCTGCGGATGACCTCACCTTCCCTGATCCCCCCGATACCCCCAATCCGGATTCTTCTTTCTTCCAAATTTCAGCTCCCCAATTGATGGCAGCCGTGAGCTCCTTCAGAAGTGGTTCCGCCGGCGGCCTCGACGGCCTTACTCCTCAGCATTTAAAGGACCTCTTAAGTCCAGGCGCCGGGGAAGCTGGTGAGTCGCTTTTGAAGGAGCTGTCGGCTCTCGTCACTTTAATGCTGTCCGGCGGTGTGAACGTTGCTGTCGTCAATATCTTGTACGGGGCTAACCTATGTGCCCTGCGCAAGAAGGACGGCGGCATTCGTCCCATTGCCGTCGGATGCACCTACAGGCGTATGGCAGCCAAAATTTGCTGTAAATTATATAGTGAATCACTAATACAGAAATTTCAGCCCCTACAGCTTGGCTTTGGATCTAGAGGGGGCTGCGAGGCTGCCGTACATGCCTTTTCAACGTTTTTAAATTCAGATAAGAGTGAGGTCATCCTCAAGGTTGACGTTAAAAACGCCTTTAATTCCATTAACAGGGACACTTTGTTGGCGGAAGCTAAAAAAGAATTACCGGAAATTTACGGCTTTTTGTGGCAATGCTACAGGTACCCTTCAAAATTATTATACAAGGACAATGTTTTGGAATCTGCAGTTGGCTGCCAACAAGGTGACCCCCTCGGGCCAGTCATTTTCAGCTTGGCTATTCATCCCATTATCCAAAAACTAAATTCAAAATTTAACGTCTGGTATTTAGATGATGGAACTTTAGGGGGTGACGTGGACACAGTTTTGAAAGATTTCCAATTCCTGAAGAAACAGTTCCAATCCATCGGCCTTGACCTCAACCACTCCAAATGTGAAATTTTCCTTAATGACAATACCGACAGACAAATGACTCTACAGAAATTCAACTCAATAGCCCCAGATATCAAAATTTTAGACAAGAGTTCACTTCACCTCCTAGGTTCACCTATATTGGAAGACAGTTTTTCTTCATTCATTGACGACAAAATTAATCTTTTTAACGATATTTCGGAAAGACTTAGCAAAATTAATTTACATTCGGCTTTCACCCTCATTAGATATTGTTGTTTTGGGCCAAATTTTATGTATTTTCTCCGCTCTTCACCTTTATGGAAGCAATCACATCTTTTGGACAAAATCGATCAAATCATTCAAGACACACTGACATCTATCTTAAATGTGGCTCTAGATGACCGAGCGTGGCTGCAAGCCACACTACCCATTCGCTTTGGTGGGCTCGGCATCCGCAAAATTTCTAGTGTAAGCCTACCGGCGTTCCTGTCATCGGTCAACAGCACTGAAAAGTTAACCAAAAGGATATTAACTCCATCATTGGTTAACTGTGAAGTGCCTTGTTTGACCGATGCAGTGAACGCCTGGAAAGTGGCTTGCCCGAATACGGCATTGCCCGATAACCCGTTCTCCCAAAGACAATGGGACGAGCCGCTCTGCAGATTGGTACGGAGTAACCTCATAAATACGACCACCAATACTGCGGAGCGTGCCCGCCTGCTGGCTGTGGGTGAATGGGAGTCGGGTCTTTGGCTACAGGCACTACCGTCACCCAACATAGGTACTTTGCTGAGTGACAGTACTTTCCGGATCGCTACGTGTCTGCGTTTGGGTGCTCCTAGCGGAGCTCCACATCGGTGTCAATGCGGTGAAGCAGTCGACCGCCTCGGACACCATGGCCTGTCCTGCAGTAGGAGCGCTGGTCGGTTAGCACGGCACGCCAGCATTAATGACATTATCCGTCGGGCCCTTGTCACCGCCGGGGTGCCAGCTGTTTTAGAACCCAACGGCTTGGCACGCGACGATGGGAAAAGGCCAGATGGGATGACCATAATGCCTTGGAAGGTGGGTAGGCCTTTGGTGTGGGATGCAACATGTGTCGACACCCTTGCGCCATCCCATCTTCTTAGCACGGCGGGCTGTGCTGGGGCGGCTGCTGCAGGTGCAGAAAACCTCAAACGGCGCAAATATAACAACTTAATTGGAAGTTACATATTTGAGCCGTTTGGCGTTGAAACACTAGGCCCATGGGGTCCGAGTGCGCATCGAGTCTTTCGGGACATTAGCAAACAACTTGTCGACTGTTCACGTGACCAGAGGGCTGGGCTTTTTTTCGGCCAAAGAATCAGCATTGCGATTCAACGCGGCAATGCTGCCAGTGTTCTGGGAACTTTTGCCATTGACAGCGATGTGGATTATTTTTTTGATGCCCAATGATTTATTTTGTTAATATACGCGTTTGTACATAATTTCGTGTTAATTAGTGTATGATAATTAAGTATTTGTTAATTTATTTAGATTATGTTCCCTTCTAAAAATAAATTATCCTAACAGTTTGAATGGGATGACGGGCTAAGTTCACTCACTTTGCACTCTATCCTCCCAAATTACGACGACGACACTCACATACACACATACACACACACAACACGATACACACATACAAGACGATAGACACATATAAGTACCAAGTTCTAAAAGCATTAATAATTACAAAATATTAAGGCATTGCAAAAATTTAGTTTCACAATCTGTACATTTTTACCCAACTGCGAAAGAAGGAGGGTTATGTTTTTCATATGTATGTATGTATGTATGTATATTTTTTTGGCACGCCCTAGAGCTTAAACGGCTCCATGGATTTTAGCTTGAGAGGTGTCGTTAGATTCGTATTTACTGTGAGAGTGACACTGGGTATTTCAAAATTAAAAACAAAAAGGTCGGATTCTTGCCGCGAAATTATGCCTTCAAAATAAAACTTTATTAAACTCCTATCGAGTGGGGTAATCAAGATAAAGGGCTCGAGGAGACGATTCCAAAAAGTAACTCACTAAAATGTAGGAAATCAAAAAATTGATTTTGTCAAAAAACCCAAACACTAAAAACGACTAAAAATTTCAAAATAAGTCGCTTTTCAATCATTCTGATGCAGTTCAATCACTCATCCAAAGCCACCAACTGCATCAGACTGCTCAAAATCAATTTTTTTAGTCACAAATCTGAGTCTGAATTTTAGCTCATTCAGTTTTTTTTTTTTTTTTTACTATAGCGTATTGACCACTATCTCACCTGATGGCAAGTGATGATGCGGTCGAAGATGGAGCACGCTTGCCTAGAAATAACCTATTCACTCTTGACTTAAAGACTCCCAGGTTGTAGCCAGGAAACACAGATTCCGGCAGGGAATTCCACTCCTTAGCTGTACGCATTATATTTTAGTAGAACAGTGGATGCACCATAGATACCTCTATGCCTTACCTTTCAAGGAAGACAGGTGTGATATATTATATTAACAACCTACTAATTAAAGAGGAGCTCGTGGCTGAATAATAACGCCCGCACAGGACGATCTTTAAGGTTAAGCAACGCTTTCCGAGGTTGGTCTGTTGATGGGTGATCATCTTAACATACCGAGTTTCCTCCATGCCTCGGAAAGCACGTTAAGCTGTTGGTCTCGGCTGTCATTTGGAGATCTTTGGCAGTCGTTGCGGACAGTCAGAAGCCAGAAAATCTGATACCAGTCTTGCCAAGGAGTACCGTGTTACTCAGTCAATGGGTTGTGGAGGTTGTGGGGTGTGATGTGTGGTAGGCAGTTGATTTACGCAAAATTCAGCTGAATCCAGTTTGACTGGAAGCCGACCCCAACATAGTTGGAAAATACCACCGGAATACCAGACGTACTGCAAGGTACCATCCGTACTTGATCGATATCCCGACTAGCCAGCGGCAGCGCTTCTCTTCCACATTTATTATACGCACAGCTAAAGTGTGGAAATCTCTGCCAGCATCTGTGTTCCCGTCCACATATAACCCGTCTGCCTTCAAATCAAGAGTAAACAGGCATCTTCTGGGCACGCTCGCTCCATCATAGACCTCATCTATCGCTTTCCATCAGGCGTGATTGTGGTCAAGAGCAAGCTCATTCCAAAAAAAAAAAAAACTTTTTTTTCTTTAAGGATGGGAAATCATCAAATGACCCGCTCTCGATGAAGCAGAAGGGAGTGTCAGACTTTTACTGACTAAATCCCTCGGTGTTCCTCCTAATTCCCTTTGCGTTCTAGAAAAAAATCCACAACCCCGGCAGGCACTAGCCCTGGCGGGCTCCGTCTAGTTGGAAAAAGGCTAGGCAGCTGATAATCTACCTACTAATGAAATCTCACGGTTGCAGTAAACACTAAACGGCTGATTGACCCCTTGAGCCTCAGAACAATACGACCCATCACTAACCTGAGTTTTTTTGACACAACAGTTATCTCCGAATTGACGGTCCATGGGAACCATACAAATTATTGGAAAGACTTATTAGACATATCGTATCGAATATATAATTGAGAAACTTTTATATCAAAAACTAAGACAGCTTTAAGGTGTTTAAAGATTTCATTGCAAAATCATGGGCGTAGCGGAGACAATGGATTTACGTATTCAATTAAATGTAAAAGAAAAAAATAAGTAAAGATATTTTTTCTGTTCGTTATATTTCTTTCTACTTTATACGGTTTGTGATTTTCGTTTAATTATGAATTAGTGTCAATTTGTTTCGGGATTTGTTTTCGGTGAAATTTCGTAATTTGCGTAAACAAGGAGTTGATTTTTCTCACATTTTATATTTGTTATTAACTTCATTATTGTTTCGTCAAGGGTGTAAAACCTGTTTATGTAAAACTGACTACTGAGATATTGTCCAAAATAATCACTGGATGATGTCTAAGATTGCATTCTCTCGAAAAGGGATCGAAAATAATTTCTGTTCTTGTAAAAATTATTTATTTGATGTGTAACTACCACAGTTCTGTTTTTTACCATTTGGGTGCGGAATCCTAAAAAACGGGCCAAGTGCGAGTTGGACTTGCAAACGAAGGGTTCCGTTGCATAAACCTTAATTTTAATATAATTGTTATAGTGGCAATAGAAATACGCAATCTGTGAAAAGTTTAACAGTCTACCTATTGCGGTTCTTGAGATACAACCCGCTAAAAGACAAATGGACAGACAGACGGACTGACGGATGGACAGCGGAGGCTTAGTAATAGGGTTCCGTTGGTTACCCTTTAGGTACGGAACCCTAAAAACGTGAACGTGATTCTATCACCGCTATAACAACAAATAATACAGATTGATATAAATTAAAAGTCATGACCCCCATTCAAAAAAAGTGTTGTTCGTCGGCTTGCGGTACGGAACCCTTCATGTTAGAGTCCGACTCACATTTGGCCGGTTATTTAACAAAAACCAAAAGCTACCACATTTCCAAAGATTTTTTAACAACTAAAGTGCATCAAAATGGCGCTCAATTAAACGATCGTTAGCTCAAACCTTTGGAATTACACTTAAACATGTGAAATCGTTTCTTATACTTTTCTTTATAACAATTTAACGATTTCAGATAGATGTATTTTTTGTTTGGGTGTCTGTCTGTTGACTTCTCAAGTGTGAAAAAGGTGTAATGGCTTGTGAGTTCGAGAATATGTCTGATTTTGTAAAGATCTTCTTATTTAAAGTTGTAAGAAAAGAGAATATAAAGAGTACAGCTCTTGGAAAACAGTTATTGTGATATTTTATCTGTTGACTTGGTGAGCCTAATGACTGTAAATAAATAGCCATTCAAGTTTCATTGCATTGACAAGCAAATCCAAAGAATTGAAAATAAGAGCAAGATCAATCTGCATTTCTTTCCCAAAATATTGGGAAAGAAATGAATTTGCATCAATCTGCATTTTCTTTCCCAAAATATTGGGTTCGGCTTCTTGTCAAATGATACAGCTGATTACCTTTCTTCCATCTTTAATGGAGCGACCGACCGCTTGCTTGACTTCCTAAACCCAGTAACTGACAGGAATCTTGGTATATTAAGATGTTCAGCTATCCACAGACCTTGAAGATCGAACTGTGCGGGTGTTTGTGATGAAAACAATGTAAATATGTGTCTGCACATATTTATGTATGTGGATGAGGAGCTCGTGGCTAAATAATAACAGCCGCACGGGTCGATTTTTAAGGTTAAGCAACGCTTGCCAAGGTTGGTCTGTGGATGGGTGACCATCTTAATTTAACGAGTTTCCTCTGTGCCTCGGAAAGCACGTTAAGCCGTTGGTCCCGGCTGTCATTTGTAGATCTTTGGCAGTCGTTACGGATTGTCAGAAGCCAGTAAATCTAACTCCAGTCTTGTCAAGAAGTACCGTGTTACCCAGTTAATGGGTTGTGGAGGTCTGGTAGGCAGCCGCTCCACGTAAAAAAAACTGGTATTCAGCTGAATCCGGTTTGACTGAAAGCCGACCCCAATATAGTTGGGAAAAGGCTAGGCAGATGATGATGATGATGATGTATTTATGTATGTGTGAACTTTCATAGGCTCATAAAATAATCCTCTATTCGATTAATTTATCCGCCATGATAAAAAACCCTAAGAAGTCCCCCTACCCTTACCCTTCCCCGCTCATTCACCTAGGTATCCCTACTGTTACCATCTTCTACCCTAAGTGTCTCCTGAAAATTTTCTCATGTGGAGTCAGCTGATTTGCCAATTAAGTTATCGAAATGTCAAAATACTTCAAGCATTATATTTTTCAATCGTGTTTTCGTAAGTCATCGTAGCAACCCGTTTCCAAAACGTCCAATAATCATTTACAGAACGCACTACTTTCCCTGCTGACCCTAAGACACAACCTCTAAAAATAGCGTCAGTTCTCGTGACCCGCGAGTATCGTTTTCGTTTGATGTTGATGCGTGACACTCGTTCGCATGTCAGCACGTAACCGCGGAGCTCATTCACCTAGGTGTCCCTACTGTTACCGTTTTCTTGGCCGTACACTTCTTGCGTAATTGTTGTGACGTCATTTGACACTGTGTGACGTCGTAGTAAGGTTGTCTTTTGAGGAGTTTGTAAAAACGATACCAGTTGTGTCATTTAGCGTAAAATTTTGTCTTGTCAAGTTTTATCTCTTGGTTTGGTGAAGATGTTCACTGCTGAACATAGGCTTTTCTCTAGCGTCGCCATATCGTGCAGTATTGTACGTCTCTCATTGGTCTACCTTGTGTGTGGCCTTTCTACGCTGCATTTTCGGAGGAGTGATTGTAGCTTCCCATTCATTGTATTCCCCAAAATAACCATCATCTGATGACAGTGTAACCTTGTCAGCACTTAACCGTTCAGCTCATTCACCTAGTTGTCCCTACTGTTACCGTTTTCTTGGCCGTACACTTCTTGCGTAATTGTTGTGACGTCATTTGACACTGTGTGACGTCATATCACGGTGTCTTTTGAGAAGTTTGAGTTTGAGGATACGGAATGTTTTAGTTCGTCGAATGAATTTTTCATTTTTCTCCTATCTTGTTTTCTTAACATGTCCACTGCTGAACATAGATCTTCCTCGAGCGTCGCTACATCGAGCGGTATTGTGCGTCTCTCATCCAGCGGTCTTCATCAGATCGTCGGTTAACCCAGTAGGAGGCCTTCCGACACAGTGTCTGTCATAAGTGTGTAAGTAGCTTCCAGTTAGTCTTATTCTTGTAAAATACCATCGTTTGATGACTGTGTAAAATTTGATACTGTGTGACGTCACTCTGTGGTTGTGTCCAATGAACACTGTCCATGGTGTTTCAGACAAAGATAAAATGCGTGACAGTACTATGCCCAACTTCAATTAGTCTATGGTTAAACATTAAGCAAAAACCTTGCTTGGAGTACCGTTTATATATGTTACGAATGGGAAACACATACCTCGACAGCCCACACCTATAAAAACGTTGGTTATTCAACTTACACATAGATAGAATAAGGATATCAATGATTTTATAAATATGACCTTTAGCGTTCCACATACCTAATTATTAGATACTTACTTAATCTAATTTTAATGATACATAATTTAATTTGATACATTCAAATGCACCCACAGTCTTTTGTGGCATGCGTCAACCGGACACATACAAAAATTATCTTTTATCTCTCGCATTTATCAACATGAATATTGGTCTGTATGTTACTTTTGTAAGAATACTAGGATTCGCAAAATATTCTGTAGGATATTCATGATTTGTTGGTTTCAAACTGGTTTTTGCAAAACACGATCCTATTGATATTTTTAGGGTTCCGTACCTCAAAAGAAAAAACGGAACCCTTATAGGATCACTTTGTTGTCCGTCCTTCTGTCTGTCAAAACTGTTTATCTCGAGAACGCGTGGAGGTATCGAGTCGAAATTAATAACCATATACTAAAAAAAACTTTTAACTTTTTAACGTTAACGTAAAAAATATACGGTCGTTTATGCCGAAAAAAAACGTATATTTCGACACTCTCAAGAGAATCAAAATATTTAGGGTATTTCCCGTTGACCTAGAACTATGAAATTTGGCAAGTAATACCGTCTCACGTTCAAGTATAGGGAAACGTCTGAATATGATTCAATTACAAATGTATAGTCATTTGTAATTGAATCATATGAAATATAGTCTTTGTCAAAAGTACTTTGTTGCTACAAACCCTCGGTGGGCAAGGCCGACTTGCACTTGGCCAGATTTTTTTAAAGATTTACCTTTCTCCGAGGCTTTGTTATGCCATGTCCTATATTATACAAAACAAACTATACTTAATGAATAGAAATTATTTCGTGATTAAGAACTGTTGACAAGCAGCTGAAAACAAAATCCACAATTTGTCATGCATTTAATTTTGACAGCTGTCAAATTTACGAAAAAAAAATGAACCTGCTCAAGCGAAGCCGCGCTAAAGACTAGTTTAAAACGAAAATAACAATAAAAAATAATAGATTGTTACGTCACATCCATGTTTACAAATGTGGAGTGTTGTGGACTATAATTATAAATATATTAGAAAGGTCGATGGACGGGTTAAGGCCGAATGTGGCTTTGTTTTAAGAACGGCTCGTTTTTTTTTGTCCGCGAGTGTAAGTATAAAGTTCGAGGTAGCTTTTGTGGTGTTAGAATTATTGTATTGTTTTAATATCTTGAAGGATCTTAGGTTTAAGTTAGTTGAAGCTGGATATTTATGATGGATGAACTGGTGGTAATGTGACTAGAATATTGTGGACTCCTGAGATGATAACTAATGGGAAGATATGGATGAAAAGAGTCTTGCCTGCATTGTTCTCGTTTCACCGTTGCATACATCCTTGTCCTTACTTCCTTACAAAATTTGTAAGGAAGTATGGACAAGGATGTATGCATACTCATAATATTTAATATTATGAGTAACTCTGTCTGTCTTTCGCGCTTGCACGCCAAAACTACTGAACTGATTTAAATGAAATTTGGTGCAGAGATAGTCTAGAGCCTGAGATATAGGCTACTTTTTATCCCGGAAGTATATTCCTTAGGGATCACGCGGGCGATGCCGCAGGTATAAGCTAAGTAAGGTATATCTTTAATATGAATGAAGTAACAGTTTGTAAAACTTAGTGTAAATAAGATGTGGAGTTTTTATTGCACGTTCTTTTTCAAACAGATCTACGCATCTGAAATAATATGTAACTTGCTTTATATTTTTGAGTAAACGAGCCTGATTTTTCAAAAGTGTTTGATAAGGGTTTCAATAAACTAAATGCTTTGAGTCGAGTTAAAGAAGTGTTGCGCAAACACTAAATAAATTGTGAGAACAGAATGACGATGACGATGATGATACTGGAAAGTCTTTAAACCCAAAATAATTTCGTATTTTAAATGTTTTCAACTACCAATTTCTCTGTAACATTGCTTCAAGATACCGAAAGGTTTCTTGACCAAATTATATTATGTCGGCCTCAATAATTGTTAAAAACGAGCAATCTATACAAGCTAGTTGACCCGCGCAACTTCGTCTGCGTCACAAGTTTTATTACTGCTCCGCTCCTTTTAGTCTTAGCGTGATGATATATTGTATAGCCTATAGCCTTCCTCGATAAATGGGCTATCTAACACTGAAATAATTTTTCAAATCGGACCAGTATTTTCGCGTTCAAGTAAACAAACAAACAAACAAACTCTTCAGCTTTATATATTAGTATATATTAGTATTAGTATAGGTAGATATATAAAACTGAAAAGTTTGTTTGTTTGTTTTCTTGAACGCGCTAATCTCAGGAACTGCTAGTCCGATTAGAAAAAATATTTCAGTGTTAGATAGCCCGTTTATCGAGGAAGGCTATAGGCACTCATCATCACGCTCAGACCAAAAGGAGCGGAGCAGTAATGAAAATTGTGACGTAGACGAAGTTGCGCCGGTCATTTAGTTTAATATATTATGTATATAATATCTAATATGAATCCCAGAATTTTCATGAAATTTAGTATGCAGGAGGTTTTGGGAACGATAAATCGATCTAGCTACGTTTCATTTTTAGAAAACGTCGTAATTAAACCGAACAAACCTCGATCATCCAGGTACGGTGTATTGGTATGACCTGTGCTACTGAAATATCATGTGATCAATCCTTGACATAAATAGGAGCTCGTGGCTAAATAATAACAGCCGCACGGGTCGATCTTTAAGGTTAAGCTACGCTTGCCAAGGTTGGTCTGTGGATGGGTGACCATCTTAATATACCGAGTTTCCTCCGTGCCTCGGAAAGCACGTTAAGTCGTTGGTCCCGGCTGTCATTTGTAGATCTTTGGCAGTCGTTACGGATTGTCAGAAGCCAGTAAATCTGACTCCAGTCTTGCCAAGAAGTACCGTGTTACCCAGTTAATGGGTTGTGGAGATCTGGTAGGTAGCCGCTCCACGTAAAACACTGGTATTCAGCTGAATCCGGTTTGACCGGAAGCCGACCCCAATGTAGTTGGGAAAAGGCTAGGCAGATGATGATGATGATGATGAATTCTTGACATAAATAAATTTTCGACCACCGTTTCCAATGATAGAGTAACACGTTTTTCAGAACCTTAAGCTATGACAAAATACACGTCTAAAAGCCCTCGAACACAATACAGAGAAAAATTATGTAATAGCGTTTCAGAAAAACACATCACTTTATTTATCAGGCTAAGTAAAATCGATTATCTCTTCTCTCCTTATCTACATTGTTTACAACATGATTACACTGGTCTAACAACTATAAAATAAATCATAGAACTGACTTATCAATAGGTAGCTAACTATATAAACAAAGTTATTATTACCATAAACACAATAAGAAATAATTGACAGCAATTAACATCTATAAAATACATCAATAAAAAATCTTATTCCTTAAGTGATTATTTTTCTTAACAAAAAAAATATTTTTTTGCACAAACAACCGACTTTATAATTGAATAATCGACAAGATATTTAGGACGTATAAACATTAATACTCATCTTTGAGCAGAAACAGACGAAACCCAACTTTAATTCTTAAGTTTACATCATAAATTGCTGAATTAAAATCTGCGCATGCGACTTTTTGTACAACCAAAACTTTGCTGGTGTAACGTCGTAAGTGTGAGTGGATTTGTAATTGAATTTCAGTCTTGAGGTGGAGACGATAGGGTCAGGTTTTGTTTGGCAGTAGGTTGTATGTTAAAGTCGGTTGAGCATGTATGCCAAGTAAAATTAAGTATGCCAATACCATAATTCGCGCATGATTGCGTACAGCCTTCGCTGGAATGAGCGTTTTCCTACGATTTTTCACGTAATGCCTGAGGTATGTTTTTCTATTTCTGTCAGGGCCAGGATGGGAAGTTTAGCTGCTAGGTGCGACAAGGTTACGCAAATTACTGGCATTCAGGAATGTGTAGAGGATTTCGTTTGTTATAACGCACTATTTCTGCCTACGAATATGAAATCCGTCTGCATTTATATCATCATCATCATCATATTAGCCGAAAGAAGTCCACTGCTGGACATAGGCCTCCTTCAAATTTTAGGGGGGTTTGCCGTAATCGTCACGCTTGGCAGGCGGGTTGGCAATCGCAGTGTATGGTGTTGCGTTTTACAGAGAACGCTGCTGCCCATTCTCTGGTGAGTCCCTTAGTCGCCTCTTACGACACCCACGGGAAGTGATGGGATGGCATTTATATCACTGACTCAAATAATTTAGGTATTTTTCCGTTCATCTGTTTCACTGTCTTTAAAGTCAAACTGTCAAGATCTCGTATCTGTCACGTTACGTTTGAAGAGCCACTGATCGCTGCCATTGTTTTTATCGTAAAGATGCGAGTAATGTGACAGTTCGGCCTTAAGGACACAAACAAATGAAGGGATATTCAGTCACTAATAATGTTTACCAAATATGAAATTGTCAACAATGTGTGATCAAATAATTAAGGTCTCAAAACTGTGCCCAAAAACTGTTTAAAAAATCAAGAAGAAATAGTCTTATCATCATCTCATCCTATCCTTATCCCATGTTACTTCTCCTTCTTATCACGTGGGCAGTAAGGTCTAACGACCCACATACCCTAGTGTCAGAGTTTATAAGTCACCTCAAGGGCCTCTGACATGGTTTATTTGACGACCGCCATTTGGCGGCCGCGACCACCATCTTATACGTGCCTTCCGAAGCACGGAATCATCTGCCATGGTCCTTGGGGTACGACACATTTATTCCTGATATTCTGTCTAGCCAATCGTCACGCGATCACTAACTCCTTTTTCTCTCATTTTATACCTCAATCAATTCATTCATATTATCTTTAGCCTTATTCTCTATCCATACAGGAGAAATTGTCTGTGTATCTAGAAGGCCACCTTAGTAGAATCATATAAAGATAATCATAATTCTTAATTCTTTATTGTACACAATAACAACTACATTAATTTACGTTCATGTACAAAGGTGAGCTTAACTCAAAATTGAGCTGAGATCATAATATCGTACACCAATCTGTCAAGTTTCATTTTCATCTTTATTGCTAGAGCATTGGGTTCCAATTTGCCTATCAATAGTAAAAAAAAAGTTTCGGTAGTTTAATGTGCTTGCTGATTCTGTTAGTGACCTTTTTAGAGTGCCTGTGTTTCTCCGCTCCGCTACCTCGCTCCGCTGTTTTGGACAGGCACCCTAAAAAGGCCACATTCTTATTTAATAAAGAACCTCTTTTGAAGTAGAAAAAAAATTAGTTGTTTCAGTCTTATAACGCCATAATTATAACACTATTGAAATAGGAAAATCGTTAGAAAGGTCACGACAAAAACTCAACTGCAACAATTTGCATAAAAACCATATCACCGTGGCTAATCCCCTCCCTCCCCCATAATAAGTTGACATAACAGAGCACCATGATTGCCGCAAATCATCGCAATTTGCCGGACAATTGAAGTGCTCCACCATTCCGGGCTAACAACACAAACAGATTTATTATAACTGACATTTGATGCTAATAGATAACTGCTCGCTTTGAGTTTGATGGGAAATTGCTAAGTGGTTAGCGGGAATTATATTGCAGCCTTCTTTTTTGCTACAGCATTGGAAGGTGCTCGTGGCTAAAGAATAACAGCCGCACAGGTCGATCTTCAAGGTAAAGCAACGCTTACCAAGGTTGGTCTGTGGATTGACCATCTTAATATACCGAGTTTCCTCCGTGCCTCGGAAAGCACGTTAAGCTGTTGGTCCCGGCTGTCATTTGTAAAACTTTGGCAGTCGTTACGGATTGTCAGAAGCCAGTAAATCTGACTCCAGTCTTGCCCGTGTTACCCATTTAATGGGTTGTGGAGGTCTGGTAGGCAGCCGCTTCACGTAAAATACTGGTATTCAGCTGAATCCAATTTGATTGGAAGCCAACCCCAATATAGTTGGGAAAAGGCTAGGCAGATGATGATGATGATGATTGGGAGAACCAATGGCTCGTTGGTATTGTGGTTTCAAGTGCTACTGGTAAGGTCGCGGGATTGGCCGAAAGAGTTACCACGACCCTGGAACGCAAAGGGCATTTTAAGAAACACGGGTGGTTATATAGAGTCTGAAACTCCCGTCTCGTTTGCTGCTCGCTTTGAGTTTGATGGGAAATTGCTAAGTGGTTAACGATAATTTTATTGAAGCCGACTTAAGCCTTCGCTTTATCTGACTTCCCGAGAAGAAAATTTTACACTTTTTGAGAGTTTGTGTATACGTCTATTGCTTTGGGCCATACTGACGCTTCAGTCTTAACGTAGGGCGCCAGCTTTGGCGTAGGAAATCTATCCATTAAAGAGTGTATCATTAGATTTACCTGAAGTGACAAAGTGACATAGGCTGTACACGATTTTCGGAAAAAAAACATACCGGCCGTAATTTACTACGTTTTTCTGGAGTTGGGCTTGCGTTCGCAAGAGGTACCTGCTGAGATGATCTCCTGCTTGCTCCCTAGTTTGGCCGGCTTATGAGTCCGGTTTAATTCCTATTACATTGTGACTGACATTTGTTGCTATTAGATAACTGCTCGCTCGAAAAACTCGGCGGCCATCATCTTTTTGTAAAACAATCAGGTGATGCAAGCCTGTAATGTCCTAGCCAAACTGAAAATTAACTTAACAAAGTATACTTCCCGTAGGAATCCATCCCACGACCACCGAGGCACAAAGCAAAAACCTTAACCACTCGACCACGGAGGCGCAAAGTTATGAGTAGGTTACAACCCTAATCTCTTCAAAGTTAGAGTGAACAGGCTCCTTCTGGGTAGGCTCGCTCCATCGTAGACTTTGTCTCTGTCATCTCTGACATAGACTAGAGTCAAGAGCAAACCCATCACAAATAAAAAAAAAAAGAGGTCTACCATTAGGCTAGGAGCGAATAGCTAATAATGATATATTTTCAGTGACCATCATGGCAGAAATCCTACATATAACATCTTCCAGCCTTCATCTGTGGGCCATCTAAAATTCTGAATCATGATGATAAAAATAATAATCACATTTCTCTCAATGAACCAAAATTTAAATCTAATAAAATCTAATCATCCTCAATTTAACAAGTACACTCACAATTTATCTAACCCTGCAAATACGCACACAATACGGCACACGTCCCCACCAGGGGGTCTATTGTACACCACCCGTCAGGTAGAGATGTCAGGACCCCACGACATTAACTCCTGTCAAAATACAAAGCGCGGTCTCTTTGTCCCCAGACATGATACGAGGGTTGTATGAAAAGGACCCGATCGCATTTGAGGGTTGGGCGTGGAAATCGGATTATTGTTGGTTATTTATATACCTTTTATGCAGTAATGGATATTGTATTTAAAGGATTATTTTGCAATTCTTTATTGACAGATTTCAGTAACTTTTGGGGCGTGTCTTGGACCATAAAAACCGGCCAAGTGCGAGTTGGACTCGTAAATGAAGGGTTTCATATCACAAATCGAAAAAAAACACGTTTTTCTTGTACGGGAGCCCCCCATATACTTTAATTTTTATTATTTGCTTTTATAGCGGCAACAGAAATACACTATCTGTGAAAAATTGACTACTTATTACGGTTATTGAGATACAGCCCGCTGATAGACAGACAGACGGACGGACAGACAGTGGAAGCTTGGTAATGGGGTACTCAAGTGAGGATTTTTGAAATGATGTAGCCAAAATATATTAACCAAATTATGAAAGCGATTATTCGATTCAATAACATTTTATTTATTACAGATATTTTTACAACTTTAAAAGTAGAATAACAGACCACTGATATTTTTTTTTGCAATCGTGAACTTTGTTGTTAACTTAGACAAACCAGCCAAGTGCGAGTCGGACTCGCATACGAAGGGTTCCGAACCATAAACCTTAATTTTTATTATTTGTTGTTGCGGCAATCGAAATACATAATCTGTGAAAATTTCAACTGTCTACCTATTACGGTTCTTGAGATACACCCGCTGACAGACAGACGGATGGATGGACGGACGGACGGACAGCGGAGGCTCGGGTTCCGTTGGTTACCCTTCGGGTACGAAACCCTAAAAAACAAAGTTAAGGATTTGTAAACAATAAAAGAACAATAGTGTTAACAGTATTTCTATAATCATTCGAGCCGTTTCTGAGATATCACAAATCAGCGTTCACAAACGGACAAATAAAACAGTTCTCTAATTTCATAGAGCGCTACGACTATCCCCAGAACATAATCTGCGACAAGCCTTTGTTTATAACTTCGCTAACATTTTCACTTCATGTAAAATAATAACATCTAAGAAATTATTACCCTCTAAAACTGAGTCTAGCTTACCGTTTCAGCCCACTCGTTGTGTTAAGTTTTATGAACTATAAACATATGATGGTTACTGAGAATACTGTGGGTGACCGTTATTTTTAATAACCGAGTAATTATACCTATTACGTTTCACGATAACTGGGCGGATGAGTTATGAGTTGGATCGCTGGAAGCTTTTCCGGAAGAGTGATCTTTGAACAGTCAGATTTACCATATCAGACGCCATCATTATGACTTGCCAATAGTATATGAAAGAGACGGAGCTATACAGAACGAATATTATTTTCCACAACGGTATCATGATAGAATTGACTCGACAGGGAACAGCTTTAGCTAGCTTCCTTCAAAAGTGCAAGTTTACGTTTACTCCAGCTGGAGTTATGTGGTAAACGGGGCACCGCACGCAATAACCAATAAGATATGGCCAAGGATGACTTCTGTACTGATAGCTTTTTTCAATCATCAAACGACTCCTCCCGCTCTGGGTGAAGCAGAAGGGAGTGTCAGACTCTTACTGACTAAAACCTATCCGTGTACCTCCTAATGCCATTTCCGATCCAGGGCCGCGGTGACTCTTTCAAACAGATTCCGCAGCCCCGGCAGGCACTGGCCCTAGCGGGCCCCGGCTCCTATGCTGACAGTTCTCCGTACAATGTACCGTCTTCTGTACTGTGTTTTTTAATGATATTTAACATATCATTTTGATTCAAATGAACCGCCACTCACTCACACTTAGGGTTCATTAGAAAACCAGCGTCAGACAGTCTCAGGCTGTCTGGAATATCACTGAAATGAACCTTTTTAGTGCAGCCGTGAGACACACACTTAGTTTTTGGCTTACCTATCATTATTTGTTATTTCTATGTACCGTGCGTGTTTCATGTATGTGCTAAATAAATGCTATTCTTTGTTTTTCTTTCTTTACTGATAAGTAGCTAGAATCACAATAATTTGGCATTCAAATTTCCGTTAATAAACACACAAAACTTACAACAAACTGAAACATAGCATCAAAAATTCGTCCTCAACGCTATCAGCTCAGCAGTCAACCAGCCGTTTCAAATTCTCTTCGAAACTGAATGAGCCCAAGGGAGCCCGTATTAGGGTAGTCTGGAACAATTTTTATATCTGTATTGATTTGGGCGTTGATAGCTGCGCCACAGTATTCTACTTTTGTAACTATCTTCGTGTTTTTTTTTTAGTTGTAAGTCTAAGCTGTTTCAAATAAACTTTATTATCGTTATTAAATTTCGTTTATAGATTTTCATTAACAAGTATACCCCGAACTAATAACCATGGCCACAATTAACAGTACTTGCACAATTATGAGGAGCTCGTGGCTAAATAATAACAGCCGCACGGGTCGATCTTCAAGGTTAAGCAACGTTTGCCAAGGTTGGTCTGTGGATGGGTGACCAACTTAACATAGCGAGTTTCCTCCGTGCCTCGGAAAGTACGTTAAGCCGTTGATCCCGGCTGACATTTGTAGATCTTTGGTAGTTGTTACGGATAGTCAGAAGCCAGTAAATCTGACTCCAGTCTTGCCATGAAGTACCGTGTTATCCAGTTACTGGGTTGTGGAGGTCTGGTAGGTATTCAGCTAAATCCGGTTTGATAGGAAGCCGACCCCAATATAGTTGGGAAAAGGCTAGGCAGATGACATAATTATGTTTCATCATATCGCTCCTGAACTAACCCTTTCATGAAATTAAATACAAATTCCGAGCAGACATTGACAAAATCGTTGGTTCTCCTCAAATTCCCCATTACGACATCATAACCCCACAAAAACACTAGTAATAGATATATTTGTAAGACGGCCGTGATTCGGACAATGTTTGATGACGTACCATTAAGGATCGTCAGCCTGGAGCGCACTTAATATACTTTTAATAGGCTGTGTTAGCCCCTCGAGTGCGCAGCTTGAGTGTCTACAATTTTTTCAAACTCGTTTCGTTTTTGAATCATTTGGCTTTGAAAAAGCTTTCTTTACTAAATCTAAGTTTTTGATTTGGTATTTTGATGTTATTGGAACGGTTTCTTAAAAATACGCTATCAAAAATGTTAAAAAAAAATGTTGTTTCCAAAACCAATTTCAGTTTGAACATGAGCGTTTGAAAGCAATATTAAAGTTCAGTCTGTTGATTGAACTGTCACATCTCCTAGCTCTAGACATAGTGCTATTCCATCAGCGATGTCGATTGTTGAAATACCAAAATAAAAGTATAGCTTGCGAGACATTTTTGAAAGCTCCCCAAACATTTTTTTTTATTTGTAATGGGTTTGCTCTTGACTCTAGTCTATGTCAGAGATGACAGAAACAAAGTCTACGACGGAGCGAGCCTACCCAGAAGGAGCCTGTTCACTCTAACTTTGAAAAGATTAGGGTTGTAAGCTTTTGGAAACACAGACGCAGGCAGAGAGTTTTTGAATTGTCGCCTACACCACGCTACCGCAAACAGAATATCACTTGTCTATAGCCTCTGATAAGCAAGCTATATTTTTGTGCACGCATGTCGTGTCTGAGGCAATAAGACTCCCGCTCAGCATAATGCTACACCAGGGGCAAGCCCAAAGCACGGTGCTGATTTTCAGTGGCGTGCAACAAGTCAAAAGCTGTGCTACCAGATTTCAACCTCAAAACACCAATACAAAATTAAAAATCCAATTGAAAGTAAACTCGATCCCATTAACCACACCGATCAATTAACAAGTAAGCCAAAAACCCCCGCAGGGTCATTTTGATCGCACAATACGGTCCCTGTAGTATTTGCTTTACTTAAACTATGTTCATCATCATATTAGCCGAAAGACGTCCACAGCTGGGCATAGACCTCTCCCAAGTGTCCAATGCATCTCACATCTATCGGCTACCCGCGACCCTCATTAGGTCATCGGTCCACCTAGTGAACTAAAAACACTAAATGGTATGTTAGAAAAACTGATATATTAAGATGAACGTTTAACTGAAAAATAAATAAAGAAATAGGAAGGTACAGAAACTAGGCAGATGCATGTCGTGTATGTGGAAATAATCCCGCTCAGCTTAATGCTATGCCAGGGGCAAACTCAAGCCCGCCAAGGCTGGGGCTGCGGACTTTGTTCGAAAGAGGTACCGTGGCCCTGAAATGCAAAGGGGTCTAGGAGGAACACGGATAGGTTTTAGTCAGTAAGAGTCTGACACTCCCTCCTGTTTCACCCAGAGCGGGAGTAGTCATTTGATGATTTCCCATCCTTAAAAAAAGGGGCAAACTCAAAGCACGGTGCTGATTTTCAGTGGCGTACAACAAGACAAGTCATCTTAGCTCAACATACAAAATTAAAAACCCAATTGAAAGTAAACTCGATCCCATTAACCACACCGATCATTTAACAGGTAAGCCAAATAACCCCCGCAGCGTCATTGTGATCGCACAATACGGTCTGTGCGGCCACACGAGCGGAACTAATACCCTTTAAGTGCCCGGCATTCGGAGGGTTAGACGGTTAATCGTACGATTTTGGTTTCGCTAATGGATATCGGATTGGTTATTGCGGGTTGAAATGTCCTTTGGAGGGTTGTATTGAGGAAATTCTAGAGTTGTTGTTTCTGGTCTCTGAAAAGATGAGCCTCATGAGTTTTGGTGGATTCTTGTAGGGTGTAGTGATCATCATCACCTTTTAGCACTTATTGTGTGACAAAGCTACTGAGATAGTAATATTATTTGATCCGACCAACTTATTGTGGCGGCTCCAATGCAGTCAATAATGATCTAGAAAATGCCTCATTAAATCAGATACGTAGTTTTTAAGAAAATCGCGGACACACATTTACGAGAGAAGTGCAAAACCTCCTTTTTCTGAAGTCGGTTAGCAATGGGATAGTAGGTGGAATCTAGAGTAACCCATCTTTAAAAACAGTCATACAAAAGCTCTCTTTTGCGACGCAGAATTATTAGTAGCTTTCGCATTAAAACTACATGAAGTAGCATCAATATAACGCAATATAACTAAAAGGTTATAATAATTCAACGATTGATTAATTGACGAAAAGAAAAAAGTGAAATTCAACTGTATTTAGCTCTACAGCGCAAATAATGCGCCATTACTCACGAATTTTATACCAAAAGGTGTCTCAAACAGGTTCTCACTAGATTAATACGATAAAAGTACTCATTAAAGGACGCATTACCACTTGATATATTAGATTTGAGAACGAACAAAGCGAGAAATAAATAATTCACAAAGAAAAAACAATAAAAAAGTAGGAAAAAAAGTAAAACTACTTGATCGAAACTTTTTTTCTTAATTCCCGTTATTTTTTCTGTATATTCATTTGCCTATAAATAATTCAAAAAGAGAACAGCATGAGGAATAAAAAGCTAAAATGTGCCTTTGACAAAATGTTTTTTTTTTAGCTGCGTTCAGAATTTATACAAATGCTTTATTCACGGTGAAGTGGCAAAAAGTGCGTTCTAATTAATATTATCTTTTTATGAGTACAAGCCCTAATATGGCGGAGGTGTAAACAAGTTTGTAACAATAAAAGGCTGTTGGACTATTATTGAGTATCGAACTCAGAAAGGTGTTATGCGCTAATAAATTATTAATAGGAGCACGGCTACTGCATAACAATTATTAATATTGTCACACATATGAAAATAGATATGCTAAGCCTCTACCCAACTACGCAAGGGTCGGCTTCCAGTGTGAACGGAAGCAGCTGAGTATAAATATTTTACATAGTGCGACTGCGTGCCTGACCTCCAGAACCCAGTAACTGGGTAATACGGTACTCCTGTAGTCAGGGCACATTGCACGCAGAACAGAGGGCCGAAAATTTCTGGAGTGTCAACCGCGTACCAGAAAACGCAACGTTGGTAGGCCTCCTACAAGGTGGACCGATGATCTGATCCGAAGGTCGTAGGTAGCCGACGAGGGACGTGCAGAACCAAACGTTGTGGCTACGCTTGGGGAGGCCTATGTCCAGCAGTGGACGTCTTTCCGCTGATATGATGATGATGGTGAGGGTAATCCTTAGCAAGACCGGTATTCCATCATTGAACTACAAGACGTTCAGTGATGCGCTGCTGATACATGATGAACATTTATCTCAACTCATAAATGCAAATACTTTTTGGCAATCCTGTAGATATTTATTCTGTGCTTTCATTGTGCGTACAGCTAAGGAATACCCTGCTTGAATATGTTTTTCCTGATAGCTACAGTCTGAAGGCCTCTTTAAAGCGACGACATACGCCAGCGACCTTGTTCCCCACTCGTTTATAACCCGCGCGACCCGAAATTCAGTAGTTTTTGTACTTACCTTATTATTCTAAGACTTAAAAAAAATCTGTATATCAAAATGGAGATAATTAAATTGTCTTTGAGATAGTGTAAATTCCAATAAAATACGCTCGGCGGTTTTGGTCCGATTGTCGTTTTAATATCCGTGTTAGATATAACTTTAAAAATTAATTCCACTTTGTTGTAAGAATAAAACTAAAATTTTCATAAATCACATTGTTATAAAAATAGTCTAATGTAATAATATTTTTTCCAAAAAATTAAAACTAGCCTTTTAGACGTGATTCTCATTTTAAAATCAGCTAATCTCAGGTATCTCCACCTTAGGTCAAGAGTGGATGGTTACTTCTAGGCGTGCATGTCGAACACATCATCCCTTTCCCTTTCGGTCTTCTACAGATTGTACTTCGGTGAGTGTGCCCAAGAACTCCCCGACCTCATCCCACCGGCCCCCTTCTACCATCGGACATCCAGACGCACTGCATCTTACCATCCGTACCTTGTGGCTATTCCACCAATTCGGACTAAGCGTTATCAAACGTTTTTTATAATGCGCACAGCAAAGGAGTGGAACTCTATGCCTGCGACTGTGTTTCCAAAAGCTTACAACCCTAATCTCTTCAAAGTTAGAGTGAACAGGCTCCTTCTGGGTAGGCTCGCTCCATCGTAGACTTTGTCTCCGTCATCTCTGACATAGACTAGAGCTAAGAGCAAACCCATTACAAATAAAAAAAAAAAAAAGATGAGAATGTGGTCAAACGCGAGAAAAAAAGCTTATTGAATTGTTCATGGTCACAATATGTTCTTCCTAAAGTGTGGCAGTTACAAGCTACTGTTATGTTAAACACGATGTCCTTTTCTTATCTTTTTGTACAATTAACATTTATTTTATCTCTAGACCGTTCATCGTAGCGTCTATTACACCTATATGTAACATAGGACATTTAGACCCATTTGACATGATCACTAGTGCTGTCACCCTTATCTTTTGATGTACACTAGTGTTGTTCTTCCTATCTTTTCACACACTTTAGTGATGTTCAACTTACCTTTTTTTTTGTACAATTTAGTATTGTTATTCTTATCTTTTGAGATACATTACTGGTGTATAATTATTGAAAAGAAAGAGGTGGAGGACCGTTTGCATAATTTTAATGGTTCCATAAATGGATGCAATTGGCCATGTTGATTACACTTAAAATGTCTGTTTTTGATTTTTGAGTGTATTCGGTTCTTCATTTCTCTTTTGAAATTGAATGCTCAAAATACCGTTATGTATTTATTATTCATGAAATGTTGCAATAGTCTAGTGGTATATCATTGTGTGATGCTATCTATGAATTGTTTTAATTGGATGATTTTCGAGAATCTGTCACAATGTATGACAGTCGTTATGGATAATTAGAAGCCAGAAAATCTGATACCAGTCACCGGTCAGAGTCTGTGTTTCCTGATAGCTAAAAAAAATCTTCCGTTACTGAGTAACTAACATACAACGCCCAACCAAAACTACTGGTCTTAAAAAGCTGACATTTGGCGTGTGGGTTCCTGGGAGCACTAAGATTTCCCAAAATTCCTACGGGAACGGGAAAACCGGGATATGCGGGTATGAGGTCACAGGCAGGCTAGTGTATTATACTGGTATTTAGCTGCAATTGGTTTGACTGGAAACTGATCCCGAGTTCCCGACATAGTTGGCGAATGGCAAAGCTTTGACTGACATAAATTAATTGTTACTTCGAAGATATATTTATTAGGTGCCTTTTCAAAGAAAAAATGAGCAACAACACAACATAAAATATAATTAAAAATTTAAAAAAGCCGAATGCAAAACAGTCAACTTGTAAACAATGCACTAAAAAGACCGAGACCGGGACACGAAAACTGTTTCCTAATTGAATTTAAAACATGGCTTAATATATATTTTAGTAACCTACATTTAATTATCTTCATTAAGATACCCTACTCGACAGGTTTGTTTAAAAAAAGTACGAACAGCTTACACTTTAGAGCCCAAATTCCGCCCTATTGTTTTTTTAATATCTGAGGACACTTGGGTTCTCACAATGAATCTAACTACACCTTAATAGTCGAAATCCGTGCAGGTACGAGGTAATAAAGAAATTTACGAACATACATACAAGATACGCGCGAAAAACATAACCCGTACTTGGCAGTCAGGTAAAAAGATACCGTACATCAATACAAACATCAAAAAATCCTATAGCTTAATTAATCCTCAATTTCGCGCGAAGACGAAATACTAAAAACAAAAGAAAAACAAAATGGCCGCCACAAAACGAAGACATACCGTAACGCTCGATTTGCGATACAGGCAAAAAAAAGTGAGTACGGACCGGCTCGAGCCAGGCTGGGGCAAAACAGTAGTCGGACAGAGCAACTCGATATGTAGATGTATTAAAGAGATTGTACACTACACGCCCGTGGTAAAATTGGATTTTAAAATTAAACGTTCGGGTTGTGGAGTTTAGATGTGCGGTGTGAAGATGTTTAATGTTTGGTTATGTTTTTCGCATGTGAGAAGGACGTATTGGTTTAAATTTTTTCAAAGTTTGCAGGTGTTTGTAATATTTTCGAATTTAGGAATATAATCATCTGCTTATTACTTAGCTCATTTTGGTTATGCTTTTTTGCACTTGGCTTCAGTAAATCAATAGTCCGCGTTGCGTTGTTGCGATTTTCACTTTTCATATATCAGACACGAGATTATAATGTTTTGGGTCTCTATTCGTGTACAATAGCTTGTCATTCTTAGATGTATTTTATAACCGGGGATATCCGAAACGCATGGCTTGGAAATATGGTTTTAGGTTGCCAAAATCGCAACGATTCGCCAATCATTCTGAACGGTCCCTAACAATAAAATTGTTGGCATACTAAGAATAAATTTTGCTCGACTGAACATTTCGCTCTAAATCATAACAAAATGCTGCACTTTTTAGATAGAACCGATACTGAAATAATATAATGTTAATGGTCTATTTTATTTCGCTTCATTAAGTTGGGTCTCTCGGTTTCTTTGTATGGAATGAACAATGTTGATATTTTTTTACACAACAGTTATCTGCGTAAGCTTATGATGTTACTCTAATAAGAGACAAATTAAAAATTTGAATATCTCATGTATAATGTAAGGTAGGTACTACCTAAGAATACGATGTTCCTAATCCTAATATATAGAAAATTCTTCCTTTACTGATTGAGTGACTGACGGACAACGCACAGCCGAAACTGCTGGTCGTAAGCTGAAATTTGGCATGAAGAATCCTTGGAGGTTGTAAGGAAGCATTAAGAGAGGATTTCTCGAAACTCCTACGCGAACAGGAAAAACCCGGAAATACGTGAACGAAGTCGTGGGCGAAAACTAGTGTACTATAATTCCTTCAATGACTATGACAAAACCAATTGTTTTGAATATGAATCTAAATAAATAAATCGACCGCATCATCGCTTACCTTCCTTGTCCGTTCTTCTCCATAAGAATCTACCATTCCAAATGGACAGTAGAGTCACTATATTATTTTAAATGTAAATGATGACGTTCAAAAGTGCCGTCTGATGGCCTAATTAAAATAAACGTTTTGACTTTGACTTCAGGTGAGATAGTGGTCAAACGTATGCCTCTCAATGGAGAAAAAAAACAGGAACCTCAGAAACCAGAGACAAAAGACACATTACGCAGGTATAATTTGCATTTGTTGGAATGAACAAGTCCGATCCTACATGGAGTATTGTAGCCACCTTTAGGATGGCTCAGCTAAGTATCAGCTTGCCGTGCTTGACTCGGTGAAACGCAGAGCTAAGGGGCTTATCGGTGAAGTAAAACTGGTGGATGCCAAGCTACATAGCTTGGCTCATCGCCGTAAGGTTGCCTGCTTGTCGGTCTTCTACAGATTGTACTTTGGTGAGTGTGCCCAAGAACTCCACGACCTCATCCCACCGGCCCCCATCTACCATCGGACATCCAGACGCACTGCATCTTACCATCCCTTCCTTGTTGCTATACCATGAATTCGCACTAAGCGTTTCCAAACGTCTTTCATAATTTATAAAACAGCAAAGGAGTGGAACACGCTGCCTGCGTCTGTGTTTCCAAACGCTTACAACCCTAATCTCTTCAAAGTTAGAGTGAACTGGCTCCTTCTGGGTAAGCTCGCTCCATCGTAGACGTTGTCTCTGTCATCTCTGACCTAGACTAGAGTCAAGAGCAAACCCATTACATAAAAACCCGCAAATTTAGCGGGATTTTCATGTCACTAACAAAACGAACACCTACACTTTTATTTATGGGAAAATATTTTCGATCCTGTCCACCATTTCTTATCAAACGCTTGTTATAAAAGTCTTGCTATCATTAACAATGTTTACTATGGAATTCTGTGAACACCGCATGCCAAAACAAAACTGTGTGTTATTTGAGTTAACCCTGTGAGTGCGGGCGTGGAAATGCGGTCACTGTAATGGCTTAACTCGGATCGATTGCACCCCAGAAAAGAAAACCACCGAGCAGATTATCCTACCGTTTAACTTCAAAATTACGTTCAAATTTCTTTTGAGATTTATTGGCAACAATATTAGAAATGGCTGCTCTAGTTCTTATTTTGATATTTGTAAGATATTTCCTGAAATTGGTTGAACATTTTGGGAGTTTCTCTCTCAAATGCCATTCGGGGGAAGACAATATCTACAGCGCAGACTCGTAAAGTTTCGGGGCGTTCCGTTACCATGGCAACGAGTCATCTGACTTAACCCTGTGCCGCGGAGGTGTGGTCTCTAACACGATTGTAACACTAATCCTATTTAAACACACAATTATTTGTTAAAGGCGTCACTTTTTACACCTTTCCCTATGTTTTTTATTTTATTTTTCTAGTACTGTTTGACCTATGACGTGACAACCACGCCCTGTTCGCAATGGAAGATCAGCAAATCGTCGTCATATGGAAGGGTATGTAAAAATCAGTGTATGGTAAAATAGCCGTTAATATTTTGGGATAAGAGCCAATGTTACTTGTAGATTTGCCATTAGGTACTAAATATAGGTATAAGTATAGGCAGATAAGTCGTAGGTATCACCAGCGCAGCGTAAAGATGGCTGAAACAACTTGTACCGGTTTTCCAATCGTTACAAACTGTAATTTGTTGTAAATATGCTACTGACCTTCTCAATCTTGAGAGAAACTGTACTTTTAACACTTATTTATATGGGAAACCTTTCGATGCATCGATTTTCACGCTTACTTTCCCTCTGGCATAACAAAGAGCTGATTGGTTGACGGAAACACTAAAATACCTACTGAAAGTTTTCTCAGTTTACATCAAAAATGCAATAAAAACGTGCTAAAATGCCTTTAACGGGCAACGAAAACCTAATGACATCGATATTGGCATCATTCTTCCATCCCAAAATGAAAATTATATTAATTTAACCCTTTGCATTATGACAGAAGGCTCTAAAGCACCATAGACACAATATAAATAAACCTTATAGTCCACATAATGCTAAGCCAGCGAACTATAAAGCCGGTAAATCTGAGGTAAGCCAATAAAAGGGTTTTATTAAATGAAAACCTATTGGATTTGCTGGCGGCGCGTCGGCGATGCATTTTGTGGTGGGTTAGGAATAGCGGATACTATAAATAAAAAACGCGCATTTTCCTCATGCAGTAGTTCAAAGTTTTGAAGCTAAAGTAACTCAGGATTGACGCTGCTCTCCTCGAAAAATAAATAATTGATAGATTCGAAAAGAATCATTACGTCTTTTAACAAACTTGAAAATTGTAAGTCTCAAAGAAAATAGCACCACATATTATATCTGGCAATCGGTAAGGACTTATCAGAACATATTTTAATAAAGAAACTAACTACTACACTATTAACAACCAACTACTATACTCTTAACAAAAAAAATTAATGACTTAATCCTAAATGCCAGTGTACAAAAAACATCTATCAATTTATTTTGCAAACAATAAAACCATCATCATTTGCCTATCCTTTTCCCAATTATATTGGGGTCGGCTTCCAGTCAAACCGGATTTAGCTGAATACCAGTATTTTACGCGGAGAGGCCGCCTACCAGACTTCCACAACCCAGTACCTAACTGGGTAACACGGTACTTCATGGCAAGACTGGAGTCAGATTAACTGGCTTCTGACTATCCGTAACGACTGCCAAAGATCTACAAATGACAGCTGGCACCAACTGCAAACAATAAAACCAATTAACAGTAATACAAACACACAAAAACCAACAACACCCCAGCATAAAAAAAGCTACTTATCACTGAATTAGCACCACATTGCATTACAATCCGCCATCTTGCTAGTCAGCGTTACTCAGCGTTTCTGTGTCACGCTATGCGTTGCTCCTAACCCTTTCCCTGCAAAGTTGTGGCGGCTTATTCGATTAGTGTACAACGCTGATTGAATTAAGGTGAATGTACCGGATTAGTTCCTTATGTGTGATTTATTTATTTTATTTTAATTGTGTTGAAAATTGATTTGGTGTGTTTTTGGTGCGAGGGCAGCGGTGGAAGGGTTAAATTGAAGTTAACATAGTGGAACAACAGTTTAATGAGTTCTTGTCTGTTTATAGTGATAGCTACATCCTAGTGTCTTTATTTCAAAAGTTATTAGGTTACTTCTAGGCAAGCATATTATCTTCGCTTACCATCAGGTGAGTCAGTGGTCGCCTATCAAAAATACACAACAAAATTAAGATTACAGCTATTCGATGATATTATATTCTTTACCATACCAAAGGTAGGCTAAATAAAAAACGGTTGGATTGTACAAGAAATGATCTAAAAGGAATGAGTGTCAGTGATAGCGAACGGTTGATAGGACGCAATGGATAAAAAAACGTGTTGCAACGACCACCCTATTTTTAGGAAGATGCTTGCCTTTTGCCTACAAACTTTTTGTTCAAACATTTTTGCGAATGAGTGGCCAACTTCTAGCATTGAACGGGTTCTTCTTATTGTGTGGGCAGTAAGGTCCAACGACCCCAAATACCCTAGTGTCAGAGTCTAAACCGCCTCAAGGGACTCTGACTTGGTTTATTTGACGACCGCCATGTGGCGGCCGGGACTACTGGCTTATCCGTGCCTTCCGAAGCACGGAACCATCTTTTTATCAGACAATCAGGTGATTCAAGCCTGCAATGTCTTAATCAAACTGGAAACAATTTTATAAAGTATGCTTCCTGTTGGGAATCGAACCCACGACCACCGGTTCACAAGGCCAACGCCTAAACCACTCGACCACGGAGTTAACTGCACAGGTAAAGAGTAAAAAGTACCACTGTCTCTTGTAGATGTACTCGTACATTTGGACACACTCATGTAGATCAACATCAGCGCACAGCAAACCACAGCATTACATTAGCCACTTAAATAGTCATCGTCGTTCCACCTAGGATGAGAGCTCTCTTTACATAGATATCATCATCTCATCTGCCTAGCCTTTTCCCAACTATATTGGTGTCGGCTTCCAGTCAAAACGGATTTAGTGAATACCAGTATCTATTTTACGTGGAGCGGCTGCCTACCAGACCTACAACCCAGTATCTGGGTATCTGGCTTCTGACATTCCGTAACGACTGCCAAAGATCTACAAATGATAGCCGGAACCAACGGCTTAACGTGCTTCCCGAGGCACGGAGGAAACTCGGTATGTTAAGATGGTCACCCATCCACAGACCAACCTATGCATAGTTTATTCGTTTCTTTTTTTGTGTCATATAGGGCGGCTTGTAAAAACCTAAGAAGACCTTAGCATCACACAGCAATCCAACAAATTAAACCACAAACGTTCATAAAAAAACAACATTTTTCGTACCTTAGAAGCAGTTTATCACAAGCCCATAGCCACAACTCTAGCATGAAACCGAGTTTATCACTCTGCACACACACACACATGCACAGACTCTCATCTGTACAAACCCACACAGGCACAGACAAACAGACGGAGAGAACACGGTTGCAAAAAGCAATTATTTTAATGAGCGTTAGACGAAGCATGGAGGGTGTATTTTTTTCATGGCATCGCATCAACAATCTCTCGGATTGTTTAACATTTATAATTTACATAATTCATAATCATCCGACTGGTGGGGTGTGGTTCTGTTACAAGAGATTCTGTGAAAAGATTTTCACAAAAATCAGTACACACCTGTAGAAATCATGTTTGTAAATTGCATGCAATTGCAATTACAGGTCGCTTGGTTTGAAATTATAAATAGATGAGGATATTTCGGTCAATGGTAGTGCTTAAATAGAGTCAAGACGCATCAAATACCTACTAGTTAATAAAAAGATAAGAAAACAATACAGTCTGCCAACAGAAAAACGAAATTAAAAAAGGTAGAAAAAAGTGGGCAGTAAAAATAGCACTGTATTTAAGTGGCTAACGCTTTTAGCAAACACTTTATCTAAAAATTCAGATCGAAATACTAATCCCAATTTACAAAAGGCTTGTTTTCCCATTCAATGGTCAAACCCGCCCCGCTCGCCGCTCTGCTACTCCCCCCGCTAACGCAGCGACCACACCCCAGTACCTAATCATTTTAATTGCTGACACAGTTGCATCGTCTTGATGCACAGTAAACTGAATAATACCTTTGTTGTTGCTTTTCAGAAAAAAAGTTAGGCGACCTAGAATCCGAACAATGCCATTAGGCATTTATTAATTATTATTTATCAATCAATGACATTGTCTTAAAGTATTGTGAGGCTGTGAAAATGCTGTTTTTGTCACATTGTGGGTTTTTATTCGATGTAAGCTTTTCGTGTGGTATTGGGGTTGTGGTGAAGGCTAGTGGAGCCATGACCCACCCGCGTGTTTCGTGGCCCCAAGACTAGCAGTGGCTAGGACAAGATTATGTGTGTTTTCTTTCCGTTGAAGTCGGAAACGTCGATGAATCTAGGCGTATACTCGTATGTATTCACTTGTGTTATAATGACAATGAAATGTTGGTAGAACAGTCATATTTAATTTATACGTTGTGTTTTCTAAACTATTAATTATAAAGAGGAATGATTTGTATGTTTGTAATGAATAAACTCAAAAACTACTGGACCGATTTAAATTTTTTTTTCACTATTTATTTATTTATTTATTGACACACCAACGAATTATTCACCCTGCTGGGGCTGCGGAATCTGTTCGAAAGGGGTGCCGTAGCCTTGGAACACAAAGGGCACCAGGAGGAACATGGATGGGTTTTAGTCAGTAAGAGTCTGACACTCCCTCTTGCTTTACCCAGAGCGGGAGGAGTCATTTGATGATTTCCCATCATAAAAAAAAAACGACTTATTCACTAAATCATTACAATTGACATATTATATTAACAGTTTAGCGGTGAATTTGTCACTGATAGGTGTGCACAGCACTTAACTACTAGAATGCTTCATAATCCCTGATTAACATAGGCTATAATTTTTATAGAATAAATTAGAGGTCTTTAAGAAAATTGCAGTCGCGGGCGAAGTGCTAGTATTTGATAAACTACGAAATGAATTGTCCCCTTATGTAGTTGTAGGGATATGTTGCTATGAATAATTTAATTGTAAGAAGTGAAAAAGAGCTTTCATGGCATGACTTTTTTAAGTATTTTATTTTAAGAATTGTAATCTGTGTAACTATAGTTACCCAACTAAATATACTGTAACAAATATGGAAAGTAAGAGCTACATTTGTTATAGTCTCTTTTCTAAATAAGGACGCCTTATACACTGAAATCTATTTTAAAAAACTGAATGTTAAAATCATGGTATGGAAAAGACCCACTCAAAAGTAATCAATACACTACTGAAAACCGCATACAACTGCATGCCATGACGTCATTCGAAAAAGTTTCCAACTCATAAAAACACTCGATTCATTCTTTCAGTTGCATGTGTCATCACACTCATCACACCGATGACATCGACTCCTAGTGTCACGCTGTCCCCTCACTAGACGCAACAATAACCCTCAAACGGTAAGTGTTTTTTATCGCTACTAAAAAATAACAAAAAATCGCGTAACAAAAGTGAAAAGTCGACAGTAACAGCAAAGTGATTGTGCAAAATGAGCTTAGACATTGTACACAAAGTGTATGCCCACAATAAAGTAATAACTGGCGTTAGTTAAGGCAAACACTCATTTGGGTGGCTTAAGTTATTAGCGGTAGCGGGGGCGGTAGCGATTAACGTGAGAGGGGGCAGCAAAAAAGCTATATTTGTAACATAGCTATTGCGATAAAAACAATCTAACCGCGATTCTTGTAATAAAAGTGTTCAAGAAGCTAATGCTTCGAGTTTATTTATAAACTGGTATTTGCAGTGCGTTCGTTTGTTTTTCGATGTATACCTCAACATGACAACAAAATCAATACAATCCTGAAGTTATAACATCGAGCTTATACTCTATACAAATATAAAACGTAATCGTTGTTTATAAACCAGAAACCAACCGAATAAAAAAGTTTGCTTACCAAATTAACTATTTGACAATGTCATGTAGTACGCTCCCTCGTGAAGCTTATTAGAGCAGCCTCGTGTTGTGTTAAAGATCGTGAGTGCAATTAAACAAACTCTCTAATTTTTTTTGAACGCATTCATCAACCTTGTCTAATAATCAAAAGAGTCTATATAAAAACTACTTCTGGACCCCACATAATATCTTGAACTAAACACATGCCATTCACCTCATTATCGCTGTCACAACAACACAATCATTCTCCTTCACGGCTATCGCGTCATCTCATAACTTGAACCACAACATTATCGCCCGTAAAATCTCGATACGACTAATCGCATAAAGCATCGCGAATTCGCATACAAATTTGAATAATTAATAAACTAATTAATGGTAAAAAAGCGGTGTTTGTAATCATAGTGTGAGACTGGAACGTTTACTGGACGACTTTTTAGGGTTACAGATATGAAAGGTTCAACTTACTGTAGGTGTTCATTAAAAATTGCATGACTGTTTTATTAATTGCGCTGACTTCAAGCCGTATGGTGTCGGCCGGTGCCGTATGGTGCTGTAAAAGAATAATACCATCCCATCACTTCCCGTGGGTGTCGTAAGAGGGGACTAAAGGACTCGACAGAGAATGGGCAGCAGCAGCTCTGTAAAACTCAATACTATACACTGCGATCGCCAACCTGCCCGCCAAGCGTAGCGATTATGGCAAACCCTCCCATTTTGGGGGAGGCCTATGTCCTATATCAACGTCTTTCGGCTGATATGGTTATGACCCCGAGAAACATGGGAGAAGGGCTGGAAGATGACGATGATGACTGATTGATTAATTATTATTATTTACCGACTGGCGTTGGTCCCGGCTGTCATTTTATAGACCTTTGAATATCGTTACGGTAGTCTGAAGCCAGAAAATCTGACACCAGTCTTGACAAGGGGTACTCGCACAGTGTTGGGTAACATTACTGTACAATTTCTAGTTTTTAAAACTCAACAAACAGATGTGTCGCTGGGGAGTTTTTTCTTCCCAGCTAATACACTAGGAAGTGCTGACGGGCGGGCATTTTAGGGGACTGACTTTATGTAAAACATTGACATCTAAAAAGTGCTGACACTCAACTTAATTTGAATATACGTAAATGACTTTCGATTTTTACTATAGGTACCTACTCTCTACCAACTTGGAGTCGATAATTCAACGTTTGCCGATGTCGGTCGGACTCGTCCGTACCTATGAATGCACGTTAAGCGGTTGATCCCGACTTTTGTAGATTTTTGGCTGTCTTCTTCTTCTGTCGCTTGAACGAACCCTGAAAATCCAGTATCAGTTTTGCCAAGGGGATTTTGTGTTATACAGTAACTGGGCTGTGGAGGTCAGAAAGGTGATCGTCAGTCGCTATATAAAATAATACAGGTACTCAGCTGCATCCTACCTGGAGTGCGGAGCTACAAGCTACGGGATGGGCTTCTTCTTCTTATCGTGTGGGCAGTAAGGTCTAACGACCCCACTCACCCTTGTGTCAGAGTTTCTAAACCACCTCAAGGGCCTCTGACATGGTTTATTTGACGACCACCATTTAGCGGCCAGGACCACCAGCTTATACGTGCCTTCCGAAGCACGAAATCATCTTTTGATCAGACAACCAGGTGATTCAAGCCTGCAATGTACTAGACAAACTGGGAAACAACTTTACAAAGTATGCTTCCCGTGGGAATCGAACCCACGACCACCGGTCACGGGCTATGGAGAATGATTGGAAGTAGGTATAGCCATTTGCTTATGTTTGACTTTAAACGGACTTCTAGAAAAGCACAATGTAACAGCGGGGCTGAAAAGCAACTTTAAGAGAATCATAATTATTAGAATAATAATATTAATCACGAAAAAACCTGTCAAACATTTTCATCTTTAACGCTAACGCATTAGGTTCAAGATTGGTTGGAAAAAGTGACGGGTAGCGTGTTGTGCTTCTTGATTCAGCTAAAGTGGACTTTTTAGACCCACAGGTACAAAAGTAATCAAATAGAGACAGCATAAGCATAAGGCGTAATCAGCCTATAATGTTCCCACTGCTGGGACACAGGCCTCCTTTCGGTGAGAGGGAGTGGGCCGTAATCCACCACGCGGGCCTAGTGCAGGTTGGTAGATGTCATATGTCTTCGAATTTTCAGTTATAGGACATGCCGGTTTCCTCACTATATTTTCCTTCACCGTTTTGAGAGCAGTGGTGATGAATTTACACAAAGCAAAGCGCTTGCCTGGGTTCGAACCTACGACCTACAACTCGTAAGTCGTAGCGATTACCACCGGGCCACCACTGCTCATAATAGAGACAGCATTTTCCTAAATTACAAAATAGCAAGACCGAAGTAAATTCGTTTATTTAAGGCGGGTTTGTTACAAATCAAGGAGATAACACTCTGATAGATGGTTTCCTTAACTGATTACCATTTAAAAGACTGTTTAATTTTGAACTGAAAAGTTCGTTCACGCTTTTACTGTGCACTAAGAAAAGGGATTTAGCTTACAGACATGTGTTTGACATTCAGTTAGCGGTAGCATAGACAATGAGATTGTCAAATCGACAAAAATGTATGGGATTAACAAAAACTGTCGAAATTTTACGTGATTGTATTTCTGTCTGCAGGGTTCAAGGGTAAGGCTAAACGAACGTAATTTTGTAAGTTGTGAGTTGCGTGAAATGAGTCCAACTCATTTTGCGTCGCCGTGTGGCACAAACAGGATGTTAGTATGAAACCGAATGCAGCGTAAATTCCGCCAACTCATTTTACGCGACTCACAACTCACAAAATTACGTTCGTCTGGCTTCACCCTTAAGGAAACTAACATGAACCGAAACTATCCTTGGCGGGGTGACCTAAGCTCCCTCTGCGCTATATTCCGCCACTTGATTAGCCAAATCATTAAACGATATTGAACCAAGCCATTTACTCCGTTTGGTTTGATCTGCAATCAGTAAATTGCATAAGGAAATAATATTTTGGTACATTGGACCACTTATTTGTTGCGCATGAAAGAAAAACAAATACAATACATATATGAATAGAAGTAAAGCATATTTTTGAAATATTTGAGAACTAGTCTTGTAAAAATGTAATTAAGTTGACGGGAGATAAGTTTTTTATGTACTTTCAAACATAAGTCTTTAAAAAATAACTCGATTTGCGCAAGCGGACCTGACTGAAACAGAGCAATGGAATTTTCTTTCTGTATTTCAGTACCGACACTGCTATTAATAAATTGAAATTGCTCCTAACAAACAGCTCATATATTTTACAGCCCAATATTATTACTAGTAACATAAACACCTACTTCTTAGTCATTAATTATTTATTTAAAACATCCATTGCGTACTGAGTGAAACAGAACAATAGTTTTTTTTTCTGTAATTCAATACGGACACTGTTATTAATGAATTGAAATTGCTCCCAATAAACACCTCATATATTTTACAACCCAATATTATTCATCATCATCATCTGCCTACCCTTTTCCCAACTATATTGGGGTCGGCTTCCAGTCCAACCGGATTTAGCTGAATACCAGTATTTTACGCGGAGCGGCTGCCTACCAAACCTCCACAACCCATTAACTGGATAACACGGTACATGGCAAGACTGGAGTCAGATTAACTGGCTTCTGACTATCCGTAACGACTGCCAAATATCTACAAATGACAGCCGGGACCAACGGCTTAACGTGCTTTCCGAGGCACGGAGGAAACTCGGTATGTTAAGATGGTCACCCATCCACAGACCAACCTTGGCAAGCGTTGCTTAACCTTGATGATCGACCTGTTCGGCTGTTATTATCTAACCACGAGCTCCTCAACCAAATATTGTTATCAGTACAATAATCACCTATTTCTCAGTCATTAATTATTTATTTAAAACATCCATGTACGGAATCCCCTGTCTAGAACACGATCGCTTTTTCTTCAATGGAAAGTCACATTCTTGCGAACGTTAGAGAAAAGATTTCATTATAATTATTGGGTGGTACCGTTTGTTAATGAGGCCGCTGTTACGGCGTATTGTCATGAATTCATGATAGATGTAGTTTTAATTGATTGCTTTTTAATTGATTGGTTGAATGTTTTATTTGCAAGGAAATTCGTTCTGCGTGTCGTTTTTTTTTTGTGGGATTTTCTGCACACTGTTGAATTGGTTTGTTGCTTGGTGAGTTACGATGTTATTTTACGTAACAAATAAATAAACTAACTATAACTATTGAATAAAAAACTCATAACTAACTAAAACCGGAAATATCTGAAATATTGCGTTGAAAAATTCATCCGCAATTTATATCCATCTTTTTTACTTTACTAATAAGGATCGCGACCACATACGACGTGCTCTCAAGCCCTGAGGTCTTCAGTAGTGTGCATGTACCGCTCTGTACATGTTGCCTCCAACAACCTTCCTCATGGCGTCGGACCATCTTGGCGGTGTTCTGCCTTGAGCGCATTTTCCTTCAACCTGGCCCTGTATTATGAGCGTTCCAGACTATGAAATTTATTTTCATCATGACAGCCGAAAGACGTCCACTGCTAGACGTAGGCCTCCCCCAAAGTGGGGGGTGCCATAATCGCCACGCTTGGCAGGAGGGTTGGCGATCGCAGTGTATGGTGTAGCGTTTTACAGAGAACGTTGTTGTCCATTCTCTGGTGAGGGTGAGGCCCTTAGTCGCCTCTTACGACATCTAGAGGAAGTGATGGGATGGTATTATTCTTTTACGGCACCATACGGCAGCGGCCGATATCATACGGCATCGGCACCCCGTAGTATCATGAGCGTTTCCAGACTATGAAATTTATTTTACTTGCATCAAAATGTGATTTTCAGTATTTAGTTTTAGTAGATTAAAAAAGGAAGTACAAATTCCTAAACTAAATAGATTTAGAGAACAATCTTCAGTGGCACACTGTCAAAAAGTAATATAATAAAGAGTACGATATAAATTACCACACCACAGCAGCTACAGTGTGTTTCTTTTTAACCCAAAGGTTGACTGGTAGAGAATGCCTTGTTGCATTAAGTCCGCCTATGTACCACTATTGTACATGAAGTTTAAATAAATAAATAATTTCGTAGTCGGAATGTAATTACGCACAGCTGCTATTTCGTGGATATGCGTCTTAAACTAAAGGACAAATGGAAAAAAGATGAAAACATTAAACGAGAAATGTAGTTCTCGGTCAGTGGAAATTTTGCAGCCATTTTCATGAACCCGAATAGAACGTTTAAATAAACAAACAATTTCAATAAAATCTTCTAGAAAATTATCTAAAACTCTAAGCCATATTCTTATCTCTTCAAAGTTAGAGTGCACAGGCTCCTTCTGGGTAGGCTCGCTCCATCGTAGACTTTGTCTCTGTCATCTCTGACATAGACTAGAGTCAAGGGCAAATCCATTACAAAAAAAAAAAAGGTGAACCCTATAGAATGGTTAATTCATGAAAAAGTAATTCTATAGAGCTTCATGAACTTAGAGGGCTATATTGATGATTAAAATGGTTAAAATTCTTTAAATAAATACGCGTTACGGCCGCGAATCGTATTTTGTTAAACATACAGCTTCACACTGACCGGAAAATTAGAATAAAAACCATTAACAATGCAACGAAACTCAGACATTCCAATAAAAATAACTCATCAACCACCCAATGAGTCAACGCAAAATTCACGAAACTTACACCCACAAAAAATCGAATGCGCACTCCTGAAAAAATTCAATAAAAATAGAGGGTAGTTAGAGCGAGATGGGAGATGCCACCCTAGACGGGCCACGCCCCCTTTCTTACTGCTAAGAGGGTAGTCTCGGTAAGGTCGGGTAAGGGTACCTGCTATTATTGTTATGTTTTGAGGGTGAACGCACGAGGGGATTGTAATTGGCTTGCACGTGCCTTGCTTTTCGGGTACGAAAATTGGGGTGGGTTTGTAAAAAAATATTGGAGGTGCTTTTTGGGGGTTGCTTGGGACTGGTGAGATCGATTTCTGGATTGGAAACGGAACTACCTAATATTCGACTGAGGCAGAAATTTTTCTTTGTAACAATTCGTACCACCATATTCACGTCTTAATTACTGAAAGGATTTGGTTCGAACTATATTTACCGGATGAAACTTGGCACATAATACATTATACATGACATAGGATACATTTCAAAGTATTCCCTTGGGCCATACTTTTACTGTCACGCGGGCGATGCCAGTGGCATAATCTGATCTAAATTAATACAATAAGAAAATATCACTTGTAAAACGTGGTTTTAACTTCTGACTTTTCAAAAGATCATCACTCGATGATAAAAATGGGTGTAAATACTGTCTTTTTCTCAAAGAAAAACACGCAATAATAATTTCAAAACACAACTAATCATGAAACAAACCCTTCAAACGCATGCACTTTCGAAAATTTTATTTCCAACATCACTCAACCCTCACTAGCCGACGTGTGGCCTTTGAGACCCCAACGTAATGAAAGTTTCACCGATACCCCGAATAATTACTAGTCACGCAACGGTGTCCATTCAAAATGTGATTCAGACCGCGATTATAATATTAGGTGAGTCAGACTTATATTAGTTCGATTTTGTGTCAAATTAGAATAGTTTATTGTCATTGAAATGTAACGAATTGTTTAGTGTTGCCGTGTTTTTGGTTACAAATTGTGTTTATGGTAATATTGTTGTTGAGTCTTGAGACGTTTTGTGTTCTCTGTTCGGGATTTGAATTTCAATAGGTTTTAGTTAGGTTTAGACTTGATTTGTTGATTTGCTGGAGAGGGTTTTAGAAAAGCTACTTAGTTTAGTACGCAATGTTTATATGTTTATAAAGATCCATGATTAATTATATTCAATTTTAAGAGTTAATTTTTTTTAGAAAGATACATCAAAAAGAAAATAAAACTAAGCAAATGTGGCTATTAATATTGGAAAAATTAAAAAACGTGATTTCAAACTACAAAAATATTGGTTAGACATTTTTTTAAACAAACCAAGGTAATAGTCGGCTATATATTAACGACGAAACTAATAATAGTGATAATTACCTACGAAATTTGTCTCGTTAAATAAAGGCAACATAATTAAAATACCATCAATTTTTTCGCATCATTAATTTCCAAAAGGTTAGACACAGGTGTACTCTTTTCCACCTATTATTTGTTAATAAAGGGGGTCACTGATTAAATGGAGTTCTTCTTTATTTTAAATAATAAATCGACCATGACTATTGACGGGTTAGGCATTCACGTGGTGCTGTGAATCGATAATACTTGAATTCAATTAAACATAAGTAAATAATTAAGCCTGTAAACTCGTTTTTTGGGGTGGGGTTTAAACAAAATGTGAATAATGTTAAAAAAAAAAATTGTCGTAGTATTAAACAAAACTACTGCCTAGCCTTTTCCCAACTATGTTGGGGTTGGCTTCCAGTCAAGCCGGATTTAGCTGAATACCAGTATTTTTTACGAGGAGCAGCTGCCTACCAGACCTCCACAACCCATTAACTGGGTAACACGGTACTTCATGGCAAGACTGAAGTCAGATTTACTGGCTTCTGACTATCCGTAACGACTGCCAAAGATCTACAAATGACAGCCGGGACCAACGGCTTAACGTGCTTTCCGAGGCACGGAGGAAACTCGGTATGTTAAGATGGTCACCCATCCACAGACCAACCTTGGCAAGCGTTGCTTAACCTTGAAGATCGACCCGTGCGGCTGTTATTATCTAGCCACGAGCTCCTCAAATAAAACTACTGCTTACTATTTTGTCAAAATTCTAGATGTTCTTGCTAAGAATAAGAAAACGGAAAAAGGCGAACTCATTTTTAGTCATGCCGGGGGTTATAATCACCCCAATCGCAAGAAGATCGAAGACACTGGTAAAACATGAATCTTTCTAAATCAAAAGTAATTTATTCAAACTACATATACAAAAATCTGCACTTTTTGAAGGTCAAAAATTAACATGAAGACTGCACCCATAATGCTCCCCGTCACTACTTCCTGCTGTTTTAACCGGGAGAAGTGGCGCTACAAACTCTGCAGTGACACATCTGTCTCTAAATGATATCTTTATTTCAATAAAGACACTTACAATAGAAAATAAAACTCCTCCTTGCATCGCTGTCGACTGGAAGTGACCCCAAAAGACTGGCGGCATTGCCACGTTGTATGGCAATGCTAATACTCTGTCATAAAAGCCAGCCCTAGGATCACGCTAACTGTCAACTAAACGTTTAGCTAGCTCTTTATATAAAACGTGAAAACTCTGATCCCACGGTCCAAGAGTTTCAAACCCAAACGGCGCAAAAATATAATTGTCAATAAGGCTATTAAATTTCCGCAGTTTGAGGTTCTCAGCAGCCGCAGCGGCAGAATCAGCATAGCACGACGAGCTAGGAAGATGGGATTCTGTCTCTTAAGTTTGACGAACTTGAATTTATATATTTACTTTATTTATTGATGTTAGTATAAGCAAACAGTATAATCAAACAAACATTTTCCTTCAAATATCGAAGGTTGATAGCTAATCAAATTGCAGTATAGGCCTTGTAATACTGACAGGTTAATAGTCCTCCATATCTACCAATACAACGTGACCTTTGATATAAGTTCTGCACTTTTACCATTTAGGTATACCTTTTGATTGTCAGCAAATATAAGTGGTCAATTCTAATGGTAAGGTTAACATTTCACGGTTAAGTCTTATTTGAAAAAGCTCTAAGTTTGAGCTACACGATAAATTCTTGCACTGTCTGGTCAAGTCCCCTCAAATCAGAGCGGTTCTGAAAAGACCACCTCAGACATTAACCTACATGGTTGTCCTATATAATTTTTTTTTTTTTTTTTTTTTTTTAACTAATAATAGGCACGCGCTTGACCACCATCTCACCTGATGGTAAGCGATGATGTGGTCGAAGATGGAGCACGCCTGCCTAGAAGCAACCTATTCACTCTTGACTTAAAGACTCTTGAATTGAACAAGTACGGATTTTGTGGACCTTAAGGCTTGTATTCATGCCAATGACCTTGTGCATACAAATGGAAATAATTACGCCTTTACGCGCCACTCCTCTACACCCGTTTTTATTTTTTTTATGATAAAAATAATATTTTTTTTTAAAAAGTAACAAAACCAAATTATTTATTATTATTATTTTCGTTGGTATTAAAAAGCAGTACATATTTTTTAAATACTCTTTTGATAAAAAATGAAGGAGTAAAATGGTTTCATCTCAACGTTTTGGAGTTAATTTGGTTGTTTTTTTTTTTATTATGTGATAGTGATAGAAAAATTATGGCTAAACCAAACTACGAATCATATCATGTAGATTACTGACTATTTTTTTCAGATGTAATTTCTTTGTTAGTCATCATCTGCCTAGCCTTTTCCCAACTATATTGGGGTCGGCTTCCAGTCAAACCGGATTTAGCTGAATACCAGCATTTTACGTGGAGCGGCTGCTTACCAGACCTCCACAACCCATTAACTGGGTAACACGGTACTTCAAGGCAAGACTGGAGTCAGATTTACTGGCTTCTGACTATCCGTAACGACTGCCAAAGATCTACAAATGACAGCCGGGACCAACGGCTTAACGTGCTTTCCGAGGCACGGAGGAAACTCGCTATGGTAAGATGGTCACCCATCCACAGACCAACCTTGGCAAGCGTTGCTTAACCTTGAAGATCGACCCGTGCGGCTGTTATTATTTAGCCACGAGCTCCTCATGTAATTTGTTTGTTAGTGCTGACGAAAAAATGCTTCATCTGAACGCGTGTGCCGACAACGACTGACTTCTGTTTTTTTTTTAAACGTAGTGTTTAATATCCTATGGCCCCCGATCGACAATAAACATGGCGGCTACCGATTTTTTTACAATACAACTATTCAATTGTTGTGGCGTCGCAACGGCTATTGCGTCCAGATGATCACAGGTTAAGCTTTTGTCGAGAGAGCAGCCTTAAAAGAGATTTTCATTGCTGAGTTTGTTTCTACATTTCTTCTTAGGGTAGTCAGATATGAAACGCCGGCCATATTATTATCTAGTTTAAAATTACCCAATAATAAAATTACAATACGTTAAAATAATTTTGATATTTGTGATAGTTTAACAATTTATTTTTAAGTTCTTGGCTTTTTAAAATAATTTCTTTGTGTTTTTGGCTACTTAAATGAATATGACAGTCAAAAAAAACATACAGTTTTTGTTGACTGTCATATTTCTGGCTTGTCAAAGACCGACATCTGAACGTGATTTCCGAGGCACGGAGCAGTCTCGGTATGAAACCGACTTGACAAAAATGTTTTCCTGTAAATTTTGTTAAAGTTTTTTTTTTATTATTTGTAATGGGTTTGCTCTTGACTGTAGTCTATGTCAGAGATGACAGAGACAAAGTCTACGATGGAGCGAGCCTACCCAGAAGGAGCCTGTTCACTCTAACTTTGAAGAGATTAGGGTTGTAAGCTTTTGGAAACACAGACGCAAGCAGAGAGTTCCACTCCTTTGCTGTGCGCATTATAAAAGACGTTTGAAAACGCTTAGTGCGAATTGGTGGAATAGTTAACTACAATATTGTTATATTCCACCCCAACAGCCATATCACTAGCACAAGACACCCACAACAAAAGCATCACAACTAAAAGGTAAACACCCTAATGATTATCCCGGGAATCAAACCCCCTAACAGCTGACCGCAGCGTACCGTGTCTTCCGTGCCAGCAACACATTTAGCTGCAGACATGAAAACTATTTGGTGTAATACGAATAGTATAGATAGAGGGTGTAGTATGAAGATAGAGAGAGATGGCAGTAGTGGCTTGAGTCGAAGATGTTTGGTTCGTTTCTTGGTTTGGAGAGTAGGCTGCTTTGCAGGAAAAGTTACTGTAAATTCTGATTGCAAGGAGAAAAGGTGCATGGAATATCTATACTAATGTATAAAGCTGAAGAGTTTGTTTGTTTGCTTGAACGCGCATATCTCAAGAAATGCTGGTCCGATTTGAAAAATTCTTTCAGATAGCTCGAGCCTTTATCGAGATGGCTATAGGCTATATATCATCACGCAAAGACCAATAGGAGGGGAGCAGACGAAGATGTGCGGGTCAACTAAGAATTTATAAGTTGTCGACTGATTCATATTAAGTAGTATTTTCAATGTTGTGTCCTGTCAAGTCTATTATGACCGAACAATCGACCAAATATGTAATTTTGTTGGAAGAAATCTAGTAATTAGCCAGATGAAGCATAAGAACTTATTCTTACTTGAAACATAATTTAACATGTAACGCCATTTATATACCGCTACCTCGGGAAGAATAAACAAATATTATTAAATAGACTCATGTATCTATCTACATGAAAAATGTGACGCAGACGAAGTTGCGCGGGTCAATTAGTAAAGCTATATAATTCAATCTGTTATCTTTGGATCTATTTTTGTTTTGTTATGTGGTTCAAAATATCCTAACAGCTAACGTAAGATTCAAACAGTAATTTCAATATCCAGATAATTATTCAGTTTGAAAACAAGTCATCTGCCTAGCCTATTGGCTGCCTAACCCAACAATATTGGGGACGGCTTCCAGTCAAACCGGTTTCAGCTGAATACCAGTATTTTACGAGGAGCGGCTGCCTACCAGACCTCCACAACCCATTAACTGGGTAACATGGTATTTCTTGGCAAGACTGGAGTCAGATTTACTGGCTTCTGAAAATCCGTAACGACTGCCAAAGATCTACAAATGACAGCCGAGACCAACGGCTTAACGTGGAAACTCGGTATGTTAAGATGGTCACCCATCCAGGAACCAACCTTGCAAGCGTTGCTTAACCTTTAAGATCGACCCGTGCGGCTGTTATTGTTTAGCCACGAGCTCCTCAGTTCTTTCAGTTTGAAAACAAGTACGACACCAGATATTTAAATAATTACATTACAATTCCCAAGACACCTAAATGAATCAAAAACGCACTCAAGTAACCTGTGTCTAATTATAAAGATTAATACTTCCAGACCTCGGCAATCATTTAGAGTTGGCAGTGAGCTCATTAAGTTCTTTATTTATTATTATCCGAGAACTTATTTCACTAGAGGTGCACCCTCGTTGCCAAGTGCTAAGTGCAATAAACTCGACTATACACCCGACTATTGAATAGTCAGCTGTGGTCAGTAGGCGTGACGATCTGTTTGCACTTTGAATGCACCTTGTGTTTTTGTGTGGATTTAGTTTTCTCTTTTCGATTGTGCTGTTATGATGTTTTGAACTGAAAAATAGTTTTATGTAGTAAATTTATAGACGTGTTTAATGTAGGTAGCTTTTTGTCTCCTAGATAAAAGTCAATAACTAGCCTAGCCTTTTCCCAACTACATTGGGGTCGGCTTCCAGTCAAAAAAAAGAAAGAAAAATGTTTATTTGGGACTCGCACAAGACCACCAGACTTCCACAACCCATTAAATGGGTAACACGGTACTTCATGGCAAGACTGGAGTCAGATTAACTGGCTTCTGACTATCCGTAACGACTGCCAAAGATCTACAAATGACAGCCGGGACCAACGGCTTAACGTGCTTTCCGAGGCACGGAGGAAACTCGGTAGGTTAAATTGATGGTCACCCATCCACAGACCAACCTTGGCAAGCGTTGCTTAACCTTCAAGATCGACCCGTGCGGCTCCTAGATAAAAGTAAAAGTCTTAAAATGATAACGATTCTGAAGAAAAGATTAGGATTGACACGCGCTACCGAAAGTGGCCAACCTCAAACATTTTGGATTTTTGAAAATCACAATTTCTGAGAGAATGTGAGTTTTTCTAAGTCCCAAGGACATAGGTTCGCCACTTTTTAGAGCATCCATATCTTGCTTATTTCGTGATACTATCACTCAAAACATAATGTATGAAACTCTTCCGTTACCGACTGAGTGACTGAGTGATTGATAGACAAAGCACAGCCAAAAGTCCAAAACAATTCGTCATAGAGAGCTAAAATTTGGCATTTAAGTCCCTTGGGAAGGTTAAGATAGCATCAAGAGAAGGATTTCCTGAAATTTCTCCGAAAACGGATAACAAAAATGAATATGCGCGCGCGTACGAGGTCGCGGGCAGAATTATCAAGCATATTAAACAATTTCTCACTAACACCATCAAAGGAATTTCGAATGCCATACTTTACTCTGCTATAGAGTGCAAGGGAAAAACACTATTGGGTTAAATTATAATTCTTACTGCTCAAAATTGCATAAATTTATATTCTAATCCAAAAAAAAACAATTTCATTACATCCGTATGATTATTATTACTAGCTAAGTCTCAATATCCAGGCCGAATTTCCACTCAATTTCCGCTGAACAGATTCCCAAGAAAAACTCAAAAGAATCTCACAAATCCAAGATTCAGACGAAGATAGCGCAAACGTATTTGAACATCCAGCTGCTTACAAATTGTAAGCAACCTGGCCGACATACTAAGTCCGCCTGACGTAAAGATGAAAGTTTATGAACAATTTCTTTTATCCATTTACCTCGCATGGCTGACCGTAACCGCGCACAGATAAGCCAAGCACTGTTTATGTCCATTTTAAAACAATACAGACACATTAACGATTTCCTTTGCGCTGATCTGGGAAAAGAAAGATGTAGAATGTTTGCAGGTTTGTGAGTAAGAAAATGTTCAATTGTGGGTTAGCGTTTTAGAGTTTTTCAAGTGCAAAGGGTTACTGTAGTAGAACAATTATTATGGGTCAAAAAGCCAATTCTCGTACTCAAATACAAGTCCCAATACCATCTCGGAGACTTTTAGTGGCAGTTTTTTTTAATGAAAATTAGAAGTGTTTTTTTTTTTAGTTTACGGCTGCGATACGAATGCGAACGCTTCTCAAAAATACGAGAATTGCCCCTCGGATATTGTTTCTCTATTTCTTGAAATGTTTTATGCTGGCTTTCTTGCCATATTTTGTGCATTGAAACTAGAAGAAGTGAAATTAGACATTTGTTTGGAAATTGCAACGCTTATTATCTTGAATTGTTTGAGTTTTTCATTTGACGTAATATGATTTATTGTTTGACGTTTACGATTGTTAGAGAGTGTTGAGATTCCTTATGTTTCACACAAAGTTTCACATTATTATTACCTATTTCTGAATTATATGTTTGAGTTACTAAAAATCTGGTATTGGCAGCAGATCTCAATATATTTGGGAAAAGGCTTGGCCAACATGAAATTATTCTTGCGATAGAAATGGGTTCACGTTAGCGTGACGTATCGAAATATCAGACTACGCCAATCCGACAGCCGTCTTAAAACGCAATCCATTTTGCAAGTGCTTTAACATAGTCTCCCCGAACTGGACATTCTTTCAAATCATGTAGAGCCAACCATTCAAAATCTAACCTCAAAAATCATCATCTCATCATCGACCTAGCCCAACGCGGGTTGTCACGCAAACACACCATTCTTGGGCAAGCAGCCATGATTAAAAACCAGCACGCCATCCATTGACATAGCGTTATCACGACGGTTGTACGTCGGTTGCGTGCTCAAACGTGTGACGCAACACGCGAAGAAAGCACGCGAGTTGTACACGCATTGAGAAGCTTGGACGAGCCCAAGCTTGCTGAGATCGCTGCTTTGTTTACGTTTGCGGTTTCTAGGTTAAGTGGCGTAGGGCTGGCGACTGTATCACGTGTGGAACGAGAGGTGTCTCTGTGCCTGTAAACTGTTTTTCGTGACTGTGAGTGGTGGTCTCGATCAGTTGAGTCTATAGCCTGAAGAATATCACTCTCGCTGGTTTTATCACCGTTTTTCTCCTTTCTGGGGTAGAGAGTTCCTTTTTGCTTGTTTAAACTAAGGTCATCAGGTAAATTTCTGAACAACACAGCTTAACGGCAATTTGCGGTCGGAAAAAAGAAGGGCTCAACGCTCAAAGATGACAGGTGACGCAATGAAGATTTATACATCCAGCTATGCAGAAAAAGGAAGACCCTTCGACCGGTAAGATCTGTTTCTTATGGTGGTGTGTCTGGTGTGTGGTGAGTGGTGGTGTATCAGGCTGTTGTAAGTATATGTTTACGGCAAACTTTGATTGCTTTGCTTTGAGGATTTGTGTGACGTCAGAGAACTAATTCTAGTCATTTTAAGCAACGCAACGTACACATTCGCGTCTTGGTCGCAGACTGTCAAAAATGTATGAACATTGAGGCTTTTTTACCAGACTGGCAAAGAAGGGTTATGTTATTTGGGCGTATCTTGTATGTCTATTTATAAATTTCTTTATTACCTCGTACCTTCCAAACGGCTGAACGAGTTTCGACTATTAAGATGTCTTAAGGTTAATTTAAAAAACCCCAGTGTCCTTAGATTGGTGTTAAAAAAGAAATGGTGGATTTTGGGCGCTAAATTGTTAGTAGTTAATATTTTTTTTAACCAAACCTATCGAGTAGGGTATCAAAATGAAGGAAATGAAATGGAGGTTACAAAACTATATACAATCTGTAGCGTTAAATTCAATTAAGAAACAGTTTTCATTCATAAAAGTGTCCCGATTGACTTTATTGCAGTCGGGTTTTTTGATATTTTTAATTTGCGTCTTTTTGTCGCTGATTGAGATACGAATGCGGACGTGACTTAAACATTTGTAGAATAACTAGCTTACTTTAGATAATAAATACATGCAGACTTAAAAAACTACACTAATTAACAAGAAATTATATACAAACACGTATAAAAAAATAAAATTAATCATTGGCCATCAAAAAATAATCCACATCGCTGTTAATGGCAAAGTTCCCAGAACACTGGCAGCATTGCCGCGTTGGATCGCAATTCTGATTCTTTGGCCGAAGAAAAGTCCAGCCCTCTGGTCACGTGAACAGTCGACAAGTTGTTTACTGATATCCCGAAAGACTCGAAGCGCACTTGGACCCCATGGCCCTAATGTTTCAACCCCAAACGGCTCAAGTTATTAACTAGCTCTAGTTATTTCCCCGTTCCCGTAGGAATTACAGGAAATCTTCTTAGTGCTCCCCTTACACTACCCAAGGAACTTACTTGCCAAATTACGACCAATAGTTTCGGCTGTACGTTGTCTGTCAGTCACTCAATTAGTCAAATACGGAAGAATTTTATATATTAGGACCCTGTGGTCTTTCGTTGTTCGGACGTGGCGCGACAGATGTCGCTACAAATAAAAGCTTTACTAAGTCAAGATCTGTTGTCGCAGGTACAATAAAATCTGGTAAAACAGGCAGTCAGCTGACTTGGGCAGATACTGAAGGAACGGTAACAGGTTGAATGGACTGTACCTTCGTGGACAACGTTCGTGCTATCAGCAATTTTGAGCAGTGCCAATGTTAAAGGCGAAGGGAGCACGCGAGACGTGCACGCATTGGTAACATGAAGGTAGTTGGATTGATACACGGATTCCATTGGTTCTAGGTTACCTGATCACTTCACTGCGGTCTTTGGACACGGGAAGGTCTTTAACGAAGAAGATATTGTATAAACATATAGCCGAAACGTCATAGACATATTTTATTTTGTAGTGAATTGGAAAACACATACAAGCAACAGTTATCAAGTCACAGGGCAGTGCGATGCTCGAAATTTGGGAAATTATATATTATATATTATTCTATTTTTTGGATATGGGTTTGCTCTTGACTCTAGTCTAGGTCAGAGATGACAGAGACAAAGTCTACGATGGAGCGAGCTTACCCAGAAGGAGCCTGTTCACTCTAACTTTGAAGAGATTAGGGTTGTAAGCTTTATAATTTCGATTACAGTGGCCAAACTGAACGGCAAAAAACGCAAACACATATGCTTTATCTATAGACATACTGGGCAAATACCTCATGACCATCATAACATACCGAGTTTCCTCCGTGCCTCCAAAAGAGTTTTCCATGCCATTAATCAGTAAACATCTGTACGTCAAATCGTATTAAGGCGTTTAACGAGACGAAAGGACGAGATTTCGTGATCGAAGAGTCGTATTCACGCCAATGCTTCGGAGCAGAAATTAGAGCGGTAGGTTATAGGGTCATTGACCGCGGTCTTCTGAGAATATGGTGCCCTATAATGTTGGATGGAAAGGGAGCTCGTGGCTAAATAATAACAGTCACACAGGTCGATCTTTAAGGTTAAGCAACGCTTGCCAAGGTTGGTCTGTAGTTGGGTTGACCATCTTAACATAATGAGCGTCCTCCGTGCCTCGGAAAGCACTTCAAGCCGTTGGTCTCGCTGGGTGTGTGTGTATCTTTGGCAGTCTTTACGGATAGTCAGAAGCCAGTTAACCAGTCTCGCCATGAAGTACCGTGTTACCCAGTTAATAGGTTACGGAGGTCTGGTAGACAGCCGCTCCGCGTAAAATACTGGTATTCAGCTAAATCTGGTTTGACTGGAAGCCGACACCAATACAGTTGGGAAAAGTTTAGGCAGATGATATATATATGTATATAGACATACTGGGCAAATACCTCATGTCATCTTGTGCTAAAAGAAGACTACATGACACCAACCAACCACTGTAAAAGTCACAATTCGTATCAGCCGGAGAAACAATTGGTAGAGGAAGTGTCGGGAATAGTCTTACGCGATGAGAATAGCAAATGGGATCTGGCAGGCTTTAACAGTACATTTCTCTCTTTTTATAATTTTATTTTATATTTATGAAATGTTATGCACTGGTTAAAGACACTTCAAATTGCGGAATTAATGCTTAAATAGATTTCAAGATTTAAAGATAATAAATAGATATAGCAACGCTCGCACATATATTTTAGTCAAAACCCCTAATGTTTTCTTCATCTATCTTTTCTGTAACTTATATGGTGTACATAATAAAGAGTATTCTATTCTATTCTATTCTTATATTCTGTAGCTATGGCAACAGTCAACTTGTATATTTATGCAAAAATAACTCAAGTATCAAAACGTATCGGTCCTTTCAAGACGGCTTGCAAGCAAATGTACCTAAATCCGATCAATCAGGCATTAACCTCTGAAAATCGACTAAACTCTATAATAATACCAAATGCGCGATGTCTAAGACGGCAGCTAATACCAGTACCAAGGTTCGACTCCCCGGCCGATTTGCATACTTCATTGTTGGTTGCGAACCATAATTTTTGATACGAAAAAAATGTACGGAACCATGTAATAAAGGGTTTGTATGTGGTATTAAAGATTTCTTTTGCTTTCTAATTTGGTTATCGATTTTGGGGTTCAGTGATATATTTTTGGTGTTTTGATGAAGTTATTATTTTGATTAGTTGAATTACAAAATGTGTTTCTTTTTGGTTTTTAGAAAAAGTGAACGTCTTTCCAATGGGAAAGCGGATTTCCTATTACATAATTATATATTTTTTTCCTACTCCTCTGCTTTACTTTTCTGACTAAGGCTTGTATATTTGCCAATGACCTGGTGCATACAAACGGAGCTAACTACACCTCGGCGCGCCACTCCGCTACCCGTGTTTTTAATTTTTATAATAAAACTAATACATATTTTTAAAAAGTAACAAAACTAAGTTATTTTCTTTTGTATTGCACAGCAGTAAACATTTTTTATTTAGTCTTTTGTTAAAAAATTAAGGAGTAAAATGGTTTCATCTCAACGATTTGGAGGTGATTTGGTGATTTTTTTTCCCATTATGTGATACCAATACATTAATTCTGGCTAAACCAAGTTACGTGCAATATCATGTAATTTACTACCTATTTTTTTCAGATGTAATTTCTCAGTAAATGCCGACGAAAAACTGTTTCATCTGCACGCTATTTTTAAGAATTTTCGAGAGATTCACTGCAGGATCCAAGACAGTTGAATCGTTTCTCCGCGGCTCGTCGGCCTTCGTTGGTTCAGCGTTCTTCTGGTGGTCGCCACTGGTGATTCTGGCTTTCACGAGTTGCAGTAGTTGGGAAAGTGCGGCGGGCTTGTCCCAATAAAAAATAATTGTGAAATGCCTTTTTGGCTTTTTGACAATCCTTAACGTTATTGGAATGTCACTTTGTTTGAGGCCGTTTCGATTATAAAAATAATACCAAAATTCTATTTCTTTACACCACTGCCTTATAGTTTTTTTTATTATTTATTAGTGGATGTGTACATTACAAAACAAAGCAAATGTTACTAACTGGTTTTTGGTATGCATTGGTAGTTACGATTGAATAAGTATAGATGTACTCGTAGTTCATAAAAATAAGGTCAACGTGTTGGCAGCAGTAAAACTCTTATACAAGAAGTAGTTGTTCCGCATTAACATCATCATCATCTGCCTAGCCTTTTCCCAAATATATTAGGGTCGGCTTCCAGTCAAACCGGATTCAGCTGAATACCAGTGTTTTACGTGGAGCGGCTGCCTACCAGACCTACACAACCCGTTAACTGGGTAACACGGTACTTCATGGCAAGACTGGAGTCAGATTTCTGCATTAACATGACTCAATAATAAATCCACCTTTTTCCTTTCATTCTGAAATAAAAACATTAAAAAATAGGTGTCCATTAAAAGTACTTCATATTTATTGAAGTCCAAAATATTACAATTAATAATAACTTATGTATTTTTGCGGTTTTTTTGTTCAAACTTTCATTTCAGTTATAACGACGACATCTTTATTGTTATACCCCTTTGAGAAAGTGGCGTATGTCAAGAATAATTAATATTTCGGTTGTTTGCAGTTATTATAAGTTTAATTTTAACAGTCTGCAAATGGTCAATTGTGGAATAATTATTATGTAACAAATATATTTAATGATTTTTTTCTTTAGTTTATGTGTTAAAGGTGTGAAGTCGATGCTTATTATTGGTTTTTGTGATAATAGTGCCTTATAATGAATAGCCAGCTCATTTCAAGTGCTGGTAGCCTTGTTTGTAAAATCTTAAATCTATTTAGGTACCTCATCAGGGCAAGAAAATCAACTTGAAATGAATAAGTAGCAAATTTTATCGATATTACGAAAATAGTGACAGCTAATTCAGAAATCCTGAGTCCCTCGCTTTTAAATTGCATGATCTCAAATCCCTCTTTTTTCTAAGTTTTAATTGAACCATGTTTGAAATCCTGATACCTCCACATGATCCTTCTACTAAAAGTACCATGTTTTCCAATAAGAAAAGTAATCAATTCTGCTATACCACATTTCAGCCTCTAAGCACTCATCCTTTTACAAACCAATCCACCGCAGGCACCAAAAATAAAATCAATTTAACATAATTTTATTACTAGACAAACGCAAAGAGCCAGAAGCGTCAATTAATTATCAATATTTATGATATTCCCATTAATTTATAGACAAAAAATTTAAATTAATAAGAGTATTCTGCACTTGTACTGTTTTGCCTCGAGGCCCTGTCTGGCTAAACACACTGCGTTGATATATGTCTCAATTACTGCGTTGGTATGCGCCGGCGCAGTGGGGGATTGTATTCAATATTGCGTGGCATTATTCCACTTATTTGTCCTTATGAGATGGGCAGAATTTTAGCCTCATTAGTCTCATTATTATTGCACTTTTTTTGGGAGCGTTTCGCCATCCAACAAACTAAATGGTGTTAAAATTCCTGAATATTTTACAGCCTGTAATCCTGTGTAGCCAGGGCCTAATTAAGGGCCTTATTCACCAATACCTGACAGGATCTCTCAATACAAAAACGGTATTAGATCAAATGCACTTTATTTAGGCACAAGAGATTATCAAATTGCCTTAGTTAATTTCTCATTAGTTAAAAACAAACTCATTTGTCACTAGCCGACCTGCGCCAGTTAGTCTGCCTCACATTTGTCATTAATGCCTCGCTCCTATCTGTCGTAGCGTGATGTTATGTAGCCTATAGATACCTATAGCCTTCCTTGATAAATCGGCTACCCAATACTAAATATTTATTTCAATTCGAACCAGTAGATCCTGTGACTAGCGCTTTCAATTAAAAAAAAGCCGGCGAAGTTCGAGTCGGACTCGCCCACCGAGGGTACCGTACAAATTTGTAGCTACAAATTACTTTAAATAAAGACTGGTTGACCCGCGCAACTTCGTCTGCGTTACAATTTTCATTACTGCTCCGCTCCTATTGCTCTTAGCGTGATGATATATAGCCTATAGCCTTCCTCGATAAATGGGCTATCTAACACTAAAATAATTTTTCAAATCGCACCAGGAGTTCCTGAGATTAGCGCGTTCAAGCAAACAAACAAACATACTCTTCAGATTTCTATATTAGTATAGATAATATACATTTTTTTTATAATTAATTACAAATCATAAAAAAAAAACTTTTTTCCTATACTTGTAGTTTTTGATGGTATTACTTGTCAAATGTCGTAGTCCTAGGTCAACGAAAAATACTCTATGCATTTTGATTCCCTTGAGAGTCTCGTTTTTTGCGGCATAAATGACCGTATCTTTTTTAACGTTAACTTTTAAGTTTTTCCTTTTGAGGTACGGAACCCTAAAAACAAACTCTTCAGTTTTATAATATTAAGTAACAATAGATCCTATATGTGGGTTACCTATTATTATAGGTGATGCAAACTGGACGAAAGGATCTTTGCACCTACCTTTAAATAAAGTATTTTCTGGCATCCAAAGTTTTGACAGACAGACCAAAAAAGACCTAAACAGATCCCAATTCTCAAAACAAGACTTGTCAAGTCAATACAACCATGTCTACTTGATATATGATAACATGTTTAATTGACCAAGAATCGAATTTTGGACATCGAAACTCAACGTAAGTACAAGTAAACTGAGACTAAAACAGTAGCTTATTTACACTTCTTGAAAATCCCCCTACTTTATTTAAAACCCAACTCTAACGTGGACAGAACAAAGTCCAAACTGAATTAAAAAATCCTCTAGGTTAGTGACAATGGAAATTCAACTCTATCTTTAAATGTGCAAGGTATATTTTTGAGTGGCACGTTAGTTCTGGAGGTGTAGAGATATAAAGTTACAAAACCAAAAGAGTTTTCCATGCCATTAATCAGTAAACATCTGTACGTCAAATCGTATTAAGGCGTTTAACGAGACGAAAGGACGAGATTTCGTGATCGAAGAGTCGTATTCACGCCAATGCTTCGGAGCAGAAATTAGAGCGGTAGGTTATAGGGTCATTGACCGCGGTCTTCTGAGAATATGGTGCCCTATAATGTTGGATGGAAAAGGAGCTCGTGGCTAAATAATAACAGTCACACGGGTCGATCTTTAAGGTTAAGCAACGCTTGCCAAGGTTGGTCTGTAGATGGGTGAACATCTTAACATAATGAGTTTCCTCCGTGCCTCGGAAAGCACGTTAAGCCGTTGGTCCCAGCTGTAATTTGTAGATCTTTGGCAGTTGTTACTGGTTGTCAGAAGCCAGTAAATCTAATCTCTAGTCTTGCCAAGAAATACCGTGTTACCCAGTTAATGGGTTGTGGAGGTCTGGTAGGCAGCCGCTCCACGTAAAACACTGGTATTCAGATGAATCCGGTTTGACTGGAAGCCGACCCCAATATATAGTAGGGAAAAGGCTAGGCAGATGAGAATGTTGGTTTGAAAGGACGAGTAAAGGATAGCGAGTCGACTTTCATTACATGGAGAGACGGATCTTCAAGTCAAGCTAAGCTAATTTTATAAAGCTAGTTCGTTTGTTTGGTTGAACGTGCTTATTTCAGAAACTAATGGTTCTATTTGAAAAATTATTTTAGTGCTGTATAGACCATTTATCGAGGAAGGCTATACCTATAACATCACGCTATGACCAATGGGCATTAATGAAAAATGTGACGCAGACGATGTTGCGCGGGTCAACTAGTTACTTTTTTTTATAATTTAACTTTTACCGACGGAACACTATTACTAAGCCTTTGCTGTCCCTCTCTCTGTCTGTTAGTCCGTCTATCAGTCAGCGAGCTGTATCCCAAGAACCGTAATAGTTAGATTGTTGACATTTTCCCAGATTGTGTATTTCTATTGCCGCATTAACAAAAAATTATAAAATTAAAGTTTAAGGTACGTAACCCTTCGTGTGCGAGTCCGACTCGCACTTGGCCGATTTTTAAATGTTTTTTGTTTAATTGACCTATGATTAATTTCGTTTGCGGTCAAAATAAACTTAACAAAAGAGATTTATTGGATTATAGAAAAATAAATTTTACTGCAATAACTGACCCAAAGAAGCATGGGCTGAAAAATGAAGATAAGCAAATGAGGATTTAATATAACCGGCCAAGTTTGAGTCAGACTCTCACACGAAGGGTTCCGTACCATAAACCGAAAAAAATCGTAGAGAAAGATAAAGTTAGAGTGAACAGGCTCCTTCTGGGTAGGCTCGCTCTATCGTAGACTTTGTCTCTGTCATCTCTGACCTAGATTAGAGGTAAGAGCAAACCCATCACAAAAAAACACGTTTCTTGTATGGAAGTCCCGTAACAACTACAAATAATAACAAATAATTGAATTAAAAATTATAATTCAATTATTTGTTGTCATAGCGACAATAGAAATACACTCTCTATCAACTGTCTACCTATTACGGTTCTTGCGATACAGTCCACTGATAAACAGACGCCCGTATGTATCGACGGACGGAGGGATAACCGAGACTTAGGAACAAGGTTCCGTTGGTTACCCTTTGGGTCCGGAACCCCAAAAAAGGAAAATTACAAAAAAGCACATCTCAGAATGGTCTAAACAGTTGGCTGTTTGTAATTGTTATGAATCTTTCTAGAAGGCTTTTCGGATAAATTTAAGTTCCAACAATTTTCTTCAGTCTTAATACCCCAACCCCTCACCACCTATACCCTATAAACTTAAAAACTGCAGCAGAAACTTAAAAACTGCTGCTCATTTAAAAGCCATTTTAACGAGAACCCTCGCGGCCGGACAATCCGGACCGAACAGCGAAGCACGTAGAGCTGCTTTATCGCTAAATTCCTTCATCGTACGTCAAACTGTTTGCCGCTGGTTGGCTGTGGTGGGACAGGGGATGGAGTGCAGTTGTGTTGTTGTATGGGTTGGTGAAGATTTTTATTGTTTTTTCGCATGTTGCTTTTTTTTCGTTCGCATTCATAAAACGGAGTATTTGATGTAAGGCTTCTGGAGCCTTAGATTAAATACGCCGAGACAAAGCGATTATGATTTCACAAATAAAGCCAAGACATTTCAGTTTAGTATGTGAATTAAATACAACTATTATAGTAAATAAATATTAGTATAGATTTCTCAATTCCTTATAATTTGTCATTTTATGGATTGATTTTATTTGATCTGAAATAAACTGAAAGAAACTGAACATTTGGTGCACCTCAGCAACTTTTGGCAACTCCACCCCACCCCCTGTTCACAAACCGAAAGATAAGAGGACGTCCCGAGATAGTACAGTACAATACTTATCCAATTAAATTAGCCGACTGCAGCAGGAGGTGTAATGAGTTAGACCTTATTTATAACGACTCGTTCGGTATTTTAGTTGACATTTAAACGGCTACTTAAAGTTTTATTGATTTCGCGCTAATAAATAAAGTTATTTTTTAAACTATTTTGTTTGGTTATCGTTCATGTGGGAATAGGTAAATAATGGTAGCTGCTACAGCAGTACGGAGGCTTTTTTACCGTTGAGTTTGACAAGTAGTGGCACTTAATGGTACCCACTATTAAGTCATCACTTTTAAGCGATTAATCCTTGCGTTATTTAAATTCAAAAACACAATTTCTAGTTCTTGGGAGTTAAGGAACACGGAGTTTAATGAAACTTGATCAATAAGGATCCCACTTAGTTTTGAAAATTTAGTTAAGGCTTGTATTCATGCCAATGACCTTGTCCATGTGAACGGTGATAGTTAGCACCGTTCGCATACTATCCCTCTACGCGCCACTCTGCTACCCGCATTTTTATTTTTATAATAAAAATAACAAATGTTTTTAAAAAGTAACAAAGGAAACCATTTTCATTTGTATTGCCGACGAAAAGCTGCATGTTTTTGCTTGTTTTAAGCTTCTTGCGAGAGAGCAGCCTTAAGAACATAATTCGAAAAATATTTCTAGTGGCCTCTTTAAGACAGAGAAAATGCAATAAATCAGTTAGGCCACGTTATTTTAGTAATCCGTACGTTAAAACGAGATTACTATTGTCTCTTTAAGGACACAAATAGTCGCATAGAGCTACTTCTTCTTCTTCTTCGTATCGCTGGCACTACAGTTGATTAGATTTGGATGGTATTCCAAAAATTTGCCGCGTCCACGGCATCGTTGGCGGCAGCACATGGGTTACATAGGCTGCAAGTTTTGGGGCACAGAGGGCAAGATGTGGAGCATGCTTTTTGACTTGGCTACAGATCTACACCCTGCAGTTGATCCGTCACGCTAGCCCCACTTTGCGAGGTTGGAATTATATCTTTTTATTTGCAGTCTGAGGCAGTTCAGGGACTTCTAAGTGAACCACGGAAGGTTAGAATCTGCGGGAGGATGTTTGCTTGGTTGTAAATAGTTCACGAGTGCAGGCTACTGCAGTCTACTATAAATAGATGGACTAGCCCATAAAGTTTTTAGAAGTCCGTACCCAATGGATAACTAATGGAACTCTATTACTGAGGCTTCGCTGTCCGTCTGTCTGTCAGCGAGCTGTATCTCAAGAACCGTAATAGGTAGTCAGTTGAAATTTTCACAGATTGTGTACCTATTTCTATTGCCGCTATAACAACAAATAATAAAAATTAAAGTTTATGGTAAGGAAACCTTCGTGTGCCAGTCCGATCCGCACTTGACCGGTTTTTCTATAAGTCGACATTAAATATCATTGTTGCCACTGCGGGTAGAACCTGGATGAGGCTGGCACAGGAACGTGGGGATTGGCACAAGAAAAGAGAGGCTTATGCTCAGTAGTGGGCAAAGTTGGGCTGTGGATGATGATGATGATACATCGAAACAGTATTTAGATTTCAACTCTGATTACAAAGTACAGTCAACGACCTGAAACAGTAATAATTAACCGACTGTCACAAAGCAGTTATAATGAGTTTGATTAAACTTTATTCGTTTTCTGGGAAGCGGTCCAATGACTGATTCAAAGTAATGACATGGAATAGAAAAGTTCAGAAGGTTAGTGGACATGTAAGAACACTTTCCAGAACTGCGGGTCTAAAAAGGCCACTTTAGCAGAATCACATCACGCTACATGGTGTCAATTATCCATATCAACCTTGAACCTAATGCCTTAGAGATAAAGATGAAAATGAAATTGGGCAGATTGTTGTGTGGCTAATATTATGATTCTGCTAAAGTGGCCTTTAAAGACCCGCTGCTGTGAAACGTAGTGTTTGGCCTTGAAATGGACATCGGTATAAAACTTTCCTAACAATTTTTTTAAGTGTGAAAGTGAGTTTTGTTGACCACGCTTTCACGTCTAAATTAGTGAACTGATTTTCATGAATTTTGTTGCATAGATAAATGAAACTTGTTTCTGCGAAAACCTGTATAAATGCGAGTGATGCCACGGGAATACACTAATTGATTCCAAAAATACAATAGTTTAGGAGATAGAGATGAAAGAAAATTGAACAGTCTAGTGGAGCTCGTGTCTAAATAATAAAAGCCGCACAGGTCGATCTTCAAGGTTAAGCAACACTTGCCTAGGTTGGTCTGTGGATGGGTGACCATCTTAACATAACGAGTTTCCTCCGTGCCTCGGAAAGCACGTTAAGCCGTTGGTCCCGGCTGTCATTTGTAGACCTTTGACAGTTTTACAGATTGTCAGAAGCCAGTAAATCTGACTCCAGTCTTGCCAAGAAGTACCGTGTTACGTTGTTAATGGGTTGTGGAAGTCTGGTAGGCAGCCGCTCCACGTAAAAATACTGGTATTCCGGTAAATCCGGTTTGACTTTAAACCGATCCCAATACCTATAGTTGGAAAAAGGCTAGGCAGATAATGATTTATCTGGCAACTCAAGCATTATAATTCGTTGAATCATTGCAAATAAAAAACAGATTGGATGCATTCGGATAGATATCGTAAAATAATGATCTCTTTTATTAATGTTCTCTTTTCAACGGTGACACTGACAGTCGCATGAGTTTATTTGTAAAGAGTTGACCTTCTGTTGTGTGTACTTTTTGATAATGTAGACTTCTGTGTAAAGCCAGTAATCTTGATTGTTAGATTTGATTCGGGAACCGTCAATTATATTGTTAAAGATATTACGTGGCTGATATTTATGTAACATAGCTGTGCTTGAGGCAAGAGTTTCTATAGTTCCAGGATAGAATATAACGAAACGACCAATCGGAATCGTGCACCAAGGTTATGACGTTTGATAAGTCTAGAATGCCCATATAGATGTATCTTTATGTCCAGGTACCTTCATATAGTTCTTACCTCTCTAAGTGTGTATGTCACTAAACTACTCCTAAACAGCTTGCTCGATTTTGATGATTTGTGTGTGTTTGAGAAGGTTGCGTTGCATTCATGTTTTAGATTTTATCTAAATAGTTGACCCGCGCAACTTTCACATTTTTCATTACTGCTCCACTCCTATTGATCTAAGCGTGATGATATAGCCTATAGCCTTCCTCGATAAATGGGCTATCTAACACTGAAATAATTTTTCAAAGCAGACCAGTAGTTCCTGAGATTAGCGCGTTCAAGTAAACAAACAAACTCTTCAGCTTTATATATTAGTAATAGATAACTTATTGGGTGATAGGATTGTAGACTTTCGGTATAGGACCGATAGTTTCAAAATTATTTTTATTTGAATCCGGAAGATGGAGCTTGGGTGATAGAGAGGTTGGATTGTAGACCTAGTAAGGTAAAGTGTATTTTCTATATTGATAGAGGGAATATATACCCAGATACATAGATCTTAAGAAAGAAAAACATTAAAGCAAGAGAGAAGAGAAAGCGTTTTCTAACAAACATAGGCTTGTTTATTTACTTCGGGGGGCCTGAAATATTGTAGCAATAAGATTAATATACCAACCCTATATTGTATTGGCGTTTCCATAATCGAACATTTCTGTCATAGTGAATGAATTTACCACAGTTATTTAGTTATCTTTCGGTCAGCCATTAACACCCCAGCTGTTAGACATATCTATTGGTACGATAAAATCTACACTGAATTCTAGCCTTAAACTAGTCAGATAATAATTTAATCGTAACAATTCATGTCTGTTTCCTTTGGTAGGGCGTTAGTCGTGAATAGTTGAGAATTTTGACATTTCAACTGACCAATTAAATTGCGTTGTTTGTTCATTCGTCATTGTGCGTTTTGGGGCATGATTGGGTTTTACAAATAAGACTACTGAATCGAGCAATATTAATTTACTTTGGTACTTTACTTACTGTGAGGAGCTCGTGGCTAAATAATAACAGACGCACGGGTCGATCTTCAAGGTTAAGCAACGCTTGCCTAGGTTGGTCTGTGGATGGGTGACCATCTTATCATACCGAGTTTCCTCCGTGCCTCGGAAAGCACGTTAAGCCGTTGGTCCCGGCTGTCATTTGTAGATCTTTGGCAGTCGTTACGGATAGTCAGAAGCCAGTAAATCTGACTCCAGTCTTGCCATGAAGTACCGTGTTACCCAGTTAATGGGTTGTGGAGGTCTGGTAGGCAGCCGCTCCTCGTAAAATACTGGTATTCAGCTAAATCTGGCTTGACTGGAAAAGGCTAGGCTGATGATGATGGTACTTTACTTGTACTGTCTTATGATAATTTACTATTTCTGATATTATCAATAATACTTTTTTTAGCAGTCAATGACATAAGAAATAAGGAGCCAAAATGGTGGTTCTTTTTCCATTTTTGTGTTTTCCGAAACTTCATATCGAATCTAGAAATTTTGATTTTCATTGGTAAATAGACGAAATTTCTCTCGTAATAACTATCTATGGTTTGCAATATTGAAAGCTCAAAATCGAGTGTTATGTTATTTACAGTACATATTTTAATTTTCAGTACAAAAAAATAGGAAAAAACTTTACAACCCCTCACAACTGCCAAAAAGCACTCATACATACACACCCACCACACCACATTTGGTGATGACCAACACACATACATTAACATAAATGGTTCACGTATTGCTATACATTCAAATAACAAATGTGTGATCTTTACGCGCTCATTTGTGTGAGTGAGTCCGTGGGGTGTAAGTGTGAGTTGTATCTGAATGAGTGGGGTGTGAGTGTGTGCGTGGACAATGATAGTAATTACATAATGATAAGTCATTTAAACGTTGCCCCGCGGTACGGGTGTAGTGGACTTAATATTGATGTACGGTCAGCTAAGAAGTTCGTCTAAATAGATTACGATTTATGTGAGAAAATTTCGGTGGTGATAAATCATTGGAGTTTTTAGAATTTCTTGCAGCTCTTAAGTTGTTGATAGGCACTTTATGAGAATTTAAAGCCAATGATTGGCTGACAAGAGAGATTAAAAAAAAATGACATATTAATTTTTGGTACCGAACTGTGATTTAAAAAAAAATAAAAGAGGATAAGAGTTTTTTTTTAATAAGTACCTAAAAAGTTTCTAAATAAATATAACACAACATAATCAATAATTTACGCATTATCGAGATTAACCCCTTTCCTCGTTTATGTCTTTTCTATTAAAGTTAGTATTATTGTTAGATCCATCCCTGAGAGAAACTTATAATTGTATTGAAATTCTAGATAATTTCAATCCATTGCCTCCACACCAGTATTGGCATTAGCTTAGTAAAATTTAGGAGTGTATTAGTATTAAAAGGGCTTACAAAATACATGGTTTGCCTTGGAATCTGAATTTCATCTCGTATATTTATTATATACTTTATTGTACACCTCATAACAAGCACAGGAAAAACGCTTATAAAAAACTAACTAGTGTTGTTGTTCCATAATTTGATAATAATCTCAGTGCCAACTGTTCTATTTTTAAACAACGTTCGCATTAACATGTTAGTCGCTATCTGTCAAAAAACATTGACAGATAGCGACTGTCATGCAAATGAAACCTCAGCCCCCTCGAATTTTCCTTTCTTCCTACGCCTAGTAAATTAACAATAATCTAATCCAATCCAAAACAACACGCACAAATTAGAAAACAAAACACAGTATAAGCTCACATTATTACTCAACCACACTTATCTATAATCTCAAAATAGCTGATTACATTCATATCAATGCTAAACACACGAAATAACATAATAGACGTTTAAATTATTCTTTCCGAAAAATAATAATACTATTTCAGTTAATAATTATTAATAATTGTCGTAATTATGCTAGTAATTTTGCTGCTGACCGTACAACAGTTTTCGTGGAACAAATTCCACAGCATTTGTTTGATGCGCCATAATAAGGCTCAATTATGATAAAAACTTACGTTTGTGCTATATATTCTATGGTTTTTATTTATGTTAATATATAGACTGTTGTACGAAAACCTTTGTTATATATTAAGCCTTAAAGCTTCTTAGCTTTATCAGGGTCAGCAGGAGTACAGACTCAGTTAGACATCGATAAAGATGAACTATGATTATTAGCTTGTTGACCACTAAATGGTTTTCGTTCCTCGTTTTTTTTTTAAATCCGCTTTTAAAGAAGAAGTATTGATCATTTTGTAAACCTAAATTATTATTCGTGTTGTAAACCTATGAGCTCTTAAACATAAACTTTTACTTAACTTCTATATTTCCTGATAAAAAAAAAAAATATATTTCAGACAACAAAATCCATATACGTATAGGCAGGGTTGTCAGTAACAATAATAATGACTATAACCCGTCAGCTTTTAAACCAAGAGTTCACAGGGACTTCCTACCCCCTTGGTAAGACTGATATAAGATTTTCTGCCCTCTAGTTACTCGTCATGACTTCCAAATATCTGTAATAGTGATTGCCGGGAGCAATGTCTTAGTGTACCTATTTTCTGAGTCATGGCCAGCTCATCATTAAGCTGACCTCGGCAAACGTTAGTTTGCTCCCCCTGCAGCTAATTTACGAGTAGCTACGAGGTGCTCAAGCCAAAAGCAAGATCATTGTAAAAACAAGTGCGAGTCGGACTCGCGTGCAAAGGGTTCCGACCCAATTTAATTTTTGTAACATGTTATTTTAAGACTTCTTATAGATTTTCCTGTAATCTGTAGGTAAAGCATTTTATTTTCAAAATTTTCGGAGCAGTTGTTTCAGAAATGAGGGCAGGGAATGATAATTTTTGCTCTAATTTCTTGAATTACTTCAAAAACATTAATTGTTAAATTGTGAAAAAATATTATTTGTAAATTAAAACCCTCATAGTTATAAGCCCTTTTATTTGAAATGTCATTCGATATTGCACAAAAAACTTTTTTTATTTGACCCCCAAAAGTGATCTCTATGCTCAAAATTAATTTTTTTTACGTAATGCGTGCGTATTTGGGTCACAGAAGTCCATATGTATACAAAATTTCAACAGAATCAGTCTAGTAGATCCGAAGAAAACTGGCTGCGACGGACTAGCAGACATACTCCTGAGTGATCCTATAAGGGTTTTCTTACGGATGCTCGGAACCTTAAAAAACAAAAATAACATGAATTTTAAAACAATCTTGCACAAGAACACAAGCAGCTGACCATAATCTGTACCTACCGACATAAACTCATTGACATTCATACGCGTAAATTGCACTAAAAAGCTACATTTTACGCGTATCTGCGTAATACCTCGACTTGTTTAATTATCTGAATAAATTGCCGACAATTATAATTATTATTAGACCACACACAGTAACATTATTTAAAAAATAATTTTTAATCCAAGCGATTATGGGCAGATGTTACATGCCTGTTTTTAAATGTTAAGTAAAACTGTTTTGAAAACATTCAACTAATTTTAGTAGCTTTAACTTAAGCACGTATGTTTAAATTAAAATATCATTTGGTTTCGAATTATGAGGTTTACTTGGCTTGTAATGATAAAATTAAAGGTTTTTTGGATCCTGCTTTTATTAATGATTTTGCTTCTTTGTATCACAATTTTTAGGTTCTGTCTTTTTAATCTATACTGTATACTAATATATAAAGCTGAAGAGTTTGTTTGTTTGTTTTCTTGAACGCGCTAATCTGAGGAACTACTAATAAAAATTTTTTCAGTGTTGGATAGCCCATTTGTCGAGGAAGGCTATATGCTATATATCACCACGCTAAGACCAATAGGAGCGGAGCAGACGAAGTTGCGCGGGACAACTAGTTTAATAATATGACTGACTATAGTTTTAAAAGATGTTTTAAAAGGAAGGAAGAAATCATCGTGAAATTTGTTTCATCATATCAGCCAAAGAAGGTCCACTGCTGGACATAGGCCTCCCCCAAGTGTCGCCACAACAACCGGTCCTGTGCGTCTCGCATCCATCCGCTTCCCGCGACCCTCACCAGGTCATCGGTCCACCTTGTGGGAGAACTTCCAACGTTGCGTCTTCCGTTACGCGGTCGCCAAATTTGTATCACTCCTGCATACATTTTAAATGAATAAGGGAGTCACAGAAAGTATAGACACCAACACAACATCAAGTTACCCAAAATTGTCACATTTTCTCAATTAACCTTGAACCTTATCGCTTTAACGATAAAATTGAAAATTTATTAAGGTGAATGCTCCAGTGAATATTACAGAAATAATCATTCTTTCGAACTACATGAACTTAGAGGGCTATATTGATGATTAAAAGATTAAAATGGTTATAATTCTTTAGATAAATACGCGTTACGGTCGCGGATCCCATTTGGTCCACATACAGCTTCACACTGACCGGCAAATTGCAAAAAACATAAAAATATTTGAATTTCGCGGGCTACCCTGGAGCATTCACCTTAAAGAAATTAGATAGATTGTTGTAGATTGATGTGCTGGCGTCTGTACAACTATTTCATCAGCTGAAAAAACCTTTCTAACTCTATAAATTAGAAATAGTAAAAAGTAAAACGTTGACTGGTAAATTAAAAAAGAACAGAATCATAAAAGAAAGATTTAATAACTCGAATGATGATGACAAAGTCTTAATTATGGCGATAGAACACAGAAAAATGATATAAACAACTAAATAGGATGCATTTGTTGGATAACAAGAAGTTATCTGCAAAAGTACAAGAATTACGACTGATATTGCAATCACCCTTCACATTATCATACACGGTGATTACAAGTTATTTCTTAAGATTAATCATGATAACAGACTATGTGCAGTCATAGAAATTAATAGTCTCTAATGTATTAATGTTCTTTTACACGTAATACATAACGTTTTCGTTCTAAGAAATAGTAAAGGTATAGCTATGTAGGTAACTGTTAATATTGATGATAAACAATAATACCTCAATCTATTGAAATTGCATATTTTTTGCTTCTCTTTACCGTGCAATGGTCAGGCCTCATTAAATTTCATAGCGCTTTAAACCATTATACCCAGATCTGACTTCAGAAACATGTCTATAAGGATTGAAGGTCTGGGAGTAATGGGGAAAACAGCTATTTTTAAACTACTGTTATACATTGGTAATTATGTCTTGTTATGGGATAAAAGCTAATTGATATGGGCAGATATTGTATGGGTGGAAGCTAAAATTGAACGGTTTGAAGACATAAGTTGGCTTGATGAAGTTATTTTATTAGTTGGTGAAGATAAAATTAATGTGGCTGATTATGGTCGGGGGCCGTTGAGTGGTGGTTGAAAGCTAAATTAAAACTCCATTGAAACTATAGGTCTTAGTGCATCTGCTTACCGATAAGTTAATGCTTATGGGTAATCAATAAGTTCGTAATGTGTGACAATTGTAAATTTTCAAATGGTTTATGACTTATCTTGTTTATATAAACCGCTAATATTTATCAGCTTCATCTTAATGAAGCTGATAAATATTCTATCTGAGAAGAAGAATGTTATCAAATAATGTAGGGCGTAGGAAAAGCCATACAGATTACTGTAATGGAGTAGTCACGACAGCTGTCACTTATGAGTCTGACCATCGGTAAGTGATAACATTTCAGAGACCTCTATGATTAAGACACTAGGGTAGAATTTGGTAAAAATCCTATTATAAGTGTATTCATAAAACAATTTAAGAGAGCAAGAAGAGTCGAAGAAGCAAACATTATAGATGTGGGCTGTGGGTTGAAATATTCATTATGATCTGAACGCAATATTGTGCTATCTAAATAGTATTTGTGTCACATCTGGAGTTGTTTATTAGACGGACCTTGTAGAAACCAGAACCTGTGCGTCAATCTTGTGAATCAATCTAGAACACAATTTAGGACTTATTAGTATTCATGTTAATTGTATTATCCGTGGTGCTTGGCAACTGGGCTCAACCCTGTTATACATGTCCTTTCGTGCCTATTGGACTAGCTCTGTTCTGTCTCTTGCTTAATTCATCATGATCTACCAAATCTTTTCCTAACTAAGTCGGGGTTAAAGTCGATAAACTAACTAGGTTACGCTTCCAAAAAATAAAAGACTTCCTCAAATAACCTCGTAGCATGTACCTGCCATAAGGTTATTCGTTAAAAACTGTTTCTCTTCTTCAAAATATCAAAGCACATATATACTGGGTTATATAAATGAACCCGTTACACCAGCAGCATCCAACAATTTTCCAGTAAACAGTTCTTCACTTACGTTAACTTCAAGTAGCTCTACGCTAGCAAGTTGTTGCCTTGTAACAGTATTTGTTCTATCTATATCTTCAAGCTCCATTAGGTGTACGGAATGATCAGAATTCCTGGTATTGGTGCTTGCTTGCACGCATACGTTATATTTGGCAAGCAGTGGTGTTAGATTTCAATATTTTGCTGTACTTTGTCCCTCAATATCTATAATGCTGTCTCTTGGATGGATTAGAGGATATTCAAAACGTTGCTGTCCCATGTTTTGGTGAGGTGCTTATGGGCAATTCAGGCCTGTAAAGAAATTTTGTTCCTGTCGTAACAAGTCCACTGGTGTCCATTGCTAATGATATCAGTAGGTTTTATTTATCAGTGGCAGTGATAACTACCAATGGTTATAGTGCAAAAATAGATCAGATAAGATTATGCCAATAGCCAAGCCTGGTTCGTCCTGATTGACTTTTTTTATTTTTTTTCCTGATTGCCTTGGAATTCATTTTTAATTATTTGATCATGACATTATATTTTTCCAGTTATCGCCGAGTAATGTTTTTTTTATTATTTCATCACCACTGCTCTCAAAAAAGGTGAAAGAAATATCGTGAAGAAACCGGCATGTCCTAGAACCAAAAAAATCGAAACCTTGTGACATCTACCAACCCGCACAGGGCCCGCGCGGTGGATTACGGCCCACTCCCTCTCACCGAGAGGAGGCCTGTCTTCCAGCAGTGGGAACATTATAGGCTGATTATGCTTATGCTTATGCTATCGCCGAGGAAGATCTAGAAAACGCTGGCATGATGAATCAGAGAAATTCATGATGGATTGGCCGGCAGCACATCGGGATCAGTGGAAGGCTATGGGGAGATCTTTGACCAGCAGCGGGAAGTACAGGTTAACTAAAAATATAGTATAGTAGGTCAGTAGCTATGTATAAGTCCTATGTTTGTGGTTAATCATTTCTGGCTGATACTTACCTACGTCTTTTCTCATAGTTTAGCCATGACTCAAACGACTGAAAATACGATCTCAAACAATAGCCCGGAAGCTAGACACAGAAACTAACAAGCTTCTAAATAAATCCAACGTTTAGAATGTTTCATCACCTAAAATCTTACAAAACATCAGAGATTTCATCACAGATAGTCAGCTTCCCAAGAACAGTCCGCTAAAAACGACGAAATAACCGGAAATAACCAGTTTAGTAGCGACCGGGAGTCGACTAAACGACTAAAAAAACTATAACCATTATGTGTACCATCGCATCTACGTGGGAGACGCAATTATTTTCCAATTTTAATCAAAAATATCATTTTCTCAACCTTTCACTTCCACTTAAGTATTTAAATGTCAATCTTTTGCTCTTACTGAGAACTTCGCCTTAAGTAGTCACGAAAACACAAAGGAATTTGAGCTTTGTAACAAGAAAATAAGAATGAAAATGGAAAAGCGTGTTACCTTTGATCTAAAACAATTTGGTTTCGAATGATTAATGTGAGTAACACTAGGTATTGTGTTGAATTTTTTATTGAAGGTTCTGTGCTATTGGATTAGCAACTTTATTTTAATACTTTTAAGTTACAAATTACATTGTATAGCACTATTGGCTTGAAGCTAGAAAGCACAAGAAAGAAATTGATAAAATAACATTAGATTGCAATAATGACGATACATTATAAGATGCAGTGTTAATAAAAAGTCCACGTATTTGTTTCAAGTAAATCTTTTTTTTTTTGTTTGTAGAAAACTACAAAATAATCACTCAATGTCATATAGTTCTGCTTACATGTGTGTAAAAAATTGATTGTGAATGGAATCGTCTCGTACTCGCTATAAATAATAAATAAGCAACCTATTCATGGTATTGTTTTTGTATTTGCTACCGGAAATACCGTCTGTACTAAGAAAAACTTAGAATTTGCTTTCTCATCACAATAAAAAGAGTATCTTCCTGGTGTAGTAAATAAGTTATATTTTGCTATTTATTCACTAGTGATCAAATTTCTACTTAACACTATGTATTTACTTTTAAAAAAATACTTTAGTAGGAATTAAAGACCCGACTTGTCGTACTCAGCGCTTCTCCTCCACACTTATTATTTATGCGCTCAGCCAAAGTGTGGAACTCTCTGCCAGCATCTGTCTTCCCGTCCACATTTAACTACATATATCTATTTTCTGACGTAATTTTAATATCATAGACGAGGGTAAGAAGAATGTAAGGCAGACATGGAATTCGGTGGATCACGTCGGACGCATGCATTTTGACTATTGGTCAAGTCTCCACACAATGTATGCCAGAGGTTATTGACTGCGTCCCGCAGGCCCAGAAAGCGACAGCGAAATGAACTGGATGCACATTACGAAGGCTGGTTCGATGTTGTGCAAGAAAAAAGTGTCTGGAAAGTTTTGGTCTTTGCCCAACCGTGGAAAACTCTAAGCTAGTTAAAAAAATGTATGCATGGCTATTACATACATACAATCAGCCTATATTGTTCCCACTGCTGGGACACAAGCCTCCTCTCCACTCCGGGTTGCTAGATGCCACATGTCATGTGTTGCTGTTTTTTATAAATTTTTATATGAAGCTGTTTTTTATATTTCTATGGTTCTAGGATATGCCGGTTTCCTCACGACATTTCTTACATTACTCTTCACCGCTTTTAGAGCAGTGGTGATGAAATAATTTACACAAAGTAAAGCGCCTATCTGGGTTCGAACCTACGACCTACAACACGTAAGTCGCAGCCATTACCACCAGGCCGACACTGCACTCGACCAACACTGCACTCATATGATGATGAAGTTTTTAGAAAACAAGTTTTAGTAAAAGTCTCCACTCCACCCAGTGCGGGAGAGGGCATTTGATGATTTTTTCTCTCACAAAAAAATCTCAATTCTCCTTTACTACAATATTGCGGATATTCAGTCATAAAATCATAATTACTAGTTTTTACTACACCTCCAGAACATTATGGAATACCAACAACCTATCATTCTTTTTACAAACCTCAATAAACATAACAAAACTCTTTCATGAATATTCCACAGACTCATAGACAATGCTCATCAGACATGGCCGATACAATGCATACATCAACGAAACAAATGTGGTCATATAGCCCATTAATATCCTTACTTGGATAAAATATTAGCATATATACAAGTATGTATGTTGCGTGAATTACTCAGAAAGTAAAATGTTAGTTTATTTTAGATTGGCGATAGAGATGTAAGGATAAGAAGTGGTTGTAAATCAACAGTTGGTCGTGTGACGTGCATAGTTTAGGGTTGAGCATCATTAAGGCGATGTGCCATTTGGAAAATTGTATAAAAGTGATTTTTTCTGTGAAAACGTGTTGATATTTTTTGCAGATCCAAGATGACTGCCTATCCAATCGTATAATTTGTAACATTACTTTCTTATTACTTATACCAATTATAAATTACAGTAAGATATTTTAGAGATTGAATAAGTGGTTTCATAGTACTAGTCTCTTCTCTCAAAGGTTAACCCGTCGGTTTTTCTAATACATTTTTCCCTTGAGCTGTTAAGTTACAAAAAAACCCTATAGTACCTATTTATAAATCATGCCAAGATTAATGAAGATGTACGTCTAAAACCTGCTTACATATTCAAAAAGGTCATCGAAGCCAAAACTTGTACTTAAAAACAATACCAACCGAATTCAGAACCTTTTTTGAAATCGGTTAAAAAGTGTTCTAAATCAAGTCGCAATATCATCTCAGCGAACTCCAGTGTAAAAAACTTATCAAAATTTTAGCTACTGCAATGCGAATGCAAAATATGTTCCTTGAATTAGCCCTGTGATATTTGATTGGAAAGATTCACATTCACACTAATGAGATCGACTTAATTAGCAATGCTTGAGTAGCCATTAAGAATCGGATCTAACTCAAACACCGTCCATTCTATCTTTAGTACTTGTATCAATGTTTACAACTAAAGCTCAGTGTGCATCGATCCTAACGGCGCCAGCGACCATGACGCATCCCGTCCATATCTACGGTGAAAATTGCAGAAAATTAATTAATTTATACAACTCTTTATATTTATACAACTGTTATAGACGATACGGTGCGCGGGTGTGCGCTGGCCTTTATATGGCAGACGGATTTAGGGTATGATGCATTTGTTCTTTTGCATTATTGCAAAAATAATATTGAACTACTTTTAAGTATTGCTCGCAGAACAGATGGTAGATGGGGCCGAAAAATTCTGGAGTGGCGACCGCGTATCGGAAGACGCAACGTTGGAAGGCCTCCCACAAGGTGGATCGATGACCTGGTGAAGGTTGCCGATGGATGCAAGACGCGCAGGACCGGTCGTTGTAGCGACACTTGGGGGAGGCCTATGTCCAGCAGTGGACGTCTTTCGGCTGATATTATGATCATGATGATTTTTAAGTTTTTTAAGTCTTTCTCTTCAGCGTTAAAAAGAAGATAGGTAGTAGGACAAACCGGACTGATTTCGCTCGGTTTTCAGGAGACACAAACAACATCAGCGTATTTTACTCCTTAGCTGTACGCAAAATGGAACGTTTTGTCTCCTTTTAGTAGAATAAGGGCATTACGTACTCACAGGGCAGACTTCTAAAAACTATGAACAAGTATTTTGTATCTCAAGTCTAGCTCTAACCCTCTACTGAGAAAAACTTTAAACAATGACATTAGGTTCTATGAATATCCCGGATATTTGAACAAACACACCTTGGATTTATCCTTTTGATGAAAATACTTCATACTCTGCATCCATCAGGCCGAATGCGAAGCTAGAAAGCTTTTATTACTCGTATTAAACGACGCGACCCAATTTCGCCAAAATTGCTCAAAATTGGGTCACGGCGGTCCCAGTAAAAGCCCAAATATTGTTCGTCATGTGTAAGAAAACGACAGACTATACTTTATCCCTTTCATATTCAGTTGTTCGGGAACCTTCGATACCTCTCGTGAATCTTGCACTGCATTGATTAGGCTCTAGGCGAAGTAATATTCTGTCAGGTATAAACTTGTTGAAAAATAAAAAATGTATGAGATTGACACACCCCACCGAACCTGCATCACACATGAATCCCATTTTGACAGTTTGAGAATTGATATTGCTTAATCTAAAAACCAAGTTAGAAGTAACTTTCAAACCACAAGACTCCGGAATTTTCCTCGACAATGCAAAAGGATCTTGATAATACTACATTTCTTTTTTACTATTGATAGGCACGCGCTTGACCACTATCTCACCTGATGGTAAGCGATGATGTGGTCGAGCTGTACGCATTATGAATGTGTTACCAAAACGTTTTGTGCGCGTGGGTGGGATGTTCACCATGTACCGGTGGCGCATCGCCTAGTGGTCTAGTGGTCTGATGATGGAACGGGCTTAGCGGAATTAAATTATGCAATTCCGTCGCACATTGCCCAAAATGCAACCGGTAGAAAACCGACAGGCTAGCAACTCGCCGTCGATGCTCAAGACTTTGGAGCTTCGTCGCGACGAGCCTCTTATTGCCAATGATCCTCTTGGCTCGTTTCTCAATTGACTCAAGGGCATCGAGCTGGTATCTGGCAGATCCATCCCAAAGATAAGAGCAGTATTCCATACACGATCGAACTTGCGCTTGATAGAGTTCATACACAGTTTTCTAACATTCTATACCCAAAGAAAGCCTCATTATTATGTTCTACAAACACGAGCTAAATAAAATTGATTACTCTATAAGTGCAACGTATTGAAAACGTGTCAGGTTCATAACATCGGCGCAGGCGCACAAAAACGCGTTTTATATTGCCGTGTGATCCAGCTACAATGGCTGTTAATAATCTTTATTAGTCGTTATAGAATCTATCTGAAACAGCGTTTAGAATAACGTTTTCAGGGTCCCGTCGGAGGTGGGTTAAACTTTAGATTGATGGAAGAAAGTTCGGTAAGTCTTCTCTTATAAGTTACTATGGGGTAATTATAGTAAGGGGTGGGGTTTTTAGTAAGTTGAGGGTCGTGTAGAGGGTGTGCTCACGTGCCCGCAATTACGAGGATCATCACAAAGAAGCTCACAAACGACAACTACAATGGAGCTGAATCGCTTTGGCCGAAATCGTGCGGAACACGTCATAGGATGGGGTAAGTAGGTAAATGAAGAATAATAAGATTAATGCAAAACCGATATTTTTCTTTCAAACCAGCGGCGGCAGCAGTTCAAGCAAAATTTTTAATTTTTTCCATCAATTTATCAGTCCAATGTGGGTGTAGTTACAAAAAGAACCTTACTTGCATCACAAATTTCTTCTTCAAGGAAATTTGTAACTGTTTAGCTTCTAATGAATCTTTCACAATCATACACTCAGTAATAATATTTTTTTTGAATGTACAGAACCCATCAACCAGCAACACGGTTCAATTTACCCCATCTTTTTTTCCGTTTCACGCCTCTATTACCATACATCGATAGTTTTCCATTGTCTTCAGTAATAAATGTCTAAGTAAAATTACGCGTGAAGCCATCAAATAGTTAATAGGCGTTCGGGACCGTTACACGAGCGTTTAAAAATCGCTGCGATTTTACGCAAGTCGTGTGCGAAAGTTGTTCGTTCATGGTGTCTATGGTTGTTAGTCGTGGTGATTAGATGGGTGGTGATTTTTGTTGCTATGGTCAGGTTGATTGGTAGCTGGGTTTAAAATTATTTTAGCTGCCTGAACGTTCAGCAACAAAATTTTGATCTAAATACCAGGGACGTATGCTAAAATTGGACCTACAAAAACTGTGTATATGTTGAAGTTTTAGACTCAGTTAAAGGTACGTACCTATAACTTGTTTTTTAAGAATGGGAAATCATCAAATGACTCCTTCCGCTCTGGTTGGAGCAGAAGAGAGTCTTATACTCTTACTGACTTAAGCCCGTCCGAGTTCCTCCTAATGCTTTCTGAGTTTCAGGACCGCGGTGGCTCTTTCGAACAAGTTACACAACTGGTCTGGCAGCACCTATTACTGAGTCTAAAACTTGAACTTATACATAGTTGACAGGTCTAACTGTGGTCAAGTGACCAGTCTGCGATGTCATCCACATCGCCAACCCTAAAACACACAAACTAGGACAATATGACATAATAATTCTTCGAGGTGACGGTCCTCAGCATTTTTTTTATTTTTGTTTGGTTTGCTCTAGACTCTAGTCTAGGTCAGAGATGACAGAGACAAAGTCTACGATGGAGCGAACTTACCCAGAAGGACCCTGTTCACTCTAACTTTGAAGTGATTAGGGTTGAGTATTGAGGAATTACGACGCAAGGAGGAGATAATAATATACACATAAAGGGACATCGGATAGAGAGAGACCAGTTGTCTGCCATGAAAAAAAACGGAATAGTTTGATTAAAACTTATTGACGCCATTTTATGCCTAGATCATCACCATCATCATCATAATCATAACAGCCGAAAGACGTCCACTGCTGAACATAGGCCTCCCCCAAAGGGGGGATTTGCCATAATCGCCACGTTTGGCAGGCGGGTTGGCGATCGCAGCATATGGTTTTGCGTTTTACAAAGAACGCTGCTGCCCATTCTCTGGTGAGTCCCTTAATCACCTCTTACGACACCCACGAGAAGTGATGGGGTGGTATTATTCTTTTACGGCACCATCCGGACGGATGCCTAGATTAAGACTATTTTTTCTAGCTTGTCAATCAGTCTTGTCACTAACAATAAAAACTTTCCAACCAAACCTATAAATTAACCCCTCAGCTCCTTTACACAAGCGTTCCAGAATAAACGTTTGCCATAAAAAGCTACAATAAGACGTACAAAAGCAATAATGAGCCAAGAATAGCCGATACTATGCCACATGCAATTTTGATTCAACTACTCGTATAACAAATGCCAGTCATCCATTGTTGGCAATTTTCATGCCTTTGACACTGGATCACTTAATACTGAACTAATATTTAACGCGCGACGATTATTGTTCTTAGTGTGAAGGTGGGTTTAAGGCCATGACTTGAGGATAAGCGGAAGCGGAAAATAGAAAAAAACATGTACAAGAAAGAAGAATAATAAAGAAAGAAATGTGCAGCGCTGTCAAGGAGATTTTATATCGTGATAAAGCTGCACAGTGGTATGTTTTATTTACATTATATTTCCGGTTTAGTCGTAGTTTTTTTGGTGTATTAATAACACATAGATATGAATAATACTTGCTAGTGTGCTATCAAGATTTTGAAATAGACACACCTTTTATTTAAAACACGATTCTTGATACACGTGCTAGTTAAATTTTCAATTAACTTACCTACTGAATACCTAACGATCTCTGCAAAAGTCTTGAAACCTGTGATGATGATCAGAAACTTGAACCAAATATTGACTTTGATATTGACAGAAGCTTGAATGACAGCATCGAAGCCACCCAAAAGGTTTTATCAGGACTGATATGATGATAAATAAGTGCATATGACAGAGTTTTTAGACTTAACATAAAACTACAAAAAATTATCTGATGCCACACAAAGCCTACATCACGGTATCAAAGTTCTCCGCGTGATTTGAACATTTGCAACAGCGTGTTACCTTCGGGTAGTAGCCCACCAGACACACCCATCTTGTAGGAGAACACTCTCTCTTCAGTCCAGGTTTGTAGGACTTTACACCCTGTTCCGCATACCTCTATACTGGAACCTCTTGGCAAAATAGACACGCTACCGCCTCACAATATATGACCTGACCCGATCTCTCAAAAAACGTCTAAACTTCACGCCACGCGTAGCCTGTGAGACTCGCGAGTTTTTATTACAATTACGACAGGTGACAACCATGAGAGTTGATACTATTCCGCCATTGTTGCGTGATGTTTCCTTTAGATACAGCCGCGGGTGGAATATACGGGAAGGTTTAGGAGCGGGCGCGACGCGATTCTTGGCAAAGCGAAGTTAACTTCGTCAATGAAAAAGTATGAATGGTTTCATGAGTACCAAAACGGTAATATTGGTATCTATTTGTTGAAGAGAAAAACTGTTGTGACCAGGTAGAAACCATTTCTTTGAACGTTTTCTGCTACGAGTATAATGTAATAGAGATGCACCAAAAAGACATGTTGCAACATCCCAAACTGAATTGATGTAAGATCAAAAGAGAGACGAATAAAGATATTGAAAACGTTACATCGTGCTACTATAATATATATTTTTTTTCCGTTACTGAGTGACTGACAGACAACGGAAAGCTGAAACTACTGGTCGTAGAAAGCTGATTTGGCATTTATACGTTCCTGAGGGGTTTAAGGGAGCAAAAAGAAAGGATTCCCCGAAATTCCTACGGGTACGGGAAAAACGGGATATGCGCATATAAAGTCGCGGACAAAAGCCTGTACGTTTATAAAAGGTATAACCTACTCTGAAGTAAAAGGAAACGTAGCGCGAACGGTCCTATTGTAACCCTGTATATTTCAACAAAGCATTGCTGATATTTTTATTGGCCCAGCGCGCTATGAGTGCAATAATTACTGCGGATGAGCGGCTTTTTCTTATACCTAGGAAATAACAGTTTAAACATTTATGTACTTTGCGATATGTGGGGAAATATATGAACTGGATTATGAGGATTTATTGGTAAAAACGGGATTTTTCAATGGTAAAAAAAGGATTAACATGGATTTACAAATTGGTGTGTTTAATTGTATAAGAACTTGTGTGATACATTGGGTCCACTGAATAACTTGGAAATAATTGATGTAACTTATAACAGTAAAAATGAGTCTACAATTATGTTTTTAAAACCACGTAAAATCTATTTTTTAATTTCGGAGACTAAATTGCATGGCTTTAAGAACTTAATTGAATACAGCCTATTTGACCGAATTCAATATTGAATTTGGGAAAAACTGCACGGTAATAATTGGGAAACATATTGAGTAGTACAACCCGGTGCGTTGTAATATACACCCTGGGATCTAAAAAGGCCATTTTAGCAGAATCAGAAAACGCAACACTCTACCCGTCACTGTCAAATTTTCTCAATCAACCTTGAACCTAATACGTTAGCGATAAAGATGAAAATGAAATTTGACAGATTGTTGTGTGGTTAATATTATGATTTTAATATAATTGTGCTAAAATTGTATTTTTAGACCCACCTGTACCGCATACCTCTATCTATATATCAATAACACAATCATCTTCATTAATACCATTTGCTCTAAAAATAGTGTACCAATAACACATGTCGACACCTTATTTGACAAGCCAAGTCAATTGATACCACAGAGTAGAAAAAAGTGCGAAACAGTTCAAATGCATCTCGTTAATAAACCATTTTTCATCTGTTTTTAGGGTTCCTTACCCAAAGGGTAACCAATGGAACCCTATTACAATGCCGCCGCTGTACGTCCGTCTGAGCGGGCTGTATCTCAAGAACCGTAATAATTAGACAGTTAAATTTTTCACAGTGTGTATTTCTATTGCCGGTTATCTGCCTAGCCTTTTCCCAAGTACACTGGGGTCGGCCTCCAGTCAAGCCGGATTTAGTAGAATACCAGTATTTTACGAGGAGCGGCTGCCTACCTGACCTCCACAACCCATTAACTGGGTAACACGGTACTTCATGGCAAGACTGGAGTTAGATTTACTGGCTCCTGGCTATCCGTAACGACTGCTAAATATCTACAAATGACAGCCGGGACCAACAGCTTAACGTGCTTTCCGAAGCACGGAGGAAACTCGGTATGTTAAAATGGTCACCCATACACAGACCAACCTTGGCAAGCGTTGCTTAACCTTGAAGATCGACCCGTGCGGCCGTTATTATCTAGCCACGAGCTCCTCTACACAGCCGGTAAAACAGAAAATAATAAAATTAAAGAAAAAGAGAGAGAGATTAAAGGGGCTCCCACACAAGAAAAGTGATTTTCCGGTTTACGGTACGGAATCCTTGGTGTGAGAGACCGACTAGCACATGGCCGGTTTTTTTTTATACTGTGGCGGATCTCCGGAACGCGTAATGAAAATTAGCGCATAGTTTTTTGGATCCAATTAGTTCGATATTAAGCACTAATTTGCTACATCTGTTTGTGATCAAGTTAACCTTTTAGGGGTAAAAATGTGAGATATTTGTGTCCAAGAAACTATCTCGTTTGAATGAGCTAATTGTCACGAAGTTGCGAGTCATCACAGCTGGTATATTTAGAGGATATTATGTTTTGTTTTATTCACAGTTGGTTGCATCATTAGTAACGGGAGCTCACGGCTAAATGATAATAGCCGCAAGGGTCGATCTTCAAAGTTAAGCAATGCTTGCCGAGGTTGGTCGGTGAATAGGTGGCTTTCTTTACATACCGAGACTCCTCCGTGCCTTGGAAAGCACGTTAAGCCATTGGTCCCAGCTGTCATTTGTAGATCGTTGGCATAAGCCAGAAAAACTGGCACTAGTGTTGAAAAGGAGCAAGTACCCGGCGATAAATATTGCACATCGACCTTCTGCCACTGGAATTTCAAGAATAACTTTGAACAATATATTAAACGAAGACAGTAGATACCGAAACACATTCTACTGAAATTAAGTTCAGCACTCCATAAACAGGGAGACCAAAAAAGCAATTTCGTTTGGATATGGACGATTTTGTCATATTTATCGCCGGGTACTGTACTGTGTTACTCAGTTAATGTGTTGTGGAGGTCTTGTAGGCAACCGCTCCACGTAAAGTCATCATCATCTGCCTAGCCTTTTCCCAACTACATTGGGGTCGGCTTCCAGTCAAACCGGATTCAGCTGAATACCAGTGTTTTACGTGGAGCAGTTGCCTACCAGGCCTCCACAACCCATTAACTGGGTAACATGGTACATCTTGGCAAGACTGGAGTCAGATTTACTGGCTTCTGACTATCCGTAACGACTGCTAAAGATCTACAAATCACAGCCGGGACCAACGGCTTAACGTGCTTTCCGAGGCACGGAGGAAACTCGGTGTATTAAGATGGTCACCCATCCACAGACCAACCTTGATGGTTGCATCATTAGCCAAGCTTTTAAAGTCTAATGTACAAAATTAATTATCATTCTATGAGCTTACGTTTGCCAACAACTATTCCCAAGTACATGTTAAAAAATATGGAACGCTCCAGCGAGATAAAAGCATATGTTCTAACATAGGCCATACCCGTTTTCAAATTTCAAATCTGTTCTGTCGTCGAGGTCTGAGGCCGCCATTGTAATTGCGCTGATAAAAAGAGATAGTGCTATGTGTCTTATATAGCTCTATCTCTCGCTCGCACCGAGATCATAATGATTTAAAATGTAGGTAATGTCATAGAAGGCTCTAGATAGATCTAATATTTTCGAGCCGTTTGTGGTTGAAACCCTCGGGCCGTGGGGCCCTTGTGCTCACAGCCTTTTCAAAGAAATTTCGAAACGGCTGGTTGACACTTCCCGTGACCCAAGAGTTGGCTTTTACTTTGGGCAGAGATTAAGCATTGCCATTCAACGTGGCAATGCCGCCAGTCTCTTGGGCACATTACCAGCTGACAGCGTTGAGGATGAATTTTTTGATGCTATATTTTAGTTTGTTTTTAGTTTAGTGTATTTGTTAGTTTTAGTAACTTATTTTACCTTACAATAATAGGCTCTAGATTGATAAACCAAGATACTTAAATCTTACACTGTAAAATAATAGTGGATAGGATTTTGTGGTCTTTTATAAATCCATGTTATATGTGTTATGTGTGTTGTGTTGTGTGTGTGTTGTTATGTGTTTAATTTTTTTTTTTTTTACTTTTTTAATTTCATGATTTTAATTTAGGATTTTGATAAAATTTTCGATATTAATTTAAATTTTGATTTTAAGATCTGACTTTTATTTTAATGGCGAAATATTTTTATTTTTTTAGTAAATTTAATTTGAATTCAGTTTTATTTTTATTTCGATTTTATTTTTGTGTATTTTTAAGTTGCTATGTGTGAATTTTAAATATGGATTATTGGTATCTGAAGTCAATATTTTTTTTTGTTTTTGTCTTCTCGGGTCCCTAGAGACCCGGTCCTTTGATAGGCGTACGAGGGGCCGAAGCCAACTCGCAGAGGCCTCTTTAAATATTTCAAATGGAATGGGACATAAATAAATTATTATTATTGTTATTATATGTGCTAAATGTAGAACACATTTAGTTAGTCTCATAATTTTTGCTCCTAACTATGCACTTACCCTTAGTAATGCAAACTATAGTAGATCCTTTAAGCCTCGTTTACATCATTAAATAAAATTCCAGTCATTTTGAATTAGCATATTCAGTTAATATTTAGCTTACTATTTTAGGCTTAAGCAACTGTAACGGGTGTGAAATTAAAATTCTTATCATAACAGGTCTGCGTCGGTCACCTTTGATCTAATTAGGACGATGGGCATGGAAGTCACGTTCGCACACGCTTATAGCAAAAACGATGCCTCGTTTACGTGGGCGAGTTTTGGGGATAGTCTAGTAAGTTTTTTTAGTATTATATAGGCATCTTGTATAAACATAGTGAATAGGTAGGTAACATACGTTGTTTCTAGGCAAGCATGTTCCATCTTTAACCACATCATAAGCAATGTGGTCAAAAGCGTGTCTACGAATAATAAAAGAAAACAGATCCTTATCTGTCAATCTACACTAATATATAAAGCTGAAGTTTGTTTATTTGTTTGCTTACTTGAACCCGCTAATCTCAGGAACTACTGGTCCAATTTGAAAAATTCTTTTAGGGTTAGTTAGCCCATTTATCGAGGAAGGCTATATATAGGCTATATATCATCACGCTAAGACCAATTGGAGCGGAGCAGTAATAAAAATTGTGGCGCAGGTGAAGTTGCGCGGGTCAACAAGTCTATGTATATATCTTTGTAATCGAGTAGTTGATAGATGTATGAATATGGAAGAAGAAGTAGATCAAATACTGGAACATTGAAAAATAATGATAGCGTTAAAAGGGTTGGGAGTCTATTTTCAAGAAAGTTATGGCTTTTTTATTTCGGTCAGTTTTGACCACTATATCATTAAATGACAAACAATGGTGAGTTGATGAGTGAGAACACGCTGATCTACAAGTAACCCGAACAGGCCTAGATATTTCTATATTTTTTGTTTATGAAGATTTCAAGATAAATATGATTACATTGTGAATTTTTTCGCAATAAATTAACTTAGATAATTATGTATTTGAGATACTCAATCATAAAAAAAATGGGGAAAAATTAAATAAAGGTAGGCATTAATTAATCAACTTACATTTGACCATGATGAATAGTTTCGGGTCTTTTATTCTGTATTTAAAATGTAACTAACCCTTACCAACCACTCGCCCACCCTACTGGCTCATTCAAACGCGCCACAAAGCGCATCTGCCTCAAATTAACTTGCCTTGTTACCGGACATTAAAAATCTTTAATACTGGCGCGATACGTTAAAAATGTAAACGGGACATGTTTAATTACTGTTTGATAATCGTCGGTATTATTATGCGGTAGCATGATTATATTTTTATACTAGTTGACCCGCGCAACTTCGTCTGCGTCACAATTTTAAAATAATTTTTCATAGTTCCTGAGATTAGCGCGTTCAAGTAAACAAACAAAGAAACAAACAAACTCTTCAGCTTTATATATTAGTATAGATATGTTTTTGTCGGGTGAGCAGAGTTTGTGGTATCCTGACTTTTTTTTAAATTCATTGGTTGTTTGTGTCAGCAGTTCTGATGCCTGCAAATCAAAAGGGAGCTGATTTATGAACTATCAGTCCCACGATTGACAGGTTAAAAATGCTTGTTTATGTACCACTATTGTGAAATAAGATACATTATTTAAAAAAAGAAGAATGAAAGAAGAAAACTTTTTGCAATGATCATTGGAACAGAATAGAATACTCTTTATTATGTACACCATATAAGTCATTTTGGTATTTTTGTGCAGATCATTGGGTCGATAATTGTAAATACTTAATCAAATTCAAACGAACCTTTTTACAGTGATGGACAGAAATTGATCGCATAGTCACTTAAATAGGCAACCAGTACCCAGCAGTAAAAACAAATATAGACGAATAACAGATAGTAAAAAAAATATCTAAGACTCTGAGTCTAATTTTTTTTTTATTAGGTATGTATCTGTTGTTGGGGCTGCTTTTTCCCAGCTAAAATACTAGGAAATAGTGTCGGGTAGCGGTTTTTTAATTGACATTGACGTTCAAAAGCTAGTACTTTCATACTCATACTATTTTAATACTTACTAATATGAGGTGCTCGTGGCTAGATAATAACAGCCGCATGGGTCGATCTTAAAGGTTAAGCAACGCTTGCCAAGGTTGGTCTGTGGATGGGTGACCATCTTAACATACCGAGTTTCCTCCGTGCCTCGGAAAGCACGTTAAGCCGTTGGTCCCGGCTGTCATTTGTAGATCTTTGGCAGTCGTTACGGATTGTCAGAAGCCAGTAAATCTGACTCCAGTCTTGCCATGAAGTACCGTGTTACCCAGTTACTGGGTTGTGGAGGTCTGGTAGGCAGCCGCTCCGCGTAAAACACTGGTATACAGCTAAACCCGGTTTGATTGGAAGCCGACCCCAATATAGTTGGGAAAAGGCTAGGCAGATGATGATGATGATGATGACTATTTTAATACTTCAATCACTTCTAGAAGAGTACAATTGGTTACAAAAACAGAGAAGAAAGAGCGTTACCAAAGTCACCATTCCTTGTTACTCAATCGTTCAATGCCAGCGTATGAAGGAGCGTTTACAGACATTAGCGGCCAGCCCACCCGTAGCAAAAGCAATCGCGATTCTCATAAAAGATCGCGTTTAAATGAGCGCTAACCCTTGATTATCGTTCGATATCGAAGCGAGATCGCTCCGGGCGAAATGTGCCTATAATTTGGCGGACGCGGTAACGTGTCGCGTGCCCTTATTGATCTTTTTATTCATCGATAATGTGTTAACGTTGATCTGTGGTTGGCTTTAATTGATTGGGAGTTAATCTGTGTTAGGTTTTTTGTTTGAAGGCCACATGATGACCATTAGATGAAAAATAATTAATAATTTTTAGTGGGAAATCAGTCGAGGAACTTACGATATTAATATCAATACACAATGGAAAGTTATGAGGAGCTCGTGGCTAGATGATAACAGCCGCACGGTTCGATCTTCAAGGTTAAGCAACGCTTACCAAGGTTGGTCTGTGCATGGGTGACCATCTTAACATACCGAGTTTCCTCCGTGGCTCGGAAAGCACGTTAAGCCGTTGGTCCCGGCTGTCATTTGGCAGTCGTTACGCATAGTCAGAAGCCAGTAAATCTGACTCCAGTCTTGCCATAAAGTACCGTGTTACCCAGTTAATACGTTTTGGAGGTCTTGTAGGCAGCCGGTCCTCGTAAAATACTGGTATTCAGCTAAATCCGGCTTGACTGGAAGCCGACCCCAATATTGTTGGGAAAAGGCTTGGCAGATGATGACACAATGGAAAGTTATAAATAAATTGTAATGAACTAAAATAATAAAACATTAGATTTTCATAAACTCCCTAGCTCCCGCGCTACGCGCAAAGTACAACATGCTGGGTGAAGGTATTGTAGTTGACGATTACAAGAAGAGATCACCTAGTCTATTCTGTAAGAAACAATTTCAATATCGAGCTTCACCTGAGTGACAAACCTCAAAAATTGAGCTTTATTGCACACAACATAAAGGTCTTACGTATGACGCAATTTGATACTCACCTTGGATTCCGCTGTCGAGACACGAAAATGTTGTTACAGAATATCGGTACAGCTGGATGATTCAATAAACATTTCGAAGTGATCACGAAGTGAGCTGTCATTTTGACAGATCATTTCATGACCACTTCACCCACAACCTTCACTTCGACATGTTTGCAGAATCGACCGGCTGATATTACTTAATGCGTAAACAGTCAATCATCACAATGGCACCATCCAATATTTAGTAGATGAATTTACAAGAAAAGCATCGCAATAAAGTCAATCGTCCACTGTTATGTGGAATTTGCAAAGAGAGGTTTGCCATGTAAGCGCGCGGTGCATTCGTTCGCAGCCACGCTTTTGTGCGTAGCGTCGTTGTAAAAGATCTTGCTTACATCTTCGTATCTTTAGACAAAGCAAAGCCGTAGGTGGAGACTGCAAAGCAGTACGTTACAAATACATCATCATCATCATATTTCAGCCGAAAGACGTCCACTGCTGGACATAGGCCTCCCCCAAGCGTCGCCACAACGACCGGTTCTGCGCGTTCCGCATCTATCGGGTACCCGCAACCTTTACCAGTTCATCGGTCAACCTTGTGGGAGGTCTTCCAACGTTGCGTCTTCCGGTTTCCGGTCGCCACTCCAGAACTTTTCAGCCCCATCGACCCACTGCCACTTCAGTTTGGCGATCCTTCGGGCTATGTCGATAACCTTGGTCCTCTTCCGGATATCATCATTCCTGATTCGATCACGCAAGGAAACTCTATGCGTTGCCCTCTCTATTGCGCTTTGAGCGACTTTTTAGCCTTCTGATGAGGTACATACTTATTACAAATACAACTAAGTTCCTATGGGTTGATATCATAACACTTTCAGAGGTTTAAAAAAATACAATTATAATTATGGTTGTCTTACTACATCCATCAGTTGTTTTATCTTGAACCCAATCCTTGCAATCTATATAACATGGTCAAGTAAAGATAGAAAAACTCACTGAGATATAAATATTCCATTTAATAGTCCATAAACAATATTAACATTAAACAAACACCATTTCTCAATTAGAAATTTGATTTATCTAAATATGCATATTTGATTAGGTACAGAAACTATAAAATTACTAGACCAAAACTGATAATGTGGTTATGTCTAGGTATGTTACTCATAGTAACGGATAAAGTGGAATTTAAAATGGTTTTCTTTATTGGTTGCCATTTTTATATAGACTATGAATACGAAGGCAGTGGGTGGGCAAAACCAGCTGAAAGATACTTAAAAATGTAAGGTCAAGAAATGCGGCATGAAAAAGAGAAGGTTAAAATATTTTTAGTCCAATTTTAGCAGCTTATAATCTGGGTGGTCTATAATTTGCTATTTACTAATTATTCCTTGAAGGGTCAAGGTAATGTGCTGAAAATAAATACAAACTATAATTTTTCGGCACTTTTCCCGTGAAACTTCATCATCACCATCATATTAGTCTTAAACCCGTCCACTGTTGGACATGGGCCTCCCCCAAAATGGGGGGGTTTGCCATAATCGCCACGCTTGGCAGGCGGGTTGGCGATCGCAGTATATGGTGTTGAGTTTTACAGAGAACGCTACTGCCCATTCTCTATTCTATATTATCTACTCTCATTCATAAATCAAACCGAATTTAGCTAAATACTGGTTTTCAGCTAAATACGGTTTGACTGAAAGCCGACCTCAATATAGTTGGGAAAAGGCTAGGCAGATGCTGCTACTGCCCATTCTCTGGCAAGTCGTTGTTCCGTTTAGTCACCTCTTACGACATCCACGGGAAGTGATGGGATGGTATTATTCTTTTACGGTACCTTACGGCACCGGACGACTTCATACGGCAAATACTTCATCATCATCATCATATTAGCCTAAAGAAGTCCACGGCTGGACATAAGCATCCCCCAAGTGTCGACACAACAACCGGTCCTATGTTTCTCGCATCTATGGGCTACATGTTTTTTAGTGTAGACGCAATAAGTTTTCTTTTCGCATACTGCCCTGTGATCCGTCATGCTATCATTCGCTGCCCTGTCTTTTATTTATTATTCACCATCATCATCTTCCTGCCCTCATCCCATGTTACTTGGGGTCGGCGCAACACGTATTTTTCTTCCATTCTATTATATCAGTCGTCACTCTATCACTAACTCCCTTTTCTTTCATATAGCTCCTCACACAATCCATCCATCTTTTTTTGGCCTTCCTCACCCTCTCCATCCATCTACATTTATGTTCATAACTCTTCTAGTTACAATAAATATAATTCATCATACCATTAATATTCGTTTTGGCTTTCTTCCCCTCTTCATCCATATTTGAATAATGAAAACCAAAGGAGTTACAAGAAGAACATGAGATCATTCAAGTTCTTGTTTAAGGTGAATGCTCCAGGGTAGCCCGCGAAATTTTTGCCGGTCAGTGTGAAGCTGTATGTGGACCAAATGCGATCAGCGACCGTAACGCGTATTTATCTAAAGAATTATAACCACTTTAATCATCAATATAGCCCTCTAAGTTCATGTAGTTCGAAAGAATGATTATTTCTGAAATATTCATTCTTTCGAACTACTACTACTAGCTTCACACTGACCGGCAAATTGCAAAAAACATAAAAATATTTGAGTTTCGCGGGCTACTCTGGAGCATTCACCTTAAGTTTTATCCAGTGCTGTCATCAGTAGGTTCTTTTTTTTACTATTGATAGGCACGCGCTTGACCACCATCTCACCTGATGGTAAGCGATGATGTGGTCTAAGATGTAGCACGCTTGCCTAGAAGTAACCTACTCACTCTTGACTTAAAGACTCCCAGGTTGTAGCTATCGGGAAACACAGACTCCGGCAGGGAATTCTACTCCTTAGCTGTACGCATTATGAATGATAACTTCCTTACAATAAGGTAGGTAACTGCCTTTTTGTTTTATACTTTCACCGGACTTTGGTGTTTATAAAAGTCCTTTAAGTTCATTATTACGCATTTATACAGCTGTTCTTCTACTAAATTATTTAGTACCTACTGTATCATGATGAGGCCCATTGTGAGCGACCACGTTTCAGTAGATGGTTGTATGTTTGTTAATCACGCCAGAACTGCTAAACTGCTTTGGATGGAATTTGGCACAGAGATAAATTATAGTCCGGAATAGCACACTGGCTATTTTTTATCCTGGGAGTATGCTAACAGAAGCTAGGATAAAAATAAAACAGTGAATGAACTATAACATGAAACATTATAATATCATCAAACAAAATTAATACTTAACCATTTGAGTAGCGAAAACTAAGGAATTGCCCGACTTTACCACGCTTTAGGGTTCAAATGGCAAGCTTATTATTTAACAAACTGACAGCTGGCCATCTGCGCGCGCAGGTGGTTCCGTAACATGCGCGCGCGCAATTTTGTACATTGCACTGTTTTTTTTTTTACAATTTCGACGGTTTTATTTGAATTTACGATTGTATGGAATGTTTAGGCGGGTTTTTATTGTATGGGGTAAAGATCTATGTGTCCTGTTAATGGGTGAAAGTCGAAGCTTAGTGTAGTTAATTTTAGATGCAAATAGATTGCTTTTTTATGAATTTACTTATTGTAATTTGTCAGCAAGCGAATAAGTTATTATATTGTGTGTTTATTAAATCTATCGTTGTTTAAATGTGAAATTTGATATTGAAACAATGTAACACAATTGTCTAGTGAATGAGCTAGGCCATTGTTTTTGCTTGAATCGATATCTCGCACAACACAAATATATACTGTTGTTCTAAGGTTAAGCATTTAAATATTATTTATTCTAAAAAAAACTGGCCAAGTGCGAGTCGGACTCGCGTGAAACATGTTATTTTTACACTATAGACTTCTTATAGATTTTTCTGTAATCTTTAGGTAAAGATCTATTATCTCCGTTTTTTTTTTCAAAATTTTAGGCTCAGGAGTTTCAGAAATAATGGCGGAGGAATGGTCATCTTTCGCCCAACTTCTTGAATAACTAAAAACCATTTATTTTTAAATTATAAAAAATATAATTAAAACCTTAACAGTTAGACCTTTCATTTGATACGTCACACGATATTGTTCAAAAAACTATTTTTTATTTTCTAGTTTGACCCCCAAAAGTGACCCACATAATAAAAATTTAATAATTTATGTAACACATCCGTATTTGGATCACAAAAGTCCATATGTGTACCAAATTTCAACAGAATCGGTCAAGCGGATCCGGAGAAAACTGGCTTGAACAGACGGACAGACAGACAGACACCCGTGTGATCGATCCTATAAGGGTTCCGTTTTTGTTTGGAAACTTAATACATACATTCAGTCAAAAAAGTATCGGGAATGGATGATTTGTTTATGGTTCCAAATTCAAATTTTTGTTTTTTTGTAGTTGTTAGATTGGCACAACTGTTTTCCATTTTGGCGCGGAGTTTGAGTTGCATCTGTTATTTATATTAAATACAGTGCTGGTTTTAGTAATATCATATATAGTGTGTTTTGCGAATTTCATAATGGACAAAAATATCGAACAAAGAGTTTGTCTTAAATTTTGCATCGCCAATGGTATTTCGTGTTCGGAGTCACTGAAAATGTTACAGAAGGCTTACGGTGAATCGATTTTATCAAAAATGCGTGCTTATGAGTGGTTTAAAGCGTTCAAAAGCGGTCGAGATGTGATGGAAGATTTGCCTCGCTCTGGTAGGCCGTCAACGTCTGCCACTGAAGTTAACATCGCAAAAGTGAAGGAAATAGTGACTGAAAATCCCCATTCAACTCTGAGAGAGATAGCCGCCGAACTTTCTGTATCTCACGAGTCGATCCGTACCATTTTAACTAATCATTTGGGTATGAAACATGTTGCTGCTCGGCTAGTCCCAAAAGATCTGAATTTTTTCCAAAAACTCAATCGCATGAAAGTCGCTGAGGACATGCTAGAACGAGTCAGTTCGGACCCAACATTCATGAAACGCATTGTTACTGGTGACGAGACGTGGGTTTACGAGTTTGACACGCAAACTAGTCAACAAGCTGTGTGTGTGGCACCCGTTTTCAATCGATAGAAGACATAAAGGAGAATTCGCGGCGAGAACTGAACTCAATTCCGGAAGCAGCGTTTAAAAAATGTTTTGATGAATGGATTATTCGTTGGCACAAGTGTATCGTTTCTAAAGGAGCATACTTTGAAGGTGATAAAATAAATTTGGATGAATAACAGACATTTTGTGTATTATTGATCTTTTCCCGGTACTTTCTTGACAGAGTAGTATATTTAAATGAATCTCATAATTAAAATAAAAAAAATCTGAGTCATGACGTTGCAACATTCTATGTTACCTTTATCATGAACCTTCTATCCTAACTAACGTTGGGATCTCGGCTTTTAGCTTTTTTTACCAAATGCAGCGGAAATTTGCAAACAGTTCATTCCGTCCCGACATTCTTAGGCACTTGTCTCACCGCTAGGAAGCGAGTAGCTATCGACTATTTGCTCGCTTCGGAAAGGGGCAAAAGATATAGATCTCGTGTGAGTAAACGAGACATACAGTCATAGTCGATAGCTGGCTGCACACTGCCGGCGAGCGGCGTTTACTTCTAGTTGATCGCAGCGACAAGAGCTATCAAAGATTGTACGATACTCGCTTGTTGGTCAGAACTCACCAAACAGCGGTTATTTCTACCTATAGTGCGGGCCGGGTGCTCGTGGCTAAATAATAACAGCCGCACGAGTCGATCTTCAAGGTTAAGCAAAGCTTGCCAAGGTTGGTCTGTGGATGGGTGACCATCTTAATATACTGAGTTTCCTCCGTGCTTCGGAAAGCACGTTAAGCCGTTGGTCCCAGCATTTGTAGATCTTTGGCAGTCGTTACGGGTTGTCAGAAGCCAGTAAATCAGACTCCAGTCTTGCCAAGAAGTACCGTGTTACCCAGATAATGGGTTATGGAGGTCTGGTCGGCTGCCTAGCCGCTCCTCGTAAAATACTGGTATTCAGCTAAATCCGGCTTGACTGGAAGCCGACCCGAATGTAGTTAGGAAAAGGCTAGGCAGATGAGTGCGGGCCGGAGCGAGTCTTCTTCTTCTACCTGTCGTTAATCCCGGCTATTGCCAGGGTCCGCCTTCCTACTTAGCTTCCTCCACTTTGCCCGATCTTGAACATCCTTCTCAGTTAGGCCATTGGCTCTCATGTCGGACTTAACGACGTCCAACCAGCGCTTGCGAGGGCGACCACGGGACCTAGCCCCAAGAACAGCCATATTCATGCATCCCCGACCAACGTACTCCATAGGGCGGCGCATGATGTGGCCATACCATCGCAGACGACACTCTTGCAGTTTTTCCCCCACGTCACGGACACCAAGACTACCTCTGGTGAAAGAGTTGCGTATGCGATCGGATCGCGTTACGCCACTCATCCATCTCAGCATCTTCATCTCCGTGACGCGAAGCACCTGGGTGTGTCTGCTTAGTGCTGGCCAACATTCACCGCCGTACAGTAGGACAGGCCGTATGATGCATTTATATATCTGCCCCTTGAGCTTCGGAGGCATTTTGCGGTCGCATACAACGCCCGTTACCTCGCGCCACTTCGCCCAAGCCGCGCCTATACGTGCTTGGACATCGTCGTCCACGTTGCCAGACTCGTGCAGCACGGATCCAAGGTACCTGAACGTATCGGACTTTCTGATCAGGTCCGAACCTATTCGGATGAACCTATTTGAATCCGTGCCGCCACAGGACATGTACTCAGTCCTGCGGGCCGGAGCGAGTGTTGCGAGTTAATTAAGCCCGTCGCACTAAAGCACTCGCTGAAAGCCGAGCTTCAAAACTATTGAAACTTTTCACTCGCTACTCGCTGATCGACGGCGGTGAGGCAAATGCCTTTAAAAATATATTATTTCCTGTGACATTGTATTAAAACATAAAATATAATTATTCCTCCACCTGTAATACTGCTTACCTTGTTAAAATAAGCAGCGTAACGTTGAATTTTGATCAATTTTTAGCTGCACCAGCTGTCAATGTAACTGCAACTTTTTGTTATCACTCATAATTATTAAATAAAACTTAGCAAAAACTCATAAAGCGTACACTAGAAATGTAATGTTTAATTCAAAAGATACCAATGTGGGTATCTTCGTAAAAAGATGCTGGAATTTCCTGGAAATTTTCATATCTTTTTCTTTTGTTGGTTTCGTGAAAGAAAAATCTTTTTGTGGTCAGTCTGCGGTTATAATAGTCTTGCTGATAAATTGGTGTTCTTTTGATTGAAATTTAATTTCAGCTGGGTCTCTGGTTCTTTTGCCATGTTGCGAAATTTGTTCGAAAGAGTCACCGCGGCCCTGAAACGCAAAGGGCACTAGGAGGAACACGGATGGGTTTGAGTCAGTAAGAGTCTGACACTCCCTTGTGCTCAGCCCAGAGCGGGAGGAGTCATTTGATGTTCTCCCATCCTTAATAAAAACTCTGGTTCTTTTGAAAACCACTGATACGCAGTAAAAGAAAATATGTTGAGAAAAAACACCATGCAGCCCCGCATTGTTGGCGACCAATGCTGGCCCTTTATTAAAAAAAAAAAATGTCTGTCCTGCATTGACATTTAATGGCTAAAATTATCAAGTTGCCAACGTTGATAAACTTGTTATTACTACAGTCAGTCTCTCATTCAAACGACTGTCGCGGTCGAGTACTCTATAATGTGTTGTTTTGACTCGATGTGGCAGAATAATTACATATTTTGATAATTAAAAAGTCAACTGTAATAATTATAACAACTTTAAAAAACTCAATTTTAAAAAGTACTTTTCAATACTGATGGTAATGTACAACGCGCAAAAGACTTAGGTGTGCAGGCAAAGAAGACACAACTCTACGGAAAAATTCAATATGTTTCTTTAAAAAAATTGACACACGCATATTAAGCGTTTCTGTGCTTTCGTGTGGGTACAAACTAATTTTAAGAAAACAAAAATATCACTAGTCTGCATTGATTAGTAGCAGAGTTTACTATTTGTTTTTTTTTGCGGTATCTCGTATGTAAACGTCTATAAGGTAGTCGTTTAGTAACAGGATGGCTTTAATACATGAAATCCTCCAGCCACGGCAACAAAACACAAATCTTCTACCAAACTGCTTCGTAAGCCGACTAGATTCTAAAAGCCAAGCTGCGTATGACTACTTTCAACACCCAAGTACCCTGCACACCATTCCCATTCGCTGCCCGTACTTGAATAAATTATACACCATGGATCCATGGTTTTTAAACACAATAGTTGACTAATAAAGTATAGTTTGAGTGAAGATAATGACGTAATCACTACGTCACAGCTACGTCACGAATGGTGTTTCTAAAACGGTGGGTAGTGTGAAGTTTTCTGCTTCTTTAAGCAGGGATGGATGTATGGAAATGGACAGTAATGTTAGGTTAGAGAAGATTGATGAGCCTTTTATTTAAGGTCGATTTAGACTATGCTTCTTTATAACGGACTAGCTGACCAGAGCAACCTCGTCTGCGTCACATTTTTCATTAATGCCCCGCTCCTATTGGTTGTAGCTTATTTTGTTTTATTTATTCTTTCTTTCTTTCCCTCTTTCTTTCAGTCTTTTTTTCTATCTTTATTTATTTATTAAATAGCCTTACTCAATAAATGGACTTATTGCGTTTTGAATATGTATGTTTATGTGTTAGTATGTATTGAAGGTACAGGTAGTACTTATGTAGCTAATCTGAAAATCCCCTTCATGTTAGATATATATAAAGGTACATAGTACTTCGCAAAACATGGAAAATCGCGTTGCGTCGGCCTGACCGCCGCGGACACAGTGTTGTGTTGTGCGCGGGCTTTCCTCATGGACAGCGAGCGTTGGGTAGCTCCCCGATTAGAACCTACCAGTATCGCTTACGGACTTACAATTAGTCCTGAACCCGAACTAAGAATGAATGACAACACAATTTGACAGTTACTGTCAAATCGATTTGACAGGTACTGTCAAAACGTGTTGTCATTAATTTCTAAGGTAATACGGACTAGAATACGCCCGCAACTAAGCCTGAAACTACGGACTTCGGGCTTAGAGAGTTGCCGCTTAAAAAAAAAATACATTAAAGGGCCTACAAGAACATGGTTAAGATAATTATGTTACTTCAGCTCACAATTGGCTGATTTTTTAATCAATAAAATTTACAATAACACAGTTTAATCACCTGGACTATAAAGTTCTATTTATAAAATTGGAATCGAGATGAAAAGAATCAGCTGCCTAGCATTTTCAGCTTCCAGTCGAACCCAATTTAGCTAAATACCAGTATTTTTACGTGGAGCGGCTGCCTACCAGACCTCCACAACCCATTAACTGTAACACGCTTCTTCATGGCAAGACTGGAGTCAGATTAACTGGCTTCTGACTATCCATAACGACTGCCAAAGATCTACAAATGACAGCCAGGACCAACAATGCATCTAAAGAATAATTTCCATTAAAAAAATACGTACACTGTCTTGCTAAAATCTCATAAAATATGAACTATATCATGAGGTCACTATCACCAAGTAACCTTAAACAGTTGAAGGCGTGTCGTGTGTATTTAAAACGCCCTGAAACTGAAGGCGGGAGGGGGGTATGACGTCAGTCCATTTTCTACAACCCCTTAGGTGCCTGAGTTTGTGTGAAATTCTGTTTTCTTGTTTGTGTATTTAATTAACTATTGTTAAAGCAAAGGGAATATTTTAACCACCAGTATAGTAAAGTAAATTAATAATTCTTTAGTATTAAGTATTTTATTGGTTTTAACCTGTGATAACCCGCTCGCAATAGCCGTTGCGACGCCCCAACAATTGAATAGTTTTATTGCAAAAAAATCGGTAGCCGCCATGTTGATTGGTCGATGGGGGGCCATAGGATATTAAACACTGCGTTTAAAAAAATAAGTTCAAAATGCGTCATTTGGTATGGGATGAATTTCAGTTGACTCCCAATGGCACACACGTGTGCCAACGACAAACCACAGGTTAAATAGCTATCCAACAACTTACCAATCAATACTCAAATTAAAATTAAAACAGTGTTCTACCTGTATTGTCTATGTCAATTCCCAATTTCCAAATTGTAATACCTAATATAATGGGTTTAAGATATTTTTTTGTAGGTTTTATCTGTATATTTAAGTAAGTAAATTATTAATTTAGTTTTTTGTTGATAGTGTCGGTCTTTGCTAGTTTGTGAGACTTTGTCTGGGATCGAATTCTTTAATGTAAGCGTATTCGCGCTAGAATAGGGATTTATTCCAATGAAGATTCGAATAATACTTTTAACATTTAGTGACCTGTCATAAAATTTAACATTAAAAAAAGTGTTAAAATCCAATGCATTCTATATAGATCCCTTCAGATAACCTCTACAATATGAACTCAGTCAATCTATAGGTGTCAAAAACGCAGAGAAATGAAATACCTATTACATTGTCTGGAATATTGTTTTGAACTTACAGTCTTGTCCTGCACAAAATATAATCGACATTATATTATAGCTATCACCAAATAGCTGTATATATTCTATGATTTCAATATAGAAAATGGCTCTTTTCCATACCGTATTCCACTTGCAAAATATATTCAGCCATTACTCACATGTTCCTTTCGCAAAACAACAATTTCCCTGCACGACGAAAATCACGAAATTCGAAATTTGAAATTGAACACATTCGAAATCCGTTATCCACCTCTTGCCACGGTCATACCGAGTAGAATCGATTCAACTGTATCGATATACGGCTATTATTCACCTCATAAATTAATAATCGAATCAACCTAATAGGCCAGCACGGATTTTTGAACGGATCATTCGAAACGGTCGCGGTTTTATAGATGTAGAAATCTACTAGATGTGATTGAATTTAAATTTTATTGGCAGAAATATATTGTGAAATTGTTGAGGTTATTGAGCTAAAATAACGGTGGTTTGGAATTGTAACGGCTGGTGCAATAAGTTCAATGATAATGTTGAAATTGCGTCATGCATGTGCAATCATTTGTGAAGTAGGAACTTTGGTCGGTATTTAAAAATGGATTCGTGAGGCTACACAAAACTAGGATTGCATCAAGCGTCCTAAAACTTACATAGGTAAGTATTTTATTTTTGATATTCGACCATAATCATTTTAACATGGGCGCACCAACATACCTTCTAGAAAAATCAGTCACTTATTGTTTATAGATTAGGTCCACACATTTAGACAGGTACGGATTTAGGAACTTCAATTTAAAATTAAATTGACATCACATAAAGTATTATTTTCCATGTAAAATCCTAAGCCCTTCCTTGTGCTCTTTTTTTTAGAAATTATATTAGAAATACTGTAATGCACATAACAAAAGTGATTTAAAAATAAATTACTAAGAAAAACCGGTCTTCGTTTATTTCAAAAGAAAACGAACGTTTTGTTGTAACTTTAAACGAAAATGGTGTACATTTTATTAGCTAGAATTCTGATTAAAGTAAATAAAACAATTTTAACATGAAAATGTGACTAGAAGAAATTAAATTATTGACACAAATTAAAGATTTAGAGGGGACCAACCATTTGGACGTTAATTATTACAATTTGACATAATTTTCATCGGGTATAAACAAGTAGAAATATAGATAGGTAGATAGAATATACTTGATTGCCCAGTAAAAATACGCAAGCCGCCGGAAAAAAAACGAAGCGCTTAGTGTTCTAAAAACTAATTTCAGTAAGAAACAGAATGACAAAATTACATACTTTTGAAATTATAAAATAGTGATAAAATACTCTTTTCCCCTATAGTAATAAATTCACTATAATTTCATATTGTAAACACTTTCAGCTATTTTAATTCCGTGGTAGGTTGAGCACAGCCGTCAAATTTTACAAAACACTATCAAATTCAAACTGCGACCCTATACCAAGGGCAAAAAGTACAAATTTGTAAAAAAAGCCAAGAATCATAGGCGAAACGCGTTGAGAATTTTGATGTTTCCAAAATTATTAATTGTTTTGAATCGATTTGTTACGATTATTGAACTTTTTTTTGTTATATATCACACATCCGGCACTTTAGTTAGACAAGTGTTAACGTTTAAAGTTATTGTATTTTATTAAATATCTAACACCTCTATTTTTATTACGTATCATCAATCACACTGATGATACTTTACTTATTTGATTCCACTTTATGAAAGATAAAGACCTACATATTTATTTGTATTATTTATTAAGTTTAAAAAAAACCGTTTCTATATCTATGCATTTAAGCTAAATTATTAATAAATAAAATGTATCAAGGGAATTCACACATTGACTATCGTTAATTTATTTGTATCTAAATATTTATGTCTTGGCACTTAAACAAAATAGATACTGCTATGATATCGCCCGTAACTCAATTAGTTTTGAATTTAATTATTCAAATTCAATTATACATTCTAAACAAAATATCTTTATTCAAGAACTACGAGTAAAAGACTATTTTACAGACAGCTGCAATTTAAACGACGCACGTTTGAAATTAATATGCTTAAATTAGTCACTAACAAAAAAAAATATAACTGAAAAGAAAACCTTAATGATTCATCAATATATTTCACATTAGAAATATATATTTTAATTAAATATAATTGTATTTTATGGCGATTTAACATACCAACATAATCTCATGAAGGTAAGCAGACACAACAAAACTAAAACTGTGCCTATTTTATGTGAGTATAAAACTAAAAAATTCTATCTACTGCTTAAAATACGAAAGCATTCCTCGGCTTGTATTTGCCAAAATCATGAAATCATCTACGTATATAATTTCCTAAAAATCAATCTTAGTTGTCACAGTAAACGCAGATTTTTAGTGAAGATGTGTAATTAAAAGCCCCATAATGATGTGTCCGTTCATTAATTTTATTCAAAATAGTTAGATTCTACCAGAAATGCACACAATGTGCCGCAAGTCACTAGCATTTTCATTGGAAAATGATAAAAAGCCGTCGCTGATGCCTATACCGCTAACACAAATATTTAAAATTCCTAAATATCTTCGAATACAATAAAACTATTAAACTATGTCAAAGACTCACCTTTTCCCATTCCTCCTTCTCCTTTTCGTGGCATAAACAGTACCAAGTTGGCTGGAGTGCGGCTGCGGCGGTGGTCTGAGCAGGCCAGCGTCCACGCATCCATCCAGCGCGTAGCTAGCCTGCCCACTCCAGCCCCCGCACAGCTGCAGCTTCGACTCAGTGGCTATCTTGACGGATTGCAGCTCCACCCCAGAGATGTGGACCCCCAGGTTAATGCGATCGGCGGGGTAACGACATATGGTCAATGATGCATCTGGTGTTGCTGGCGGCGAACACTCTTTCAATCTAGCGGGTGATTTTGGTGAACTGCACGATGCAGTTCAAAAGGTGGTTGTGGAAGATTGTATTGTCAATAGTGGCGAAGATGAAGTTAACGCAACAGCATTTGGATGTGGTTCTGTTTGTGAGGACTCTCTTGATGATTCTTTTTCGATTTCACAATTTGTTTCCACACCAAGGTCAAATTCAGTTGACGATTAAGAAGCTCTCAGTTATAAATTCCTAAACGTTTTTTATTCCAGTGATATGTAAATTGATTCTAATTGTGCTAAATTCGGTAATTTTGCAATTGATGTGTTCTTTTTTAATAGTGTTTACTCCAATTTTAATTGGCGGCACTTAAAATCTTGATTGTATTGGAAACTCGTAAACAAAGACCTCGAATTAGATGTTCCTTGCAAAATTAACAGTTTGATAGCAATTAATTCATCCGCTTGTAAAGGTCGAACGTAAATTATAATTGTTCCTTTGTCTGTAACTATTATTGAATATTTGAGATGTTCAATATCTCTTTTATCTTCTTTATGAGTGACCTTCAATTCATCAAGATCTTCAAAATTGTCATCACCTATACTCTGATCTTCTTTGATAGTAAGTTGATCTAATTTATCACTATAAATGAGCCTATTATTTACACTAAAACGGATCTTAAATTCGATCTAGACTGAGCTATTTTTTACACTTGTTTTACACTAAGATATCTTTGTTTCAATATTGCACGAATAAAGCCTAAAACGGCCGTCAAGAATTTTCAAAAGGCAAAAATAAAAAGGAATTCCTAAAATACAATCGAATCAGTTCTAGACGCAGAAGAAAAAATTTGGAAGAATTATTTGAGCTTCAACAAAATGGAATCTTATTGGAAGAATTTTCGGCTCAAACTGAAAAACATTCGTCGATCAACTGAACATATCACTCCACAAAATAGCTGTATTGTTACTGTTTTATGTAACTCGGCCAATTTCATCCGCCAGAGGTCACTTTTCAGCCGATCGATTCCACAACACTAAACACAAAACATTAGTTTCCACACTTTTCATAACATGAGTTGCTTATATCATATTTTTAGCCCATAACACAATTTGGGCTTCTTTGTATTCTTGAGTCACATTAAAATTCACCACATTGTCACTGCACGGGGATTTTTCACCGGGTTTTTTATTATTCTTGTTGGGAGCACGTGTTTAAAGGTTATGCTATGTTGTGTGAGTACGCGTGGCGCAGCCGGCAAGCGCCCGATGACGTTTGGAGCCTCGCAATCTAAGACCCTTAACGGAGGTGGGTGGGTCTGAAACAAACCACGCCCACCACTTCTCGCTAACCAATCCAAACGCCCCGGCATCATCAAAGCGCACACGGGGACGTACTGAACGTACATTTTTATTTTTCTTAACAATTACGCTCGAGTTTTTCTTTTGCACCTTTTTTTGTATAGTTTTGTTTTAAATTGTATAGGTTTTGTTTGCAATGTCAGTTGCAATGTCGACGTTCAGGAGAAAGGATAACTGGCATTTCTTAACTGTATTAGTTTTTAAGTTTCGTGGAAAATTATATTTAGTAGGTACTGGTATTGGTAGTGTATGAATTATTATGGACTTTGGAAAGTTCAAAGGGAATTCTAGAAATGGATGAGTGTTTTAAGTTACACATTTTATATCTGTCCTTCGACGACTACATTGGGTAGGTAGGTGAATCTTTTTTACGTTATATATTTTTTAGTTCTGTGAAAACTTAATAAACATCAGTGTTCGATCATATTTTATAATATAACCCTTTTCTTACCCAAACAAAATAATAAAACACCAATAACAAAACTTTTACCGTAAAAAAAGCTTTTCCTTTGTAAAAAAATACTTCTTCCAAATACGTCCCCTGCGGCTAGCGGTGACGTCACAAAATGGCCGCCGGGTGAGGGCGAGTTTTCGCATTTTCCCCTCGACCGTACACACAGACAGACGACCCTATGTTTAAATTAACATTTTTTTTTAATTTCAACTCTGGCTGGAGATAGTAACTGATATTTTATTTTATCTGCTTAAAGCGTAATGTAACTGCACCTAGATTATTTTAATTTATTTCTTTAATATATTTGAAAGCTGAAGGATGTCAGTAATTTATTTGTATCAGCTGTTTGCAATTTGACCTGGTTCGAAAGGAAACTTGGCCCATAATGAGCTAATTATAGCACAAGGCATTTGTGCAAAGTTAAACAATTTTTTTCTGTTAGGTATATAATCACTGTTTCATAAAGAACAATAATGTACTGAGGATAATGCAGTTTTTTTTTTTAAAATGTGTCTTTGGGTCTTTTAGTACCTATACTTGCAGGTTATAAGCTTAAAGGAAAATGACCATTATTTCCTAAATGAAACTGTTACATCCGTTATTATTGTAGTAAAAATAATAACGTGTTGCTTAATAATGATTATATTACGTACTTAAATAGAGTAAAATAATGTATTTATGTTAAACAAATTACCTCAAACATGGAAAAGTGATTCGATTCAATTATAATAACAATATAAGTAACATTTGGAGTGCTGGTTTGAGTTTATTCATTTCGATATTTATAAAAATATTTACAAAAACAGCAATAAATAAAATAAACTAAACTTATTACAAACTAAAATATATGATTAAAAAATTCTATCTCAACTCTGTCAACTGGTAATGTGGGCAAGAGTCTGGCGCCATTGCCACGTTGAATGGCAATGCTTAGCGTCTGGGCAAACTAAAAGCCTGCTTATGGGTCACGATTAGTGTCAACCAACCGTTTCGAAATTTCTTTAGTTTGAGTAGTCTTCGACCAAATAGCTGGAATATTGAGATAAGGGTTTGTTCTGTTGCTTTACTGTGTTTGCTACATTAAAATTAATTAAAATACTTTACGCGCACCTCATTGATACCAACTTGACGGTGATTTTTATTGTTTTCTCTCAGAACCAAAAAGAAAACCATGAATTTTACCGAACCATACTAAAACGACCGTCAAAACCGATTTCATTTTTCTTCCAAAAAATTATCGTATTAAAAATCAAAAACCCGAAAAAGTAAACCCTCTAATAAATCTAATTTAATTACAACACAATAAACTATAAAGTTAACATTATGACACCATAAACAATGAACCTACTGGCTGAATAATAAAAAATCATTGCCAACTTTACCAACTTTATTTTACTGTACTCAGTAAAAAGGTAAAAACTATGTATTTTTATGTGCTCGCCAGGTTAGTTATGGGTATTTTTCCAGATAATTATGGTAAATTGTTATTGGCTGCTTATGGTAAAGTTTGACCTTTAGTTATGCGGTAGGTATTGAGTTTTGAACGTGGGTGAAATAACTAAATGATTTGTCTGATCGTTTGTTGTAGATTGGACAAATCATTTTATTATGGTAATAAAAGTTTTGGTTGGTAGGTATCAGGTAATTATTATGATGCGGAATTTGTTCGAAAGAGTCACCTCGGTTCTGGAACGCAAAGGGCATTAGGAGGAACACGGATGGGTTTAATTTAGTAAGACTATGACACTTCCTTCTGTGTCACCCAGAGCGGAAGGAGTCATTTGATGATTTCCAATCCACAAAAAAAAATAGTCATGATGCGGAATTTGTTCGAAGGAGTCACCGCGGCCCTGGAACGCAAAGGACATTAGGAGGAACACGGATGGGTTTAATTCAGTAAGACTATGACACTACTTTCTGCGTCACCCAGAGCGGAAGGAGTCATTTGATGACTTCCAATCCACAAAAAAAAATAGTCATGATGCGGAATTTGTTCGAAGGAGTCACCGCGGCCCTGGAACGCAAAGGACATTAGGAGGAACACGGATGGGTTTAATTCAGTAAGACTATGACACTACCTTCTGCGTCACCCAGAGCGGAAGGAGTCATTTGATGATTTCCAATCCACAAAAAAAAAATAGTCATGATGCGGAATTTGTTCGAAAGAGTCACCTCGGTTCTGGAACGCAAAGGGCATTAGGAGGAACACGGATAGGTTTAATTCAGTAAGACTATGACACTACCTTCTGCGTCACCCAGAGCGGAAGGAGTCATTTGATGATTTCCTATCCACAAAAAAAATAGTCGTGATGCGGAATTTGTTCGAAAGAGTCACCGCGGTCCTGGAACGCATAGAGCATTAGGAGGAACACGGATGGGTTTTAGTCAATAAGTGACACTCCCTTCTTTTCTTTCGCTCTGAGCAGAAAAGAAGGGAGTGTCACTTATTGAATTGAAGTAATTTAATGACTTTCCATACTAAAAAAATCTTAATTGTCATAATGTCATTAAGATACAGGCCTTCACAGTATACAAAACATGAAAGATATTTAAATTGAATTTAAACATGATGTTGAACAAATAAGTAACTGCCAGATTTTCATTATTCATTCATATTTTTTAGAACTAATTTCCAGTTAGTAGTTAGTTCTACACTACTGCTGAACTGTACACTGTACTTGATATTTGTATAATGGGGTATTTTTACTAAAAAAAATCTAATTTGGCAATTAGTATCAGTATTTGGTAATTAGTTATTTGGCTTGGTAAAAATGTACCAAATTAACCAAGCCAGATGACGTCACGCGTATCTTCAACTCACTGTATCTCCTTTATTTTTTGTTTACGTGAAAAAAGAAAAAATACGTGTCGAATATTTTTTGAAAATCTATCAGACGGACTAATTAGATTTTTTTAGTAAAATACCCCATTATCCATTTTTTTTTTCAGGACAGCTATCAAAAAAGGAATTCACGCAAATGTTTAATTTTAAAAAGAAAAAAAAATAGCTATTAAGTACATTTTACTCTCATAACTCGACAAAACGTAAAATGGGGAAAGGAGCAGCTTTGTTTGTATTCTCTTTTTTGAGATTTGTTTACCTGTAAAAATGTTGAATGGTGATTTAAATTTACTTTTATTTAAGATGGGTTTGTTCTTGACTCTAGTCTAGGTCAGAAATGATAGAGATGAAGTTTACGGTGGAACGAGCTTACCCAGAAGGAGCCTGTTCACTCACACTTTGAAGAGATTAGGGTTGTAAGCGTTTGGAAACACAGACGCAGGCTTAGGGTTCCAGTCCTGTGTGCATTTTAAAAGACGTTTGGAAGCGCTTAATGCGAATTGGTTGAATAGCAACAAGGTAGGGATGGTAAGATGCAGTGCGTCTGGATGTCCGGTGGTAGAAGGGGGCCGGTGGGATGAGGTTTTCGGGATGAACTTTTCGGGATATAATATCAGACAAAATAACGAGTATTTTAATGAAAAATGTTTTATCTATCCATTTAAAATAGGCAGAAGGGTGTTTCAAAACTTTGCCAAACCCTTCAGAGTAAAAAGGGCGTAAGTGCTTTTTGCAGTTTTTCCTTTACAATTTTTTGCTCCGATACAAACGTCAGTTATGAGGAGTGCACAATAACTTTATAATTATTATCGTTATACGGTTTACCTTATTGACGCCTTGATACAGTTTCTCCCCCCTCTTACTTGTCAAGTGGTGTTTGAACAGAAACTAAGGTGCAAAGGTAGACGTTATAATAATTATTGTGATTAATTTATGAATTCCATTAATGTTTTATTGAAATATTATGAGGAAAAACTTGTGGTAATGTTTTATAACTGGTTTTGTGAATGTCACTTTACAGATAAGTTGTGTGGTTTGAATCTGCGATGCTTGTATTTAAAGCATATTCGCTGATTTCGTTAGGAATACTATCTACGATTTTACGTATAATTAATCTAAGCCCACCACTCCAGGGCAAAGGCCTCTCTTCTTTCTTTTCTTTTCACAAATTCTTTCAATCTATCTTCAGCAATCTGGGCCCAATCCTTTAGGTAGGAGTTCAGCTTGTCTCGCTATCTCCATTTGGGTCTACCACGTCGCCGGTTCCTGATGTTCGGGACCCCATCCCTGGTTACTTTCGCCGTTCTCTTGTGGCATGCGGCAGATATGGCCTGCCCAATTCCACTTCAATTTGGCCGCTTTGTTTCCTACATCTGCAATTTGAGTTCTAAAACGAAAGATTTAAATGGGAAAATACAAGCATATCTCAGTAGGTATTCACAACCTTTAAGGTGGAAGCGAAATTCAAATATTTTTATGCTTTTGGCAATTTGCCGGTCAGTGTGAAGCTGTATGTTGAACAAAAACACTACAAAGTAAAAAATAACTTTAATTTCGGAAATCAGTGTTTAAAACAAAAAAAAAACAAATGAAAGTTGTTTTTGGAAGTCGGTTTTATTTTTTTGTAAAAAAGTTTTTTTATTTTTCACTTTTTAGTGGTACCTGCGTACTAATAAAAAGTACCACAAACACAGCGTGCCGGCGTAATGTTATGTTATAAACTGGTGTAAACCATCAACAGACATGCGATTTCAGAAATCCAGATCCATGTGTATCATTTATTGAAGAGTTCCGTTGCCTACCTCCGAAGTTCTTCATCAGATCTTCACCAAATTTAAATGGGACCAGTCCGAGAAAATATTCTTCCAAACAAAAAAATAATCATCCAAATTGTTTCACAATTGGCGAAAATATCGCTGAATAAAATTGTTTCATCTGATCCTGACTTATACCTTCCATCATCAGCTCAGCAACATGAGATGATGATTACCAGGCACAAATATCTGAATTTCGTTGGAAGCAAATTGAAGAAAATTTGAGGGTTTCCCTCGATTTTCATGGGATCCCATCATCAGATTCTGACTTGATGACAATTCGGGAGTATAGGCTTTCGAATAAAACAAATATTTTTTAAATCGGTCCAGAATTGGCGGAGAAATCGGTGAACATATAGTACATAAAAAAAAAGAAAAAAAAAGATACATACAGCCGAACATAGAACCTCCTCCATTTTGAAGAAGTCGGTTAAAAATACGATTCGCGGCCGTAACGCGTATTTATCTAAAGAATTATAACCATTTTAATCATCAATATAACCCTCTAAGTTCATAAAGCCCAATTACTTTTTGATGAAAAAACATTCAGTAGGGCTTTGGGCCTAGGGGCCAGTACGACGTGAAACATGAAAGGTCTAACTCTGGTCTTGGGAAGTATAGGCACTTCCTACATCAAGGGTCAACGTAAAAAGCCAATCAGTACTTTTTTAAGGAGACAATTTTTTTACAATTAGAGTGCAAGAGCAGCTCAATTGGTTTAATAGGTATTGAGATACAGCACTTCAAGAACCATTTTTCCAAAGTTCGAAATTTTAGTTTAAGAACTTGCGCCATGGATTTGTGAAGTGTAGGCACTAGCACCAGAGTAAGACCTTTCACTACCATGTCTTTAATCTATGATGCACGATGGTCATTTTGTTGAATAGGGTATTTTACTAAAAAAATCTAATTAGTCCGTCTGATAGATTTTCAAAAAATATTGAACACGTATTTTTTTTTTTTTACGTAAACAAAAAATAAAGAGGATACAGCGAGTTGAAGACCGCGTGACGTCATCTGGCTTGGTAAATTTCGTACATTTTTAATAAGCCAGATGATGTATCCTTTTTATTTTTTGTTTATGTGAAAAAAGAAAAAATACATTTCCAATATTTTTTGAAAATCAATAAGACGAGAGATTTTTTTAGTAAAATACCCCACTGTGGTTAGATGTGAATTTTTTCCCAACCTGTGTAAAGAGTAATCCACACATATTCCGAACGTGTCTTTAGTCACTTATTTTATTGTGAATATTAAGTACGCGTCATACTTGGCCCAAAAAAACACTTTTTCTTTCTTTCAGCTAGCCATCACATACGCCGATCAAGTAAACAAGCCATAGGAAAGAGCCTCGGGTCGTTAAATATGAGCCGGTATGATTTACATCTGCGCCCCGCCCCGCACCCCTCTGACGTTCTGTCGGTAAATCACGGCAGAACTGCCTAAACGCACGCATTACGAATATCTGTGTCTCTTGTGGTGTAAGTTAGGAGAGATTGGGGGGAAAACTACAGCCTTATTTATAAAAAAAAAAATATAAAATATCATCATCATCATAACTGAGCAGCTCGTGGCTAGATAATAACAGCCGCACGGGTCGATCTTCAAGGTTAAGCAACGCTTGCCAAGGTTGGTCTGTGGATGGGTGACCATCTTAACATAACGAGTTTCCTTCGTGCCTCGGATAGCACGTTAAGCCGTTGGTCCCGGCTGCCATTTGCAGATCTTTGGCAATCGTTACGGATAGTCAGAAGCCAGTAAATCTGACTCCAGTCTTGCCATGAAGTACCGTGTTACCCAGTTAATGGGTTGTGGAGGTCTGGTAGGCAGCCGCTCCATGTAAAATACTGGTATTCAGCTCAATCTGGCTTGACTGGAAGCCGACCCCAATATAGTTGGGAAAAGGCTAGGCAGATGATGATGATGATGATCATCATCATCATAACAGCCGAAAGACGTCCACTGCTGGACATAGGCCTCCCCCAAAGGTCGCCACAACAACCGGTCCTGTGCGTCTCGCATTCGTCGGCGTCATAAAATATGATTGAAGAATTTTCTAAGGAAAGGTTTTTTTTTTTTAAATAAGACCAACTTCAGGTTTTCATGGCAGTTTTGGATGATCGGTTTTTCAATCCACTTTTTATAATAACCATTACCCGCTTAGCTGGCAGTCAGTTAAGTTGATTTAAACTTATCAGTAGTATTTGTATCCAACATGTGACTGAACTTTTTTTTTTAATTTAAGTATAAGTATTTGTTAGATCCAATAAACTGTCGGTATTCGTCCATACTGAATATTAATTCACAGACCGATCTATCTGTAAAAATTGCGCTGTCTTCTAAATTATATAGAATCTTATTTATAGTTTTAACTTATGATTGTTCTTCTTTATTGTAAAAAGTGTACCCCACTTAAAGTCTAAGGAAACATGGTGGAAGAATCAGAGATGAAAGTTGGAAATAAAAATTTAAAAACCACTGTAATTACACTATTTTATGTTTTCTTAACTCTTACATAATATATGTCTTACTTCTAACATTCAGTTAATGCTCGATCGACCATTATTAAACATTTGAAAACGCTGTTAATAAATCGGAAACAAGTAATAACATCTGACACTAATTATGTGTAAATTACCGGACAACTAATTACCTACGTTGTACGCTGATTGCTTCGCCTGTCTTATTGGCAATGAGCCATTAAATTATACAATTCAATTCCATTTTGGCATCCAAACATGGCTGCACTTTTGCTAAGTGCACAAGTTTTTAGACGCATGAAAAAAATACTTGCAATACCAATTTTTTTTTTTGCCAAAAAAATTATGACATGTGAAAGTTACGCACGCTAATAGTACGAGTATTTGCTTTTTGCAATTTCCATTAAGCATTTGCATTGAAATGCAGATTTTGAAATTATTAACTGTCAATAAGGCTTTTACTGCGTGAGCCGAAATATCATGATATAGTGATAAAATCTGGTACTCTTTCTAATTGTTGGCTCACGTTAATGCGGTAACATAGTAAAAGGATTCAGCAAATGTAATGACTTTTCTTTTTTGATTGGGGAAGAGGTTAGAGGACAACTTTTATTCCAGAAAATTTTATCCCATCCTTTGTTGTTTATCACTACTATCACATTATATTGCAGACAGAACCGGTGTTTTTTGATATTGTGGAAAGCTCAAAGTAGGTCACAGATTAAACCACGTTGTTGTACTTCACAAGCTGGTATATTCCATCTATGAAATGTCACAATTTATTGTTTTATAAAACATAATATTCCGAATAAACAATACTTTAGATTACAATTTAACTTATCAAAACGAGTCTGTATAAATACAAGTAGTTTGTATAAATGTATACCCATTAGTGTTGCCTGTTGTTGGAAAAAATTTATATATCACTCGCTTAAATAAAAATACAAAAACGCTCCCAGTCACGACTTGGACCACAGCCCAATAGTAAAATTTTAGGTTACAAGTGAGGTCATAAAAAGCGCGCATAATTTTTTTTATTATTTGAATGTTGTATAAAAATAATATCTCCTGGTTAGCATGATGTCACCTCTATGTTATGTTATATTTGACTTTGCTTTCGTTTATTCAACTGTATAACTGTTCATTTCTAACCCCTTTAAAAACACACTTTTTTCTAGAATAGTTTTTAGCTGAGTTGTATTTATTTACTTTTAATTACAACTTTAAAGACTTGTGTCAAAAAGCCGTACAAGTAGGAGAGTATTTTATATGACGATATTTAGTTTTGCTAAATATCGTCAGTTTTTACGAAACTAAAATAGGGGTTCGCCATACATGTGGCTTGTACCAGTGTCATTTTAATGTCAAAATATCCGTATTTTACTTGGATTGTTTTTGCTAATCGAAAATATAGACCTTGACGAGCAGTTTGGTATACTTAACTCATTTTCGGTCATGTTGTGGGTTGGATCCTTTTTGCTAATCTACGTCCAATTAAGGAATACTCCTTACTTAGGATTAAACATCTACTGACCCATCCGTGTTCCTCCTTCCCTTTGTGCTCTAGGGCCGCGGTGACTCTTTCTAACAAATTTTGCAACAGGACTATTCCTTGAGCTTGGGTATTGGTACGAGAAAAGAAAAGCATAGGATTTAAGGCTTTTAAAGACTGCCAAAATTTTTCATATCGTAACGTAAGAAGAATTCAATGTTTCACAAAAATACGTTTACGGCTAACGGCATTCTTTTTTCGTGACGAGTAGTGCCATCTTTCGGTTCAACTCGGTACTTTGTACAGGTGAGGGTCGCTCACATCGGGCACTACAGAGCTTACTATAGGAACTTTCAAAAGGGTGTGGGTAAAATCAATACAGACTTTATGAAGTAGAATAAGTATTGTGTGAATTTAAGGTTTTAAGAATTAAGTTTAGTGGACACAGTAAATACAAAATTTAGAGTTTTCGATATTATGTTGGTATCAGGATAGTTTTTGGAAAAGTTATACTTGTTCCGTCAGTTAAATTACCAAAAACATAGCACACGTTTTTTTTTTCAACAAAAGTTAGACTCATCAGTGATTGAAATTTCGCGTGACGTCAAGTCTTGATCTTGATGACGTCGCAAGCACTTAGTTCTTGTTTGTGTATGTGTTACTGTAAAAACTCGAACCACGGTAAATCTTAAGATTTAAGAGTAAGTCTTAGGATTTACCGACATGAGTTGGTAAATGTAAGGACTTATGAAAATGGGACAATATTTTCGGGCTTTTACCATCAGAATTTAGTACATGCTAGGTTTTGCCATTGACGGCTGGTAAATGTTGGTTTTGGGAATAAAACAACGACTAAATCGTTAATATTTTGTTCCGTATTGTTTTGGAAATGCAACAAATTCTCCAAATCTTCTGATCATAATAGTTCAATAATTTCGTTAGGAATTGCTAACGCCGCAATGCCCAGTTTCATTGGACAACCAAACATTGCTTCGTAGGGGGAATTGCGGCGGTAAAAGTTCCCTCTTTGAGCAGTGCCTAGAGCGGCGCGGCGCCACGGCGTCCTCACCTTCTGCTTGACGCACGTACTCACCGGACACGGTTGTTTCGGGAGATACCTGTTTCGAATTCAGCGGGAGGACACGCCTGACGCCCGGGTGTCAACACTGTGAGGGCCGGCCGGAGGACACGGTGGAACATACGGTGAACGTCTGCCCTAGTTGGGCGGAGCACCGCCGTGTCTTCGTCGAGGTGATCGGCGGCGGCGACCTCGCGACCGGCCCTGGTTCAATCTATGATCTGGAGCAAGGAGGTCACCTCCTTCTGCGAAGCAGTATCTAATGCTAGCGAAGGAGGTGGTCGAGGTGGTTGTGAGAGAGAGAGAAACCTCACGCCCCAGCCGCCGCAACACAAGAAGACGTCCCGGGCGTTGTAAGTCACAGGGCGATTCCCGGCCACCGTAGGCGCGTGCCTGCGGACGGTAAGCGTTGGGTGGCTCGCTCTCCGATCAGAACCAGGCCCGGGTTGACGGCGCGTTGTGTTCCACGCGCGCATCAAAGAGATGTCAGCATAGAACAAGGGGTCCGCTAGGGCCAGTGCCTGCCAGTGTTGCGGAATTTGTTCGAAAGAGTCACCGCGGCCCTGGAACGCAAAGGCCACTAGGAGTAACACGAATGGGTTTTAGTCAGTAAGAGTCTGACACACCCTTCTGCTTCGCCCAAAGCGAGAGGAGGCATTTGATGATTTCTCATCCAAAGGAGGAGCATTTAATTCTCTCGCAATACGCCTAGATGAATTTCAAGCCCTCTGACCAATATGGCGGAGACGGTGCGGGTAGCGGGGGTTTCAGACTGCCCACACAAGACAAGTCACAAGTACTAGACGATTCTCGTACTTGTGACTTGTCATGTGTGTGACATGTATTTTTCAACATTTACCGTGTCTTTAAGTAAATCCTAAGATTTACCAAGTGAATGGTGATAAAAGTTCGAATCGCAAATCTGTTCGGACTTTTATCATTAAGAATTAGTAAATCTTAGGTTTTACTGGAAAATCTTAGGATTAACCGTAGTTCGAGCTTTTACAGTAACATATGCATAAACGAGTCTTGCGTTTGTCTTGCACAAATTATTTAATTATGAACAATAATCAAGCCGAAACAAAAATAGTCAAGCGTTCTTCATCAGAAATAATGTCTCATTCTTCAACTATACATAATTTAATTCCGCCAAGCCCGTTCCATCATCGGACCACAAGACGAACGGCGATGCGCCACCGGCACATGGTGGACATCCCACCCATACGCACAAAACGTTTTGGGAACACATTCATACTGCGTACAGCTAAGGAGTGGAATTCCCTGCCGGAGTCTGTGTTTCCTGATAGCTACAACCTGGGAGTCTTTAAATCAAGAGTGAATAGGTTATTTCTAGGCAAGCGTGCTCCATCTTCGACCACATCCTCGCTTACCATCAGGTGAGATAGCGGTCAAACGCGTGCCTATAATTAGTAAAAAAAAAAAAAAAACTATTACTGGCCAAACAAAACAACCAATATCCTATTCCTGAAATATCCTCTCTTTTCCACAAAAACAATATCAATGGCGTACAAAGTTGTACCGGCCTCATCGCGGCACACTGAATGTCCCATTCTTGAACTTTTTCCATCCAAACCATTTTTGAAATATTCCCATTCTTTTACTCAAAAACAACATCATTGGCTTATACAGTTGTATTGTCCTCATCTCGGCCCACTGTACCCGAATTCTACCATCGCGTGACGAATGCGGTCTATCGTCAATTTACTTATTTAAACTGATTAGTTTCACGGAACCAAATCCGGCCGGTGGCTGTGGGCGAACGGGGAAAGATGTGGAGTCGGTTCGTACACTTTTTTTTCCTAATACTACTGATTACTGATTTAAATTCAAATAGTTCGTTTAATATTAAGAGTATTCTGGTGTTTTAGGCATAATCTTCAGTAAGTAGTAGTAGTATTACCAATTCAAACTTAAATCGATTTCCATATTTTATTAGGATAAGTTCTACGACAAAATATTTTCTGGCATACTTTTTTTCTATCTGTATGAAGTTAAAAATTTTATTTCGCCTTTTAACACACTTCATAGCATTTTAAACCGAAATTCCAATTTTAATTGCGTTGGTCATATTTATAAAGACTATTTTTGTATTGAATATTTTTATCTTTCCCTACGAAATTCCTTAAATTGCCAAATCAAGTTTTATACATAACACAAGCTCAACAAAAAAAGGACACCGCCCAAATTATTTAGTCTCAAGTCGTCCCCACACCTGTCCAGACTAATCTCGAACGTTACAATATTTTGGTCTCATTACGGTGTCAATATAAGATTAGGGATAAGCCCAATTTTTGTAAGAAAGAACCTCCGGGCTCGATAAGTGACTTTTTTACAACGGTCCACGATTTGCCGCGAGACACAACACAATTAGCTTTTCGGTAAATAAAACGGTCAAGTGTGTGTGTGGTATGGATGGTCGAAGTTCTGTAAAATATAGATACTATTGTTTAGTATCCACTTATTGGTTAGAAGTAATATTTTAGTTCTTTTTCATAGAATAATCGTATTATAAATGCAAAAGTAAGTTTGTTTGTTACGCTTTCACATCGAAAACGCCGAACCGATTCAGAGGAATATTGGTACAAAAATAAATGGGACCTTAGAAAAGGTTAGATATTGGTTCTCGTGTACTACTTTAACGCGGGCAAAGTAGTGGAAAAAAACTAGTAAAACATATACAAATGGATGGACTGTAGGCATTGTTGTCTTTTACTGTTTTAACTATTGTCTATTTTGATTTTCGTTGCTTTACATTGGCTTCAGAATGTAAATTATTTAATGCGGTCAAAACTACGCAATGACAAATAATGCAATAATAGTCGAGAAGTAGCTAGATCACCAGTAATAGGAAAACCTAACTTTATATTAGTCATTAATGCAACGAAACAAAATTGTCGTTTTTTGCAGCCAGGATATGAAATTATACTAATCTCACGATTTGATTTCGACAAAAAAATCTAACAAGTGAGACCAATGCGGTTCTACTAGACGCTCATTATTCGAAATCGAGAACTCTAAAAAAAACAAACGTTCCGATGTTCGAAATTCCAAAATTTCTTTTATTTTCAAATTACAATACCTTAAATAATAATATGCAACGGTTTGATTGACAGTTTTCGGATCGCGTCGGCGTCGAACCGACGGCGAACGAAAAAAACCGAACAAATTCGGCAACAATTTAAAATTCGAATCGAATTAGTCGAACGATTATTGACGGAATTTTCACGTTCCATATGTTCGGTGAATTTGAATTTGCGGTCTCGAATTAATAGCCCCGGGAATTTCGTAATTCCAATTTATTATATTTAATTCGAGACTTTTCTTGATTCTAGCTGCTTATTATTTTTGTATGTGGCAAGATATTGTAATGCCGCAGATTTTATCACTGTGACACCACGTAATAAAAGTTCCTAGAAATAAAACAACAATTGGGTTCAAGAGATAATTATTTAGGCCTCTGGCCTAGATGAAATCTTATATATGACAGACAAATAAAACCAAAACAGCTAAGTAGGTAAATAGATTTTTATAAATTTGAAAACATGTTATTACGACATTAATAAAATGTAAACACATAATATCTTTTAACATAGCGTCATCCTTTGTTCTGTTGAAACTTAAGAATAAGTAATTTTATTAAAGCCTTTTATTTATTTCTTCGCTTCGCGCTATTTAACAACAAGGGTTGGCAGTGATCAGAACTGTCGACGTTAACTGTAGGTACAGTCACCAACATAAATCTTAAGACGGGTTTACATTATTGTGTTGTGTTGCGCTTTCTGATGCAGTTGATTGGCTACATAACTTTTTTATAATAATATGACGTAGGCCAAAATAGATTTATTTGATTGGTGTGACCCGCGCTACTAGATATCAGGGCACAGCACAGCCTTATACTTAAGCAAACTTCTTGCTTGAAAACAATTTACTTATGAAATAAACATAACTTTGAAAAAAGATAAAAAAAAGAAATATTTTTATTTCATACACACTTGGTCCATAATATTGTAAGTAGTAGTTTAAAAGATGGTGGCTATGTAATGAAATTCTCATGAGTCGATTTCCAAGGTAAAGCAATGCTTGCCGAGGTTGTTGCGTGGATTGATTGACCGTCTCAGAATGACACGTCAAGCCATTTGTCCCGGTTATTCTAAGAAGATCTGTGATAGTCATTACGGTACTGAGAAGCAGAAATAATCTGAAACTATCTACTACTACTATCGTGTTAACCAGTTTCTGGGTTATGGAGCTCAGATAGGCAGTCACTGCATGTTCATAAAATAAAAACTACTGAACCAAAATTAATTATTTTTTTACGAGACCAAATGGCAAGTATACTGCATCGAACTAAATAATCACAGAAATCAGATTACAAAACTCGGAGTAATCGATGTACTTACATAAAAATCCCACCTAAGTGAGAACCTCCTCCTTTATGAAAGTCGATTAAAAATTTAAAACTTTATCTGCATTCTGTTAGACTGAAAGCCAATCCCAACATAGTAGGGAAAACGCTAGACAGATTGAATGTACTTTTATAAAATAATTATTTCATAAAATCAAGTATTAATAAGATTATAATATAAGCTTGAAAACACTATGATAGATCAATAAAAATACAAAATCATTTTTAAACAAAGAGGATTTTTCGTAATTGTTAAGTTTTTTGCGCGTTACTGTACCTACCTGATACTACTAGTGTATGAAAAGACAAATAAAATATTTTTGAAATAATCTTAGATAAAGTGTTAGGTTTAATAGTCTATAAAACTACATGTTTAAGTTAATATAACTATTTTTATTTCATACTATCTTCTGCCAGCGGCTAAGCTCGCGTTATCCCTAGGGAACATGCTTCCGGGATAAAAAGTAGCATAATTATGTCCTTTCTCAGGTTCTAGACTATCTCTGTACCAAATTTCATTTAAATCAGTTCAGCAGTTTTGGCGTGAAAGCGCGACAGACAGACAGAGTTACTTTCGTATATATATTATTACTAAGGAAGTGTGGATTTTCAACAAATTAATGTATTTCTAGTAATTTATAGTTAACTAGCTTCTGCCAGCGGCTTCGGCCGCGTGGTCCCTAGCGAGCATACTTCCGGGATAAAACAGTAGCCTATGTCCTTTTCCAGGCTTTAGACTATCTCTGTACCAAATTTCATTTAAATCGGTTCAGTAGTTTTGACGTGAAAGCGCAACAGACAGACAGAGTTACTTTCACATTTATAATATTTGTAAGGACTAAAGATTGTGTGACTAAACACAATTGGTAAAGTCTATCGATATTTTTTTTATGAGTTTTATTATTTTAGTAACTTGCACAATTTTGTTTTAGATCAAGTTATTATTTTATTCTTCTTTGTATTAACTTATTTATCTATGTAAATAAAAACGTTTTTGTGAAAAATATATGTATACAGATAAAAGCACTAAGGCATTGCGTATTTCAAATTAAATTCAACTGACCTGTATTTTCTGAATTTTTTTGTTCAACAATCACATCTCAACGTATTTAGAAGATGCAAACACGGACAGACTCTTGTCTTCTTCTTTTCTAAGACCAGTGACACACACACAGACCTAGTATTTATTTATTTAAACTTCATGCACAATAGTGGTATATGCGGACTTAATGCAACAAGGCATTCTCTACCAGTCAACCTTCGGGTTAAAAAGAAATATTCTGTGATAGGTGTACATGTACAGCAAATAAAAAAAAAATGTATAGTTTCAGAAAAAGTAAAATAATACTAATAAAATACACAATGCTGAAATAATAAATTAATATGATGTTTTATAATTATCTTTCTGATTAAGAGAACTTACAATAATAATACTGACGAAGACTAAGAAAAACTATGAATCAGGCTATTGTGCCAGTAACACTTTTAATTCCAATAATACGTTCCCGTAAATTTTATTTCCGACTTTCAGGCAGACGTCGCCGCTGGCAAAAGTTAGTAAGTTAATAGGTACTTCAAAAACATTTTAGAAATGTCGAAGTAATTAAAGACGACAAATTGTCGACTTATATAAAACATTTTTTCTACTTCATTTTGCCTGAAACCGAGTACCCTAAAAACTAAACAATTTGTAGAAAACAGTCATCATCTGCCTAGCCTTTTCCCAACTATATTGGGGTTGGCTTCCAGTCAAGCCGGATTCAGCTGAATACCAGTATTTTACGCGGAGCGGCTGCCTACCAGACCTCCACAACCCATATACTGGGTAACACGGCACATCAAGGCCAGACTGGAGTCAGATTTGCTGGCTTCTGACTATCCGTAACGACTGCCAAAGATCTACAAATGACAGCCTGGATCAACGGCATAACGTGCTTTCCGAGGCACGGAGGAAACTCGGTATGTTAAGATGGTCACCCATCCGCAGACCAACCTTGGCAAGCGTTGCTTAACCTTGAAGATCGACTCGTACTGCTGTTATTATCTAGTCACGAGCTCCTTTGTAGAAAACAGTGTACTCTATATAACAACAATTACTACTACAAAATTATACCATAAAAACGACCAACTAGATATTTATAAAAATAATTAATTATTAAATAATTCTCTCATACTTTGTTGTGTTGAATACATATTACCTTATTAAAGTTATAAAACACGACCGAGGTGTAGTGAGGCAGTTTTACTAAAGTGTATAATTCAGAATTACTTCATTTTTAAGTCAAAGTTATAAAATATAGAAGTCGCTCCTGGACTATTAATTAACTTATATGTTATAATAACGTCATGTTTTATGTGAAAAATGGTGGTAAAGTTATCAGCAAGTAACAGTAAGTTCATAAGCAATACAGAATATTGCCAGCCAAGTGCGAGTCGGACTCGCTTACTTTTTATTATTTGTTGTTATAGCGGCAATAGAAATACAGAATCTGAAAATTTCAACTGTCTGCCTATTACGGTTCTTGAGATACAGCCTACTGAGGGACAGACGGACGGACGGAGAGCAGGAGGCTTAGTAACAGAGTTCCTTTGGTTACCCTTCGGAAACGGAACCTTAAAAATGAAATTGGTTCGGAACCCTCTGCACGCGAGTCCGAGTCGCACTTTGCCAGTTTTAGACATCAAAATACGTATGTTACTAGTGAATTATCAATGGTTGTGTTATCAATAACAAGCTTGTTAAGTAACGTGACGAGCTGACTAGGACTATCTTATCAGTTAACGGTCTTAGCTAGAACTGTATTCTGTCGACAACTTGTTACTATTGTCTTCTGGGAAAAGTCATTACCGACTCCAGTTATTGGCTGATTTTATTTATTCAACTTACACACACTATCTTTACAGGATGACCCCAATACAGTAGTGGTTTGCAAATATAAAAATTACATTACTCACGCAATAAATATAAAAAATAATAACAGTTATTACTTAAAAATCTAAACATTAAAATGTGAAAAAACACAACACTAAACTCTATTAAAATCATAATCTATATATATGTACAATATCATCATACCTATCATAATAACAACGAAACCTTTTTTTAATGTTATTAAAATCTTAACCTAAAATATAAAATTAAACTTAATCACTTAACACAGAATATTAATAAATGCAAAGCATTTTATTTCAAATAAACCATTCACAGGCACTTTTGAAACGTCAAGGTCGGTCAGTCAAAAACATGGAAGCTATTTGCACGTTCCAAAGCGTAGATCTCTATGGAGAAGGACGTGCAAGAAACTCCACGGACACTCTTTTAAATCATGTTCTGTTTTACAAAATTCCAAGTTACATATACTTGTTGCTTCTGCATGTGAGGACAATGCAAAGGAAAAAAAAGGGCTTATTATAAGAATTTTAAATTAAAGATTAAAATAAGCCAATGGCAGTTAAGAGATGACCAGTCTCAACCGATGGCGCCTGTTCACGAACATGACGCGTGTATCGGCACCTTTAATTCAATATTTAACTATAAGTAACAAAATTCAACAAAACTCTTCCGAATTCACTCAAATTGCACGAAAATATGTCATTCCTCTCATGAACCTCATTTAATACACATATTGTGCGGGTGAGGGGTGTTTTTGACAGCAAGTTGGTTTTGGCAGCAGGCTCGGCCAGCAGTGGCGGTCGCCGCCGCCTCCACACGTACCGGTCAGGGACACCCAGCTTCAGGTGACGCAGTACACCCGGGTTATGTGCTACTCCACGCAGGAGCTTTAGTGCATACGCCGCGAGTGTAAATTCCCGGCGCACTCTGAGTTCTTTGATGTTTTCAGTGGTCCTACAGGATGGCTTAATCAGATGTTTCACATCATCATTTCAGCCAAAAGACAACCACTACTGGGCATAGGCCTCCCTCAAGATGGGAGGGGGTTTGTCATGACCGCCACGCTTGGCAGGCGGGTTGGCGATCGCGGTGTATGGTGTTGAGTTTTGCAGAGAACGCTGCTGCCCATTCTCTGGTGCGTCCCTTAGTCGCCTCTTACGATACCCACGGGAAGTGATGGGATGGTATTATTCTTTTACGGCACCATACGGCATCGGCCGACACCATACGGCTCAATGGGTGTATCACATGTACAATTTTTTTTTTTTGCCACATTTCGATATAAGCGGAAACATGGGCGGCGAGAATGTATTTAAAAAGTCATAATTCGAGGTTTGGCTCTCAACTGTTTACTCCTCCAACACTTGACCGATTTCAGAGATATTTCAGAAACTGAAATATCTCTAAAATCGCTCAAATCGGTCACTGAATTTCCCCCCAAAATTTGAGGGAGGACTATGACCAGCAGTGGACGTCTTTCGGCTGATATGATGATGAAATGCCATTCCTAAGGGTAATTGTAAACGGAATATTAGCAACAAAACACCTTCAGGCCAGATCCGATCAAGTTAAACTCTTCCAATATTATTATAACACTACTACATACCTATTTGAGGAGCTCGTGGCTAGATAATAACAGCCGCACGGGTCGATCTTCAAGGTTAAGCAACGCTTGTCAAAGTTGGTCTGTGGAAGGGTGACCATCTTAACATACCAAGTTTCCTCCGTGCCTCGAAAAGCACGTCAAGCCGTTGGTCCCGGCTGTCATTTGTACATCTTTGGCATTCGTTACGGATAGTCAGAAGCCAGTAAAACTGACTCCAGTCTTGCCATGAAGTACCGTGTTACCCAGTTAATGGGTTGTGGCAGTCTGGTAGGCAGCCGCTCCTCGTAAAATACTGGTATTCAGCTAAATCCGGCTTCACTGGAAGCCGACCCCAATATAGTTGGGAAAAGGTTAGGCAAATGATGAATACTACATACCTATTTATATCACTGATAACCATCCCGTTACTCAATTAACATACTAATGTTCTCAATTATACATTATTAATTATCGACACATCAGAGGTATTAGGTCGCAATAAAGTATCATTAGGTAGGATTAAAAATATAAGGACTAACACCTGCCACGGGATAACAAGTCTGGTGTACGCTTTAATTATTTTTTAACTGAAGTTAGAAGGGTTTAGGGTTAAGCGAGACATTTTGTTTGAATTAATATTGATTAAAATAATAATAGAGGCTCGTCGAGTCGAAGCTCCAAAGTCTTGAGCATCGACGCTGAGTTCCTAGCCTGTTGGTTCTCTATCGGTTGCATTTTGGGAAGAGTGCGACGGTTTCACATATATTTTATTTCCGGCTAGCCCATTCCATCATCGGACCACAAGACGTACGGCGATGCCCCACCGGTACATAGTGGACATCCCACACACACGCACAAAATGTTTGGGGAACACATTCACTGTGCGTACAGCTAAGGAATGGAATTCCCTGCCAGAGTCCGTGTTTCCTGATAGCTACAACCTGGGAGTTAAGAGTGAACAGGTTACTTCTAGGTGCGCATACTCCATCTTCGACCACATCATTGCTTACCATCAGGTGAGATAGTGGTCATACGCGTGCCGATAAATAGTTAAAAAAACATGACATTTCGGTATCGCGTTGCAATTACGAGTACATTCTGAAATTTATTTTTGCCTAAGACGAATAGGAAAGCCATGCTAATAGCTGGATTTATCACCTGAATTATAATCCTTTATTAAAATAAGTTGACGTTCGCATTGTATGAATATAAGACCTGTAATGACATTGATCGATTACCTATCTCATAGTCACTCAGTAACTGGGTAATATGTAGAGCTTGGTAAGACTGGCTTTTGGGCTTCTTACTGAACTACTGTATCAAAGGTTTACCAAGTAAAGTTGGATCTAACGGCTAAACGTGATTTCCGAGGATATCACTACATCGACTACATATTATAAAACAAAGTCCTCAGCCGCATCTGTCTGTCTGTTTGTTCGCGATAAAATAAAAAACTTCTGCACCGATTTTCATGTTGTTTTCGCCATTGGATAGAGTCCTCGAGAAAGATTTAAGGATATTAATTTGTCTAGAAAAAAAATAGGGAGGTGAAGTGCCAGTCTGCAATAAAAGAATAAAAAATAGTTATAAGACCAATAATTTTGGTGGTTTAAAAGCGTTCAAACAAAACTCGCAAAAAGTAAAAAAAAAAATCAAAATGTTAAGGATTGTTGTGATGTTTTGACCGTTTGCGACTTCAATATGAATGCGAATACTCCTTACAATACCAGAATTTCCCCTCAAGTTGATAGATTTGTTTGTTGAGCGGCGGTGTGTGACCAATGTCTTACTAAATCAAAACTCTTTTATTTTCTACCCAAAATGAAGATGATAAACCACCCCATCAATTCATATGAAAATCGACCGTAAAATTGTATATAAGAATACCAACTAATATGTCATTTGCCAACATAATTTAGTTTTAATTTATGTTCAGAAGCGCGTGCCTATTATAAATCAGCAATACCTCATGTAAATGTCATATTGGCTTGGAATATGGAATTATTAATTGCTTGTGTTTCTCCGAGAGCAGATACCGTGTTGTTGGTTTAGTGTGAAATTGGGACGTTTCTGTTATACCCGGATAGGTAGATGCTTGTTTGCAAATAAAAATGGCAGACAGTAATTATTATTTTTGTCTGACTGCGATGGAGCCCATAAAAACGGTAAGGTTTTGTTACACCATAATCTGTGTAGGTTTTTCTCGTTTATTTTTATTAATTGGGTTATTCTCACACTAAAACTCCAATCAGCAAGCAATAAAACCGTAGATTATTCAAAATACATCAGAATCTGCTACTTCCCAACGTCCCGTGCGCGGTGGAGTGATGAGATGGACCAATACAGGATGAGATGGACCAGGCACAATGCAAAATACGAACAAAAAGTCACTGTACTTACCATTATGGATAAATTTTACTGAAACAGTTACCCAATAACGGAATGTTAATACCAAAAAAAAACTTAAAACTATTTACAAAAAAACATAACTAACTTCCAAACAAAACACTGCAATGTACGTATAAAATAACCTTAATTTCGGAAGTCGGTGTTTTTGGTTTTGTTTCTTTGTTTTTTTAACACCGACTTCCAAAATTAGTGTTATTTTATTCTTTTTAGTGTTATGAAGTCGGTATTTTTTTTTGGAAAAAGTTTTTATTTTTAACTTTTAAGTGGTAATACTTGGATGACATCTTTGTCGACTCAGAAATTGAAATAAACAAAACTACTCATAAAATAAAAACTACTGAACAAAACTGAATCAGTTTTTACGGAACCAAATGGCAAGTATACCGCATCGAACTAAAAAAGAATCACAGAAATCGGATCAAAAACCTCGGAATAATCGGTATACATATTTTAAAAAAATACTCATCGAATTGAGAACCAGGAAGGTTTCAATTTGGTGGGTTTTTTTGAAGTCAGTTAAAAATGGTTGAAAAATGAACCCATTTCAGGTTTTCTTACTACTTACACCTTTTAAACTTCTGTTACACCTTTTAAATTATGAATGTTGGTATCAACTTCTATCCTAACCGGATGCAGTTGAATGCCAGTAAGTATTTTAGATGGAGAGACTGCTGCCATCCTGTTTGGGTAACTTGATAATCTTTTGGTGTTTCTTTATCTCACAGCAGTGACATTAATAGTTACATAACTTACGTCACTGCTAATGTCACCGTGACATTGACAGTCAGTGACAGCTAGTGTTGCTATCAACCTATTTGGCTAATCTTTGCATCTGCACAGAATAATGGTAACAAGAATGTTTATATCAACATCTGTTAGACATCTAAAAGTGCATGTAACATGAAGAGGTTAAGGTCAATATAACGCAGGGGTGTACAAACATTTACTCGTTTTTAGGTAAACACGCAAGTAAAAATAGAATTATAGAGTCTCTAAAGTAAAAACTAGAAAGAAAAAAAAACGAGCAATCAATTCGCTTTTCAAGCAGTCTAATGCAGTTGCCGCATGATGGTGGCATTAGATCAGTGATTGAAGTGAATTAAAACGCAAAAAAATAATACAACTGGCAAAATTTATTGTATAATATTTTGTAAGTGTGTGTAAATTGTATAATTAAGTTAAAATAGACTTAAGTATAACAGATGTAAAACTATCGCATTAGGTTAAAAAAATCAGTAATGATAGCTCTAAGTTTATGATAAATAAATAAATAGGTATTTTGATTTACAGTTTTTCATTATTTCGCAGGAGTAGATTGGCAGTCGATTATTTTCTTCAAAATGTGTAATTCTGATCACCCCTGTTCAAGCAATAAACGACAGTTTTACTAAGTAACACCATTATTTATGCAGAACACGGCGCATACTTCACAGTTGGTCCTGTCAAAGACAGCTGATCGGAACAAGACCTTTTGTATAACACTTATCATGACAAATAAAAAACAGTAAGCGACCGTGAACTTTCCGAGTGTCGAACAGAAATATGTTATTAAAAATTGATGTAAAACCATCGAATTGTCATTCGTGAAAATATTATTTTGTTTTGTTTATTGTGTAAAGGTGTTTTGTAGTTTCGGGAGGATTAAAGAAGTTATTATCTTATTGTGAAGGAATAAAGTTTATTTTTATTGGTTTATGTGGTGTTTTTGATAGGCACTTAGGGAAATATTTGTGATTGAGTGTTTGTCTCTTAGGCAGTAACTTTAGTCCTAAATTGAGTTTATAAACGTTGGTTTATTTAAACAAAATAATAAATATGGATTGTGAAATAATAAATCCTTATTGCGATCCATAATGTGCGCATACAAGTGTTATATAAATAAAAACAATTATGGATGCTGTCGGACATAGCAAACTAATAAATAAGTTGGAGAGAGTTAGAGCAAATAAATGATGTTTATACAGAAAAAGCCGACTCTATCACTAATATGAGAATTTAAATCATCCTGGTGTTTTTTTAGGAACAATCACAATTTAATGTCCAACCTTGCTATTTCTGAAAAAAAAAAATGGGAACTTAATCAAACCACTGACTTGAACAATCTCCCGCAACATTACTCATCCTAGTTGTCTTACTTTCATGAAAGTAAATGTTGCTTAGTAATTAAACGCATTACTGCTTTTAAACTTCCAACGTCGGTTAATGAGAGCGCAGACCGTAGTACTTACTTTTTTATTAACGACTAGAGCTTTGCTCGTGACTTTGTCTGTGTTTTGCAATGTTTTTGTTGATGATGCAATGATTCCGTGATCCGGAAGAAACATATAAACCGGCGGTCCCCGGCCGCCAAATAAACCATATCAGAGGCTCTTGAGGCAGTTTAGAAACTCTGACACTAGGGTGTATGGGGTCGTTAGGCCTTACTGCCCACACGATAAGAAGAAAAATGCCTTTTCTTACTTCACTTATCTTTTTGTGAGGGTTTGAGTCAACCTTATACACACAAAAAATCCAATGCAATCTGTCCATAGCCTTTTGCTAACTATGGCAGCCAGTAGTATTTCAAACAGAACGACTACCTATCTGACCGCCATAACCCAGTTATTGGGTATCCATTGGCACTACTGTTGCCAGATTTTCTGGCTTCTGACTATCACTGACACCTGGTTAAATGGTAGGCACCATCGTACCTCTACAATCGATGGGGTGGAAGGGTTCTGGAGGCTTAAGTAGGCGTTTTGACCGCTGAGTTTCGTCCGATCCGGTCAAAACCAGGACTCTGCCTGTCTGTCGCGCTTTCACGTCAAAATTACAGAACCGATTTAAATGAAATTTGGTACAGAGATAGTCTAGAGCCTGAGAAAGGTCATAGGCTACTTTTTATGCCGGGAATATGTTCCCTAGGGACCACGCGGGCGAAGCCGCTGGCAGAAGCTTGTTTTTAATATTTTTGAGTGGTGTTTTGAATAAATCCTTTTTTAGAGGCATAGTAAAGTCTGCCGTATGATGTCGGCCGGTGCCGTAGAGTGCCGTAAAAGAAAGTCCCTTAGGCAACTGAGGGACTCGCCAGAATGGGCAACAGCGTTGTCTACAAAACTCAACACCATACACTGCGATCGCCAACCAACTTGCCAAGCGTGGCGATTATGGCAAACCCCCATCTTTGGGGAGGCGTTGAAAGGCTGCGAGACGCACAGGACCGGTTGTTGTGGCGACACTTGGCGAGACCTATGTCCAGCTGTGGACGTCATTCGGCTGGATTGAAGCTTGATAAAGATGACAGTGCCACCAGACCACCAGTACCGTCTGAGCCCAGAGGTACTGTATTCAAAATGGATTCAGCAATTTAACTGCAAAAATGTAACACACGGACAAATACATTTTTTTTTATAATAATTACGTATGAATGCCAGAAAAAGTCGTATTGATAAATCGACAGTGCAACTGTAGGATTGGCCGTATAATGTAATTTTAGTGAAGTAATTGCTAACTAGTAGTTAGAGGTGAAATGGCGGTAATTTGTCTTCGGGATTGGATGGGTTAGAACTTTTGTCCTGAGTTTTGTTGACCTTCGAGGGTGAGGTCAATGACACGGTTTTCGCAACCATTTCATACGACATTTTTGGAGGATTAAGTGGAATCTATACCTATACTAATATAAAAAGCTACACAGTTTGTTGATTTGCTTGAACGCAATAATCTCAGAAACTACTAGGCCGATTTGAAAAAATCTTTCAGTGTTAGATAGCCCATTTATTGAGGAAGGCTGTATAGCGGAGCAGTCATGAAAATTGTGACGCAGACGAAGTTGCGCGAAACAACTAGTAGTTTATGTAAAGATAGAAAAACTTGTGGCTAACTAATAAAAGTCGCATGCATAGTCTAGGAATCTAGGGTAAGCAACGCTTGTCAAAGTCGGACCATGGATGGTTGTTTAGGTTTTTCCGTGCCTCGGAGAGAAAGTAAGCCGTTGGTCTCGGCTGCCATTTGAACAACTTTGACAGTCGTTATGGGTAGTCTGAACTCGGAGGAGCTCGTGGCTAAAAATAACAGCCGCACAGATCGATCTTCAAGGTTAAGCAACGCTTGCCAAGGTTAGTCTCTGGATGGGTGACCATCTTAACATACCGAGTTTCCTCCGTGCCTCGGAAAGCACGTTAAGCTGTTGGTCCCGGCTGTCATTTGTAGAACTTTGGCAGTCGTTATGGATTGTCAGAAGCCAGTAAACCTGACTCCAGTCTTGCCAAGAAATACCGTGTTACCCATTTAATGGGTTGTGGAGGTCTGGTAGGCAGCCGCTTCACGTAAAATACTGGTATTCAGCTGAATCCGGTTTGACTGGAAGCCGACCCCAATGTAGTTGGGAAAAGGCTAAGCGGATGATGATGGGTAGTCTGAACTCAAGAAAACGGACACCGATATATCGGTCTGCAAGCCGATCCCAACATAGATTTGAAAAGGAATTAGATCCACGGACTGAGTAAAAATATAAATTCACTAGTTAATGGGCTTTAGTAGAGTCTATATTCGTCTCGTTTCATGTTTTGTCTGTTCTTTTGTTTAGTGTATAGTATAGTTGTATAGTTTGTGTTGTGTAATATTTTTAATTGATATATTTTAATTAATTCTTGTGTTTTAAAAATGTATACGTATGCATATGGACTAGTTCTGAAATTAAATGATTTATTATTATTCCATTTATTCATAAAATTACATTTAATTTACATTTTTAAATATTTCTAAAAAAATACATAAAAACATTTAAAAATATAAAAAAAGATAGCCCACCGGTATCGGGAACAGGGTCCAAGCTACCGGTGGTCAGGGCTCCTGAGAGAGGAACCCCCTAACGATGCGCGCCGTGTCCAGAAGTACTGCTTTCTGGGTCAAGCCCTTGATCCAGCTGCCCAACAAGAGCCTCTTGAGATGTTGGTCGAGGCTCTTGGCAATAATGCCATTGGCCGTCACGACTATCGGCACAATGACTGCTGTGTTCACATCCCACATGTCGACAAACTCGCGAGCCAAGTCAAGATACTTCGTTTGTTTATCTTTCTCTGACTTCACGAGGTTCTAGTCATGAGGGACTGCTATATCAACAATCATTGCGCGACGCTCTAGTCGGTCTATCACCACTATATCAGGCTTATTGGCAACAATAGTCCTGTCAGTGATGATAGACCGATCCCAATATAATGTGCAACTACCACTTTCGAGAACTGGGTCGGGCACATACCTATAGTACGGTACTTCCGATTCCACAAGATTGTATTTAAGAGCAAGATGCTGGTGGATAATCCTGGCTACAAGGTTATTATTATTATATACTATTCCAAACTACAATCTGTTACTGTGCCAAATTTCATACAGATTTGTTCAGTCGTTCCAGCGGGATTGAGTTAGAAACATCCATTCAGACTTTTGCATTTACAATATTTAGTACTAGTCAAATTTATTCAGACTACCATATTCAAAGTCATTACCTACCAAGTGTGTCTCAAAGGTATTGTTAGTATGTCGTTTTTTATCGTCGTATAGGCTCGCTATGCTGTTTGTGCTAGTTCATCTATAATTAATATATAAAACTGAAGAGTTTGTTTGTTTGTTTACTTGAACGCGCTAATCTCAGAAACTATTGGTCCGATTTGAAAAAATATTTCAGTCTTTGATAGCCCATTTATTGTGGAAGGCTATAGGCTATATATCATCACGCTAAGACCAATAGGAGCGGAGCAGTAATGAAAATTGTGATGCAGACGAAGTTGCGCGGGTCAACTAGTGTAAAAATAAATGCAAAGAGAGGTAAAGCTGAGACATTAAATAATTTTAAACTGTGTAAGCTAAGATCTTAGCCCATGGGCTGCAACCTGCTAAAGTCACACAAATCACCCTTAGTTAAAATTGAAACCGTGTAGATCTTTATTTAACATCGTTTTACCATATTTAGACCAAGCTATTATCCAACAAAATTATCTAGTTGACTCTTAACATCGCTTTTCCGCTCATACATTTTCGATATTTAATACCCCATTCTGACTACCCACAAAATTATAATAATTATTTCTACAAGCGCACGAGCAATTAATTCCCTTAACTACTGTTACACGTTAACTCATAAAACTGTATGTGTCCTGTAGTATTTTTTATTTTGCCATTAAAAATTCGTCCCGCGTCGCACTCACCTGCGCGGGCACAACAATCAATATCTTAATTATATCCATTTTTATACCTTTAACTCCTTAACATTGCAAGAAATTGTGCGAGTTATCACTCTTTGACTGCGAGTGCCTGATTATCGTGTTTTGTTTTTTGTTTCTTCGTTATGTAGTGAACAAGGGTTACAGTGGCCAATACCTTTGGCGCGTGTCTGCTAATAGCTTTACTTTGAATGTGTAGTTCGTTTTTCCAATACAACCAAGATTACCTGCATAGCCCGAATGGTTACCAACCTGAAGTGGTAGTGGGTAGTGCACATTGCTGGCAGAACAGACGGTCGATGGGGCCGAAAAGTTCTGGAGTGGTGACTGCGCACTGGAAGACGCAAGTCGGGAGAAGGGCCTGGTGAAGGTCGCGGGTAGCCGATAGATACGAGACGCACAGGACCGGTCGTTGTGGCGACACTTGGGGAAGGCCTATGTCCAGCAGTGGACGTCTTTCGGCTGTCACGATTATGATAATGATAATGAGGGTTTTCCTGCAGGTTTGCTCTCATGGTCTATCCCATCCATCGGAACCGTGCATTTAAGTTCCAAAAAAGGTTGCCAATGAATCTCAGTGATACCCAAGGTACTCGTAGTTTTCCATCAATGATGGAAATTTGATCAGCACTTCTAGAAGATACCGTTCACAAATAAATAAGGTTACTGCTTTATAAAGTAAGGCCATCTTGCCAATGGATCAGTAACAACTAATATACATTGTACCAGCCTTAGGCCGACCGTATTCGTAAGGTTTCCTGATTAAGTTTTCTTAGTACTTTGATAATTCTGATTCGGCAAATAAACAAACGTGTGCGTCTAGTTGACCCATTCAAGCATACTTTGTAAAGTTGTTTCTAGTTTGGCTAGGACATTGCAGGCTTGAATCATCTGATTGCCTGATAAAAATATGATTCCGTGCTTCGGAAGACACGTTTAAGCCGGTGGTCCCGGCCGCCAAATGGCGGTCGTCAAATAAACCATGTCAGAGGCCCTTGAGGCGGTTTAGAAACTCTGACACTAGGGTGTGTGGGATCGTTAGACCTTACTGCCTACACAATAAGAAGACGGAGAAGTTGACCATTTTGTCTCCGAAGATCTGAATGCTTTTCTTTATGACAAGAAATTCAGATTCGGATCTGAATTCCTTATCAGGAAACTGTACGTACGCAACCAGCTTTAGAAAAGGACAGTTTCCTGTTTCTTAGACCAGGAAGTAGTTACCAAAACCACTAACTTACCAATCAAAATACCTTATACATAATAAGATTTTTCCAAAGCGGCAATATTACCTCCTGACTTAGAACTGCAAAATAAACTATAATTCCATAAATTATTATAATTTACGGCATGCTTAGATACTATTAAAAAAAATATAAAAATTACATACTTAAAAGGAATAGGTAGGTACGTAATATCCTAAGACAATTTGCAACACTTTGTCTAACAAACTAAATACACTTCGCTATGGGGCAATACAATCAATATTATCTAACTGAAGTCGTAAACTGCCAATAGAGATAAATTAAGCATACTAAGAAGTTACGCATATGTTTTTATGAATTGTTAATGCATCCCTGTAAGGGAAAAACCAATAAAGTATTTAGAATTGCTAATTGCCCCATCATTTTGATTAGACAACTCTATTGGTCACCTTGTGCATAATTATATAAAAGTAGAAAATAAAAAAATACATGTATGAACAGAACAATTAATATAGATATTAAAATAAGGCAACGTATGTGGCTATTTTGATGATTTCTGGATTTTCGAAATATCCTCCCGAACGAATTTTGCTCACAAAGAACATAGGAGATTATTATTAAGGCGACCTCAAGAGAACAAAACGCGCATTCGTTTAACCCGACACACCTTATAATTCTAAGACTTTAAAAAAAATAACCGTACGAATACCAAAATGTACATAGTTAAATTTACTTTGAGACAGTGTAAATTCCATTAAAATACGCCCGGCGGTTTTGGTCCAATTGGACTCTGGAATTGAAATTGGACTCTGTTCGCCAACTCCGTGATCCTAGGAAAGGCGTTGGCACAGTGATCACGTGCTGCCGTGCACTGCAAGGCTAAGGGAAGACCCGTTTACAGTTTCCCCAGGGATGTGCCCTTGCAGGCGTTGCACAGAGGGGGTCCCGGAGTAGTCTTTTAAGAGTTAACGGGGCCCTTTCTATGTGCTGATGGTGATCACCGGGGTGGTTTTAGTGAGGTAAAAGTCCCACACTCCCTAGTCTTTATCCCAAAAGTCCAGGCGCCTTTTGAAAGATTCCTCCTGAAAACAAAAAAAAAAACCGGCCAAATGGTCAGACTCGCACACTTTTTTTATTTGTTGTTATAGCGGCAATAGAAAAACACAATCTGTGAAAATTTCAACTGTCTACCTATTACGGTTCCTGAGATACAGCCCGCTGACAGACAGACGAACGGACGGACGGATCGCGGAGGCTTAGTAATAGAGTTCCGTTACATACCCTTTGGGTACGGAACCCTAAAAAAGGTGCTTGTACGTTCCAAGTACATATCCATAGTTCTCTATCTCACACAGTTTGTGAACAAGTAACGTCTGGTAGATTATGGGATCTTGGACTGTCAAGTGGAGCAAAGTGGTCATTAATTAAAATGTGATTAAGCTTCGTGAAATTTCATACAAGATCCCGATGAAATAAAAGACTTGTCGTCCTCCAAATTCATAAAAGACGCGAGGCAGAAACCGGTGGAGGCAGGTCATCCGCTCGAGATGCAACCCTGATGCTGACCACAATGACAACACGGTTGGCGCAGTGGTTGAGCGATTGCCTGCTGCGCTGCGTGTCGCGGGTTCGATTCCCGCACTGAAAAAATATTTTTATGGCCTACAGATAGTAAAGTTGTTCCAGTTGGCTGTTTGTGTATGTGAATTTATATTTTTGTAAACACACTCACGATACAGGAGAAATTCCTAGCGTGAGGCAACGTTTATTTAAAAAAAAAACAACTGTTTGCACTCCGGGAATGCCGGCAGAAGTGAAAACTTGAATACAAGCTTCTCTCCCTCCGTCTTACGAATTTTCGATCAATCACGTGTCCTGACGCGAGTTTAACATTTTTTACACTTCACAAAAAAGTGCACAACGCCGCTAACGAAGTTTGCAGGACATGTGACCGTCTAACGAATTTTCGATCAGGTCACGTGTCCTGACGCGAGTTTAAATTTTTTTACCCATCACAAAAAGTGCACAACGCCGCTAAACAAGTTTTCACTTCAAAAAACTAAGACATGAGGGACCAGCACCAGAGAGCGCTTTATAAACTCTGGGAATGAAAGGATTGAAAGAAAAACGTCCCATCTGCCTAGTATTAAGTAACAACTTAGGTACCAGCTTAATTATTATGGCATGTTCCCTATGACCTTTCAAGATTAAAACCAATAATAATCGTCATTTACGGGCTGATGGAATATAAAAATTAAAAACGGCTTTCTTTAAAAATTATTGCACAATAAAACCTACACTAACATCAATTGAAAACCTACAGTGAAATGTTTCAAAACCTATAAAACGTCTCTTTAATTTTTATGACTGGCAATAAAATCATCAATGTTGCTATCTTTAAAAATAATTATCGAAAAGTGATTACCGCGTCATAAACTTTTGTATGGCTGCTTGTTATTTTTGCGATGAGGTCTTGGACTAAAAAAAGACCACATAGCATTTTTTTGTGGGGTAGGTGAAAGCTAGCATGAAATATAGGCAAAAAAATATGCCTGAAATGAGTAGCTTAATTCTAATCATCATCATCATCTGCCTAGCCTTTTCCCAACTATATTAGGGTCGGCTTCCAGTCAAACCGGATTCAGCCGAATACCAGTATTTTACGCGGAACAGCTGCCTACCAGACCTCCACAACCCATTAACTGAGTAACACGGTACTTCATGGCAAGACTGGAGTCAGATTAACTGGCTTCTGACTATCCGTAACAACTGCCAAAGATCTACAAATGACAGCCGGGACCAACGGCTTAACGTGCTTTCCGAGGCACGGAGAAAACTCGGTATTTTAAGATGGTCACCCATTCACAGACCTACCTTGGCAAGCGCGGCTTAACCTTGTAGATCGACCCGTGCGACAGTTATTATCTAGCCATGAGCTCCTCAGTAGCTTAATTATAATGATTTACTGATTCATAGACGTGATGGCAAGAGGAACTTCATATTTACCTGCTTAACGTGGGCTTCTAGTTTAGTCCGGAAAAGTATGTACCAATTTTTCTTCTTAGCCCAGTATTCCGCAACGGTAACACCATTTGCTGGCGCTCCTAAGGTCACAAGTCCAGCTATTCTATAAATAACCATTTCGATATCGAGCTTCACCTGAGTGATAAAGCTTACAAAGTGAGCTTACAGCATACAACATAAAGTGTTATGTTTATACGAATTTGAAACTCACATCGGATTCCGCTGTCGAGATTCAAAAATGTTGTTGCAGAATAGCACTACAGGGGCATGCGACGCAAGACAAAAGGTCCCCACTGTATAAAGTCGCACCAAAGTCACAAACACTAAGAGCTGAGTGCGGATTTTCTTTAGAGATTTCCAGATCGGCCACGGCAGCGCGTGCCCATGTAAGAGGTTCTCCGAGGGCTTGATGAAATTGATTTATAGTATTGTAGTGCTATTCTGTAACAATATTTTCGTGTCTCGACAGCGAATTCCGAGGTGAGTATCAAATTACGTCAAACCTTTATGTTGTGTCTAATAAAGCTCACTTTGTGAGGTTTGTCACTCAGGTGAAGCTCGATATCGAAATGGTTATTTACAGAATAGACTAGATGGTCATTACAAAGTAGTATATAACACTTATTAGCGCCTTTTCGTGTTACAAAATTGCATTTAAAGTAAAGTATAGCACTACGTTTAAACCCGACATTTTCTTCATCGTGTTATTTAAATTGGAACATTTAATAGTTTTTTATACATTCCCATTTACCTGAGTAATATACCAGTAACTTCGCTAATGCCTTCATTACCATTTCATCCTAGATTATTTATATCTATAATTAGAAGTACGCAAAATATTTACGATAATAGATACATAAATGGTTATAAGGTCATGTAACATTTTAAAGGTAAGATAAAAATGAATTAAGTGTATGAATTTTATTTGCTTATTTCAACTGTAAAGTGTCAGCTTTATGGCGTAAGGTATATTTTTATGAAGACGGTATATTCTTTAGAAGGCAGTTATGAGATGAAATGTGGTCTGTCTCGTAGATAACTCTTTAAGTATGAATTAACTTGGACAAATCTAATTTACGCAAAAAAACCGGCCAAGTGCGAGTCGGACTCGCACACGAAGGGTTCTGTACCATAAACATATAAGAAATATATAAGTATGTTTATCAGTTGTCTAGTACCCATAACACAAGCTCTGCTTAGCTTGGGACTAGATGGCGTTGTGTGATAGTTGTGTGGAATATTATATTATTATTATTATTATAAACCTTAATTTTTAGTATTTGTTGTTATAGCGGCAATAGAAATACACAATCTGTGAAAATTTCAGCTCTCTACCTATTACGGTTCTTGAGATACAGCCAGCTGACAGACAGACAGACGGACGGACGGACGGACGGACGGACGGACGGACGGCCGGACAGCGGAGGCTTAGTAATAGGGTTCCGTTGGTTACCCTTCGGTTACGGAACCCTAAAAAACCGCAGGCAGCTTGAAAGTAACATAATAGTTTTAAGACCACGTTTCATTACATAGCGGGCTGTAAAGTAAAGAGCGATAAATAGTCCAATCGTGCCCCGCAAGTTAATTAAACTTGCATGCGACTAACTTGCAGGTACAGCCGGCAAAATATTAACCTGGGAATGGAACCTTTGGCATTTTTTTTATTGCGACAAGCCCGCCACACTTTTCCAACCACTGCAACTCCTGAAAGCCAGAATCAACAGTGGCGACCACCAGAAAAACGCCGAGCCAATAAAACCCGACGAGTCCCGGAGAAACGATTCAACTGTCTTGGATCCTGCAGCGAAATTAATCAAAAAAGTACAGCGGAGGAGTAGGAAAAAAAAAATGTAATTTCCACTTCCCTCCGTATCAAGCAGGAGACAGAATAGAACTAGGCCAATAGGCACCAAGGGACAAATACAACTGGGTTAAGCTCAGTTGCCAAGCACCACGGATTATATCTTACCACTAAAACTAATAGGACCTAAATTGTGAGCTACTTTTGATTCCAGTAATACTCGTAGGTATGGCAAAATCGCTTGAACGCGCAGAAATTTGTTCTGGTTTCAACAAGGTCCGTATAGTAAACTACCCCAGATGTAACCTGAATACTATCTAACATAATATTGCGGTCAGTTTGCCAAAGAATACACTCCCATAAGATGTGATGTGCGGATTGTTCGTATTCATGGTCAGCTGTAGAACATTGATATAAAGGTGAGGCCACAAGCTTAAAGGAAAATAATTTAATTTTAAAGTTGCCATGACTTGTGAGAAATTCGGCAAGACAGTGATCCACCTCCAGCCATGTCCAGTCGCTCACGAACAGATGGAAAAAACTGGTGGAGGTGACGGCCTTTGATGGATTTTTTTAGTAATTTAGTGATCTTAGCACGGCCGCGTTGCGGTAAGTACTCTGAGTCCGTGATCTTTCTAGCGTAGTAGTACATTGCAGCACGCCGCTGCACCTCTAGATCGACTGGGAGAACACCCGCCAGCACTGGTAAGGCTTCAGTATTAACCGTCCTATACATAAGAATATCAAATCCAAACGCTGGCTTTACCGCACCTATGCCTAGGCCCTATCGGCCCAGACAGTTGGCCACATACAACCCCGTAAATAGTTTAACCTTTGGCATGTTTCAGCTAAATAAGAGCTTGCCGCGCTTGACTCGGTGGAACGTCGAGCTAAGAGGCTCATTGGAGACGTAAAACTGGTGGATGCCAACCTACACAGCTTGGCTCATCGCCGCAAGATTACTTGCTTGTCGGTCTACTACAGATTGTACTTTGGTGAGTGTGCCCAAGAACTCCACAACCTCATCCCACCGGCCCCCTTCTTCACTGCAAGTTACCATCCCTATACCTTGTTGCTATTCCACCAATTCGTACTAACGTCTTTTATAATGTGCACAGCAAAAGAGTGGAGCTCTCTGCCTGCGTCTGTGTTTCCTAACGCTTAGAACCCTCACCTGTTTAAAGTCAGAGTAAACAGGTTTCTTCTGGGTAAGCTCGCTCCATCGTAGACTTTGTCCCTGTCATCTCTTACCGAGACTAGAGTAAAAATACCAACGTGCAACATATCATTCCGACATTTTATTTCAAATTCACTTGTATATTTATTTGGCTTTGTCCTGCGGCTTCACTCACGTCTTCATCCCACAGAATGTGTGAACTTTCACAGGATAAAAACAAAACCAACGATAGTGTAGCTTTTCTACCAGTACAAGATTATTTATATTCCAGTGATAGAACGTACAAAATCGAAACTATTTTTATTGCTACCCAAACAAACATTGAAGAAACTAGGTACCTACGTAGAGCAGCACTGCGATTCTGTAAACATTTCACCATGTAAGCGTAGGTGATGTGATTACGAAGTGAGCTGTCAATCCATACAAACAAAATTGAATGACAATTCACGTCGTTCTCACTCCTCCTAAATGTATACAGTGAGATATTGACAGAAATAGATCACCTAGTCTATTCTGTAAATACCCATTTCGATATCGAGCTTCACCTGAGTGACAAACTTCACAAAGAGAGCTTTATTGCACACAACATAAAGGTCTAACTAACGTTTGACGTAATTTGATACTCACCTCGGATTCCGCTGTCCAGACACGAAAATGTTGTTACAGAATATGGGTACAGCAGTTCAAATCACCATCTCTCTCGTGTCTTCGGTCTCATTAGACCTACTACTTAAGGCGCTTGTCTATTTGCTCGCTGACGAAAGAGAAAAAAGATATAGATCTCGTGTGAGTAAAGGAGAAACATTCATAGTCGATAGCTGACTGTAAACACTGCCGGTGAGCGGCTCTTACCACTAGTTGATCGCAGCGTCAAGAGCTATCAAAGATTGTAGTCGATTGGCGATGCTCGCTTGGCGGTCAGAACTACGCTCATCCCATAATCGTCTTCTTCACTGTCCATCTCACCGTACTGACTTCATTCACAATTCCTTTTTCATACAATCCATTTCTCTGTGGAATGCCCTTAACCAGGAAATCAGGATGGCAACCAGCCGATTAACCTTCAAAGTCAAGGTTCGAGAGCACATCCGTAAGAAGTTGGCAGTAGTATCGTTGCAGCGCTAGTTATAATTCATTGTTTGCTTGCATCTCTTGTTCAAGTATAGTTGTGTATTAGTTTATTAACAGTTTATATTTGAGTATATACTCGTGTTATAGTATTTTATTGTATTTATAGTTTATATATATATGTTTATATATATATATATATATCTTTGTATTAATTTAAATATTAATCGCGTTTCTGTTTTTTTTTTCCACAATTTGCACCTACTAGTATTATTCTCTGCATCACCCAAAGGTTGACTGGTAGAAAATGCCTCAGGCATTAAGTCCGCCTCTGTACATCTGTGTGCGTAAAGTGTTAAATAAATAAATAAATAAATAAACTCACCAACCAGCGGTAATTCCTACCAACAGTGCGGGCCGGAGCGAGTATTGCGAGTAATCGCCCTCCGCACAAAAGCACTTGCTTAAAGCCGAAACTTGAGTCGAAACTTTTCACTCGCTGCTCACCAACTCGTTCGAGTTTCAAGCTTTACCTACTCGCTACTAGCTGATCGCCAGCGGTGAGACAAGTGAATAAAATTAAAACCTTATACAAAGTACCACCGTCTTTTTTCTTGTCTAGCATATTCTTCATCGTAGGCTGTAGTCAATCGGGCGCCCCGCGGACTCTCCGTCCGCATACCGGCCCATCGTGCTGCTCGATGAGGTGGGCAAGCTCTTTGAAAGAGTAATTGCAAACCGCCTCGTCGAGCACCTAGTGAGGGTGGGGCCGGATCTGGCGGAAAACCAGTTCGGTTTCCGCACGGGACGCTCGACGGTGGACGCCATCATGCGCGTGAGAGCCCTCTCGACGGGGGACGCGGTTTCCCGGGGCGGGGTCGTCTTGGCTGTGTCTCTAGACATCGCCAACGCCTTTAATACCCTGCCTTGGAGTTGCATCAGGGAGGCACTTCGGTATCACCGGGTGCCGAACAACCTCCGTCGCGTAGTTGAGGCATACTTGACGGACAGAGCCGTCATCTACCCCGGTCACCTGGGAGAGTGGAACCGGCGAGAGATGTCGTGCGGTGTTCCACAGGGTTCCGTTCTGGGGCCGCTTCTGTGGGACATTGGCTACGATTGGGTGTTGCGCGCCGACCTCCCTGGCGGCGTCAACGTTGTCTGCTATGCTGACGATACGCTGGTCCTGGCGCAGGGGAGGTCGCACCAGGCGGCGGCTGACGCTATGACACGCGGGGTTGCGATAGTCGTTGAGAGGATCCGGCAGTTGGGTCTTGAGGTGGCCTTGCACAAGTCCGAAGCCATGTGCTTCCATGGTTCTCGGAACAGGCCACCATCGGGATCTCAAATAACGGTGGGAGGGGTTCACATCGGCGTCGGGTCGACGATGACGTATCTAGGTCTCGTCCTTGACAGCCGATGGAACTTCGTCGAACACTTCCGACGTTTGGCTCCCAGACTGGCACGAGCCGGGGCTGCCTTCAAGCGGCTTCTGCCCAATCTAGGGGGTCCAAATGCCTCCTGCCGGAAGCTTTACGCGGGGGTCGTGCGGTCCATGGCCCTTTATGGGGCGCCGGTCTGGGCGCCTACTTTGAGGAAGCGACCTGCCCGTTACCTCAACGCGTCTCAGAGGGTCATGGCCATCCGGCTGGCCCGGGGATACCGCACGGTCTCTGGCGAGGCGGCGAGCCTCCTTGCCGGACTGCCGCCATGGGATCTGGAGGCGAGAGCCCTCGCGCACATTTACGAGTGGCGCGTGGAGGCGCAACGCCGGGGCGAGACACCTCTGCCGCGGCAAATCGCAGCAAGGCGGACGGAGCACCGGCAAGATCTCATGGCGATATGGAGACAGCGACTGTCGCAACCCAGCGCTGGGCACGCAACAATCCAGGCGATAAGTCCCCTCTTTGAGGAGTGGCTGGAGCGGCGCCACGGCGTCCTCACCTTCCGCCTGACACAGGTACTCACCGGACACGGTTGTTTCGGGAGATACCTGTTTCGGATTCGGCGGGAGGACGCGCCCGGGTGTCATCACTGCGAGGATCGCCCGGAGGACACGGTGGAGCATACGGTGGAGGTCTGCCCTGCTTGGGCGGAGCACCGCCGGGTCCTCGTCGAGGCGATCGGTGGCGGCGACCTTTCGCGACCGGCCTTGGTTCAATCTTTGGTCCGGAGCGAGGAGGCATGGGAAGCGATCACCTCCTTCTGCGAAGCAGTAATGCTAGCAAAGGAGGAGGCCGAACGTGTGAGAGAGAGGGAAACCTCACGTCCCAGTCGCCGCAACAGAAGAAGACGCCCCAGGCGTCGGGAGTCGCAGGACGATTCCCGGCCGCCGTAGGCGCGGGCCTGCGGACGGCGAGCAGTGGGTGGCTCGCCGTCTGATCAGAACTAGGCCCGGGTCGGCGGCGCGCTGCGATTCCAGCGCGCCTCAAAGAGATGTCAGCGTGGAAGACGGGGCCCGCTAGGGCAGGTGCCTGCTGGGGCTGCGGAATCTGTTCGAAAGAGGTGCCGTAGCCTTAGAACGCAAAGGGCACCAGGAGGAACACGGATGGGTTTTAGTCAGTAAGAGTCTGACACTCCCTCTTGCTTCACCCAGAGCGGGAGGAGTCATTTGATGATTTCCCATCCTTAAAAAAAAAAAAAAAAAAAAAAAGGCTGTAGTCAATCGCAACCATCAAAATAGACTCGTGACTAATTGACCAGGGTATACCATATTAACTTTACTGCCTCCGTGGTCGAGTGGTTTAGGCGTTGGCCTTGTGAACCGGTGATCGTGGGTTCGATTCCCACAGTAAGAATACTTTATAAAGTTTCTTCCAGTTTGGCTAGGATATTGCAGGCTTGAATCACCTTATGTCTGATAAAAAGACGATTCCGTGCTTCGGAAGGCACGTATAAACCGGTGGTTTCGGCCGCCAAATAGCGGTCGTCAAATAAACCATGACAGAGGCCCTTGAGGTGATTCAGAGATTCTGACACTAGGGTGTGTTGGGATCGTTAGACCTTACTCATCATCATCATCATCTGCCTAGCCTTTTCCCAACTATATTGGGGTCGGCTTCCAGTCAAACCGGATTCAGCTGAATACCAGTGTTTTACGTGGAGCGGTTGCCTACCAGACCTCTACAACCAATTAACTGGGTAACACGGTACTTCTTGGCAAGACTGGAGTCAGATTTACTGGCTTCTGACAATCCGTAACGGCTGCCAAAGGTCTACAAATGACAGCCGGGACCAACGGCTTAACGTGTTTTCCGAGGCACGGTGGAAACTCGGTATATTAAGATCCATATAAAACCCATCCACAGACCAACCTTGGCAAGCGTTGCTTAACCTTCAAGATCGACCCGTGCGGCTGTTATTATTTAGCCACGAGCTCCTCCTCGTTAGACCTTACTACACACACGATAAGAAGACCATATTAACATTCAAACATCGCAAGTTCGCAACTCCAGTACCACGATCACAAATTCTCTTATCCCAAACACGACGATCTAATAAAATATCAACAAAGTAAAACATCTATTACCAACGATTCCCTTATCCATTATTTTACCATAAGTAATGGTCTTTTTGCAACGAACGATAAAGTGGTAGTAGCTTATGTAAATGTTTTAATTACTGTTAGTTAATTATCATGTTAGTTTTAAATGGCCGCTGCGCAAGACAAACAGATAATGTGGGGTCTAATGAAGAACTTAATATTGTGGGAAATTAGCTGTTGCTTAAGGCTGGTCTTTTGCGAAAATGCTTTCAATCGAATAAGGGCTTGCTTTTTTGGATTTCGACTACCAGAACAGTAAATGGTCGAGACTACTCACGACCATTTACTGCCCTGACTCAAGCAAATCATAATATTAAAAGGTTAGATGGATTCAGATAATAATTTAAGGATGAAAATATAAATTTGTTCGCTATAGGTATTTTTATACTCCTTCGGTTTGGTGCCTGCCCATTGTTCTCCAGGTCACAAGAGTAACTGCGGTGCGATGGGATTCTGGAGAAAATCTAATAACATTTTTTGCTCAACCTGGGAATTAAATCTCAATATGAAAAAAAGGGGTACCTTCCTGTTGGTGTCTAGTTTCCAGTAGATTTTTTCAGTATTATCCCTCGAGTTTGGATGTTGGTATATACATATAATTACTAGCTACTGCCAACTGGAGGAGTAGGAAAAAAAATGAGTGGAAATTGACATTTTTTTCTACTCTTCCGCTGTACTTTTCTGATTAATTTCGTTGCAGGATCTAAAACAGTTGAATCGTTTCTCCGGGACTCGTCGGGTTTCATTGGCTCGGCGTTTTTCTGGTGGTCACGACTGTTGATTCTGGCTTCCAGGAGTTGCAATGGTTGGGAATGTGTGGCGAAAAAATAAATTGCTACTGCCAACGGCTTCGCCTGCGTGATTCTTAGGAAATATGCTTCCGGAATAAAAAGTAGCCTATATGCTATTCCAGACTATAATCTACCTCTGTGCCTTACATGAAGATCCTTCCAGGCGTTCTGACGTAAAAGAAAAACAAACATCCACCCATCCCTCCTCACTAACTTTCGCATTTATAGTATTAAGTAGGATAGGATTTATTTCAGGCCAATTTCAGTATAATTACACGTTCTGTTCACAAATTTGAGCATTATAATAATTATGTACTGTGTTCTTCTGGCTCCATGATCGATATTCGCTAGCAAACTTTACGCTCCACTGTAAAATAAATAAAAATGTCTTGAGCGGTGTTGTTTTCTAAGCTACACGATACCTCGTAATTTAATTTCCCGACGACGCTGCTTAAGAAAAGCTATCGCTTCCCGTAGACTAAAACAAACGTTATTTATTTCTAGTTTCTCTTTGAAAAAAAAAACCGCTTGAATTATAGCGTACATAAAAACGTAATAAATAACAATTTTCGAAGGCAACACGTTGCTATTTATCTAGAAGCGAAAACATAAGGCTAACTCTAACTATATATTACAACTATGTGACATTTAAAAACGATAATACTACAGTATGTATCAGATATCGATCTCAAAATAGGAATAAAACACATAAATTGAAATTGAAATGGCTTTACTGGCAATCATAAAAATGTAATGGAATTAAACAAAGCATAAGGGTGCCTTTCCTTTACAGCGGAGTGAGACAGCGGAGCGGAGAAACGCAGAAATGTTAACCAATGAAATTGCATAAAATCTTCGCACCACGTGAGTCACTGACATTTTTTCTTTGGTTAATATTTCTCCGTTTCTCCGCTCCGCTGCCCTACTCCGCGCAAATAGACAGGCACCTTTATGGATGGAAAGAAAGTTTAAATTTAGCTTACGTTAGCACACGTCATATTTCATTATCGTTAAGGCTACCTTCATTAGCCTTGAGGCTATCATGACCTGGTCTGGACATCTACAAGTTGACAGGATATAGTGGGAAACAAATTCATTATTATTTCAAAAGTTAATTAATTAATCAATGGTTGCAATACTTGTAAATAAGTGAGTACCATGTCCTTATTTAGCAAATAAATTGATTGCCCTCTGCTGATATTACTTGGTGTCCATTGGTAGTATAGTACGTATAGTTTTTATATCGTCCTCAGATAATTAATGATTCTAAGTATGCCAAATATTGTAAAACTTGTATTTGAAAAAAGTTACTATGGGATTTCTCACCATTTTTTCATTCCGTAAGAATCTTTACAAACTTTGCGAATGGGACTTTTATGAAATAATAAAATAATGTTGACGTTCAAGAGCGCCATTCAAATGGTCTATTTGAAATAAATAAATTGATTTTGACTTTGAAACAGTAGTAAGTTAGTAGAGAAATATTAAATCCAAAAAGTTTTAAGGGGGATAAAAAAATCTATGAAGATATTGTTTTTTTTTTTATGGAACAAACCCGCCACACATTCTAAATCACTGCAACTCCTGAAAGCCAGAATCAACAGTGCACCAGAAAAATGCCGAGCCAATGAATAAAAAAGAAGATGAATCTTCATCTTCATCGAAAAGAATAATAAAACTGACACCATATTGTTGCCAAACTGACAGATCTTTAAGTAATAAAAACCATTTATAAAGTGATGGCTTAGCTATCCAGTATGGTGTAATATTATTGTCGCTTAAAATTCAATTAAAAACATAAAGGGTATCAATTACACACGACGCCGTATCGTTAGTAATATTGTATGCACCACGCCTTTTAGCCCGGGGCTTAAAACAAAGGTGTACTTTCGAAGAGCTAGAGTATCCTTACGCCAGTAGTTTAAGTGCAATTAATTAAACTTTACTACAATTATGAGTATTTTTGCGTGATGAAAAAGTTGTGTGGCACTTAAAGAAACGATTGGCGCCAAACGCAACTTCAAACAATTTTTTTGTAATGTTAATTTTTATGATTTGTTGTAATTGCCTTTCTGATATTATTACAACTAATAATGTCTACTGCGTGTTGACTAGAGGGCCGATTCTACAAATTTTAAACAATGTTGCGAACTTTATTCACATGTCATTCGCAAACTGTCAATAAAGCCTTAGACGCCGAACTCACTGCACGCGGTTTAGCGGTCAGAGTTCCGAGTTCTGTGTCCCGCGTCCACTGTAATCTTTGCGGTGGCTATGAATTCTACACACACAAAAATTGTTAGACCGCGATGGTCAAAGTGGACGCTCGTTCTGTCGGAGTTCTATTTTTTTGCAAAAGCTGGAAGGTCACGATGTCCGACGAGATTGAAATGTTTATTTAATTAGTGAGAGAAAAACGTTTTGTTTGTGATTTGCGAGACATTTGGTTGAGAGTGACATTTGGTTTTCAGCACAAAGAACGTGCGACGTGTTATCACTGTTTGTTTATTTTTTATTAATTTTTCGATTATTGATCTCCAGACTTTTAGACCGCTCGCTGTGTGCTCGTGTATAGACGCGGAACGGAACGCGCGCAGTGCAAACGAGATCTGAATTGTTTCAAAGCCATGATTTAAAAATGCGAACAAACCTATTTTTAAACCGAATTCACTAACGCAAAAAAAACAGAACAATATCATCTAGTAATCATAAGCCAATAGGTAGGTAGTAGGTGTAGGTGATTGACAAAACAGACTTGTGTTATTACCCAGAAGAAGACATTTTTATTTATGAAAATTTTACGTCCTGCAAGGAAACTCAGATCATTTCATTAATATTTTTGTGAATCATTAATCAAGTAAACTTATTACTGATTCACAATTTATTCGTTTCGTAATTTGGCATAACGTATGCTAAATATATTATTCGACCACCATGCCGGTCTATGTTGATGACACTGACCTTTGATTGGTCTAACCTTTCCTTCTCCACATAAATTCTTCCTCACTTTGAGGAAGCGTGACAGATATGATGCTGATCAGTATCTATGCCGTTGTTTGTTAATTATTGTCAGTAATTAGCTTTTTTTAGCAGTGGTGGGCCGGTGGTAATCGCTGCGACTTACGAGTTGTAGGTCGTAAGTTCGAATCCAGGCAAGCGCTTTACTTTGTGTAAATTATTTCATCACCACTGCTCTCAAAACAGTGAAAGAAAACATCGTGAGGAAGTCGGCATGTCCTAGAACCAAAAAATCGAAGACATGTGACATCTACCAACCCGCACTGGGCCCGCGTGGTGAATTACGGCCCACTCCCTCTCACCGAGAGGATGCCTGTGTCCCTGAGCTGCAGTGGGAACATTATAGGCTGATTATGCTTATGCTAATTAGCTTTTTAGAGGTTGTAACAAAGGTACTAGTACTTACTTTTGTTACAAGCACAAGCTTAAAGCATTCCATTCGTTTATTTTATAAAAACTTGCTTTTGGCCGTGGATTCGCATGTTTTTTTTTTTGCAAAAAGGTAGCCAATAAACTGTCTCCAGGGTCCCATCTACTTATTAATTAATTAAAATTCATTTATTTCAGGCCATGAAACCCATAGACAATTAATACAATAATTTTGATAAATAAAAATTGCTCACATTAATTATTATGAATTTACATTTAAATTTTAGAAACATTATACCTATATTATTCAATTGATTATGTCAATAGATTAGGTTATTGTCATTGTATCGAAATTCATAAAAAAATAAGAAAAAACCGCTACAAAAAATCTTTGTACAGTAAAAAATGTATATAGATCCTTTCAGTCAGGGCAGGGTACATTGCTCGCAGAACAGAGGGTCGATGGGGCCAAAAAGTTCTGGAGTGGCGACCGCGTACCGGAAGACGCAACGTTGGAAGGCCTCCCATAAGGTGGATCGATGACCTGGTGAAGGTCGCGGGTAGCCGATGGATACGAGACGCGCAGGAACGGTCGTTGTGGCGACGCTTGGGGGAGGACTATGTCCAGCAGTGGATGTCTTTCGGCTGATTATGATGATGATGATGAACCTTTTAGTTAAACTACATCCCTCGTTTTAGTCGGGTATTATAAATTAGTTTAGCGATTCACACAAGAATACGTAACACACAAACTCACTCACTTTTGCATTTATAATTTTTTAAATATATATAATTGGGATTTTAAATCGAAATAATTCAAAATTAAAATCAAACCTCATTTTTCTTCACCGTGTCTTGCCTTCTTCTAAAATAAAGAAATACATTTGTTATTGTATCTTTTAGAACTTTCTCCTAAGTAGCAGATGTCTTGGCTCATCGCCGTAAGGTTGCCTGCTTGTCGGTCTTCTACAAATTGTACTTCGGTGAGTGTGCCCAAGAACTCCACGACCTCATCCCACCGGCCCCCTTCTACCATCGGACATCCAGATGCACTGCAACTTACCATCCCTAACTTGTAGCTATTCCAACAATTCGCACTAAGCGTTTTCAAACGTCTTTTATAATGCGCACTGCAAAGGAGTGGAACTCTCTGCCTGCGTCTGTGTTTCCAAAAGCTTACAACCCTAATCTCTTCAAAGTTAGAGTGAACAGGCTCCTTCTGGGTAGGCTCGCTCCATCGTAGACTATGTCTCTGTCATCTCTGACATAGATTAGAGTTAAAAGCAAACCCATTACAAATAAAAAAAAATATGATAAAAGAAAAAGTTTTGATTCTCAACATACATGATGGGAGACCCATAAACAGCTAATGGCCAGTTATGGCTTAGGATTAACAGACCGGTGTTTCCATGGCAAAAGACATGGTGTACCTACATACTCGTTATTATGTACCTGTATTTTTTTCTATGATTATAAAATTAATATCAGATTTTACACTATCAATAGACACAACATCGCGTGACGTTTTGCACGATAACGCACTTCCTTTTATTGTCACCAACAGAAGTGTGGTTGTCAAGAAAAATAACGTTTAAATAACTAACATGTAAGATATATAAGAACAAAAGCCTTCATAAAATCACCTGGCGTTAATAATGGCATACAGATGTCTTTTATTAATTAAATAAGAGATAATCCTAGTGTCGTGGCGCTTAATAAAATAATCCTATTGGGAATTACGAATTATAAGTTCAGTTGGCGCATGATGTTATTAAGAAAATGTTTGTGTATGTTTGTTTAGGTATAGTATTAAACTCATCATCATCTGCCTAGCCTTTTCCCAACTATATTGGGGTCGGCTTCCAGTCAAACCGGATTCAGCTGAATACCAGTGTTTTACGTGAAGCAGCTGCCTACCAGACCTCCACAACCCATTAACTGGGTAACACGGTACTTGTTGGCAAGACTGGAGTCAGATTTACTGGCCTCTGACAATCCGTAACGACTGCCAAAGATCTACAAATGACAGTCGGGACCAACGGCTTAACGTGCTTTTCGAGGCACGGAGGAAACTCGGTATATTAAGATGGTCACCCATCCACAGACCAACCTTGGCAAGCGTTGCTTAACCTTGAAGATCAACCCGTGTGGCTGTTATTATTTAGCCACGAGCTCCTCTTACTTGGTATAGTATTAAACTATCAGCCTGTAATTACACGCACAACTCTCCAGCGGAGGGTTCTGTAACACAAACCGAAAACAAAAGTTTCTTGTATGGCGACTCAAAAAAGGGGTTCCCATTTAATTTTATTATTTACTAGTTGATCTGCGCAGCTTCGTCTGCGTCACAATTTTCATTACTGCTCCGGTCCTATTAGTCTTAGCGTGATGCGCCTTTCTCGCTATCTAACACTGAAAGGATTTTTCAAATCGGACCAGTAGTTTCTGAGATTAGCGCGTTCAAGCAAACCAACAAAAAAACCATTCAGCTTTATATACTAGTATAGATTGTAACGGCAATAAAAATACATTCTATAAGGTATACCTATTACGGTTCTTGAGATACAGCCCGCTAACAGAAGGATGGACGGACGGACGGACAGCGGAGGCTTAGTAATTCGTAAACCCTCCAAGTCCGTCACCAAGTCATGTGATACCATTAGCTGACGAAAACTCGTTCAATCCAATCGATTGAATGAGTTTTTGACAGCTATTATTGAATGAGTTTAATTACTCAAACGAGGGAAAGATGTGATGACATCTTTCCCTCGTTTGACGAATTGTCACTATGATTTCGTGAACATTTTCGTTCGAGAGGTTAGGCCTAAGATAAGGACTTACATTCGTACATGCGTAGGCAACTATTCTGTAGGCCACAGACTGATTTATTTTTGACTGACATAGACAAAAGAAGTGTTAACTTACTTATTTTGATCTGAAGGACTCATGGCTGGTAAGGCATAAAGGCTCCTGAGTCCTTCGATCTTCCAAAGAAATGCGATTGATAATAGTATCAATTGCATTCCGGAAGATGCAGCGTTGGAAAGTCTTACACTCGATGGACCAATGAACTGATGGAGCTATTGAGAGTCGACTGAATGCAATAAGCTCAGGACCTGTCTATGTGGGGATGAGCTCTCATCATCATCTGCTAAGCCTTTTCCCAACTACATTGGGGTCGGCTTGAGCTTGAGCTCTGTAAACGACTATTTCGAGCTGTGAACGTCTTTCAGTTGAAATATTCTCGTGATTAAACATCCTGTGATTAAGTCAATGGAGTGAAAACGTCTAATGGAAGCTAAAGAAGGAGCTTGAGGCTAGATAATAACAGCCGCATGGGTCAAACTTCAAGGTTAAGCAACGCTTGCTAAGTTTGGTCTGTGGATGGGTGACCATCTTAATATACCGAGTTTCCTCCGTGCCTCGGAAAGCACGTTAAGCCGATGGTCCCGGCTTTCATTTGAAGATCTTTGGTAGTCATTTCGGATAGTCAGCAGCCAGTAAATCTGACTCCAGTCTTGCCATGAAGTACCGTGTTACTCAGTTAATGGGTTGTGGAGGTCTGGTAGGCAACCGCTCCTTGTAAAATACTGGTATTCAGCTAAATCCGGCTTCACTGGAAGCCGACCCCAAAATATAGTTGGAAAAAGGCTGGGCAGATGAGTGAAACGTCTGAGGGAATGTCACTTTGTAAGTAAATGGATAAAAGACGCAAGTAAACCGTCGGAAAAAACTAACAAAGTTACATAATTGAATAACACCATAAAAGGTCCACACTTAGGATGATGACTGTCGTCCAAATGACATGGGAATTAACATGTTTGTCCGTTTGTACGTAATATTTTATGCAAATTATAAGGTCTTATTAACTTTCATAGTTATAAATATGACTGCAATTTAAGTGAATAAATTGTGAAATGTGTGAATCACTTTATTAAGCTTTTATGTTTCGTAAATGAGCGAGCAAAAGATACCGGCCAAGTGCGAGTGGGACTCTTACACGAAGGCCTCCGTAACATAAACCGAAAAAAAAAACTATTTTTTACTAGTTTTCTGCCAGCGGCTTCGCCTGCGTGGTCCGTAGGGAATATACTCCCGGGATAAAAAGTAGCCTTTTTCAGGCTCTAGACTATCTCTGTGCCAAATTTCCTTTAAATCGGTTCAGTAGTTTTGGAGTGAAAGTGCGACAGACAGACAGACAGAGTTACTTTCGAATTTATAATATTAAGGAAATATATTAATTAAGGATTATATTTATTAGCTTTTTCTCACGACTTCGTACGCGCATATCTCGTTTTTTCCCTTTTCCGTTAGAATTTCGGGAAAACTACTCTCTTTTTTGCTTCCCTACACTCCCCAAGGAGCCTACATACAATGCAAATTTCAGCTTAGTATGACCAGTAGTCCCGTTGGT